>CM046847.1:6494997-6711145 GCA_025618425.1 Heliocidaris tuberculata | reverse complement strand
TTCAAGAAGGTAATCACTTGTTGCATTTTGCCGACAGGCTATCAAACCTCACATTTGCCACCCCTTCTCACCCCATTGCCACCAAACAACCTGGTATTGTTACTTGGATAGCAGCCAATGAATACAACTCACTTATATTGCGCCATCTATCTAGTTTAACTATTCCGAGGCGCATGATGAAAATGAGAGAAGCAAGAAGGTATAAATAGAATGGACTGAAGAATACCACAAATCTGTATTGAATTATGTTTCACTGTATGCTTTAGAAAAAAGTGCTGTTTTCAAATTTGACTTTAAAGAATCCTAAGTGTCTATGGAAGATATTAGGAGGTAAGTTGCTCCATAAACACGGCGCCGCAGCTATGAAGGCACGGTCAACAAGAGATGATTTCGTTCTTTGTACCACAAGAAGATTTTTGCCAGAAGAACGCAGACAACAGTGGCATGGCATTGCCGCAGACAGCTCTGCCAGCTATAGCCAGCGATACAATGATGTGGTATTGGAGCCAATCCATCTTTTAGTCAACCTATATATTTGTTATTGATTTATATCATCCCAAATTAATTTTTAAAAATCATTTAGTAACTGGAATAGCAGCCAGGGGCATAAAAATACCGCAATACAGCCATATCGGCTATAGCCAGGGAGACAACAATGAAGCAGTATTTGAGACAATCCATGTTTCAATCGAGTTATAATTTTTTGCTTATATCACATTTTATCGTCCCAAATCTTTTCCAAAAAATTATTTAGTTACCTGAATAGCAGCCAGTGGCATGACAATGCCGCACACAGCCATATCAGCTATAGCCAGAGAGACTATGAAATAGTTGGCGACGATACGTAGAGGTGCAAAGCGAAAGACAGCGATGCATACCAGAGTGTTGCCGACGAGACCACATAGCTGTGATAGGTGTGGTGGCAGGGAAAAGAGAGGAAAATAAATGAATTAAAAACTATTGATGAATTATATATCATCATCTAATAAAATTCAACAATGGTAACGCCATGGTATGTTCAGTCAAGTGGTACATTTCTGCAGGGTAATTTAGATTAATGATTATGAAATTAATTATGGTCATATTTACCCAAAACAGCCGAACTGCAAAATTGCTTCAAAATGGCTGATTTTGTGAACAACTCTCCATTTGTTTTGTACACAGATTTTCAGATTTTCCCCATTATCTCTCAGGGTGCTCCTTGTCTCCTCCTGAACTCGACATATGTTGTGTAAAATACATTTCCCCATTATATATGTTGAGCTCAGAAGGAGATTAACTGCACCTTGAAAGATAATGGGGAAAATCTGAAAATCTGTGTACAAAACAAATGGAGAGTTGTTCACAAAATCAGCCATTTTGAAGCAATTTTGCCAATTTGAGGATCCCCATAGAAAGTAAAACGAGACTTTTCAAACTTCCATAACTCTCTCATTTTTTAACCAATTTTAATGAAACTTTTTGTAAAGTGCTTCTCTGAATTTTCACTTTCCAGTAACATTGATTCTCTCCTTGGTTTTGGTTTCCTTTAATATAATTCTCCCTGAGAGCGCTCCATTTATATTATATTACATCGGATTTAGAAAGAATACCATAATAAAGCGTTCAGGTATTTGGGGAATTTCTTCCTATCGGATATCCATTCTCTTTACCGGGGTGGAGAGTGGCAAATGTAGATTAATGTTTTACCAAAGGACATTAGTGCCGTGACACTTAGTGGGGGGCTAACCTCGATAAGTGTATCATGCTATGTTCTAGCTTTCATTTTTATTGTACAGAAATAATAGTAATTTGTTAATAAAATTTGTCTTTTATTCGACTTCCATTCATGAAGGAATCGTCATAAACTTGCTGCGAAGCTTGGTAAAGACATCCTACTCTGGCATAGATATAAAAGTACAGAGAAGATTCAGGTGATGATGAAATTTTTGAGAGAGGGAAGGAGAGAGGAGAAAGGAGACTGAGGGAGAGGAAGAAAGAGAGAGAGAGAGAGAGAGAGAGAGAGAGAGAACAAAAGTTGTGTCAAAATACTTTGGATATGAATGCCTGTCCGGTTGTATCTGTATTAGAGCGCTTGAAGTTTTTTTTACGCTATGGTACATCAAACAATAATTATAGAAAAATAATTAAGCAAAAATGACAGGGCCCATTAATTTTAATAGCTTCACATGAAAACCTTTGAAGAAAAGCAGCTTTAATAGATTATGTTTCAAGTGTGAAAGCTTTGCATGCTGCTTAGTAGAACAAGTCACACACGTCTTGACTCAAGTGTTTTAAAGAAACTCTCATTTTACAGGAAGTACTATCATTTGGGGAAGCAGAACATCCTGGCTAGATGACAAAAGAAGACATTAAGAATCAGTGATAGTAGGGGGGATTCATTCAGGAGTGGATCATGACATGCACTATTTCACATCAGTCTGGGGGAATGGATACAGGTGGAACACCCTGTCTGTGTTGTAGGTTTAACCAAGTGAGTCACACTAGGTATACCCTCTCGTATATCTTAGTCACACAGCCAACATGGCCAAACCGACTCTACTCCGATTCCAAACCAACCGATTCTTGGCCATTCCGTGTAATGTAATTTTTTGTTCGGTCTGTTTTCGTTGGTGTGACTCGGGTGTAACAAGGGAGGAAGTTAATATGTCTTCTATTAAAAAAAAAAAAAAAAAAAAAGATTAAAAGGAGAAATCCCCGTGGTGGGGGCAGGGGCATCGATCTGAATTTGGGTCAGTGTTCCAAGGGGTATTAACAGTTGATTCTAAAATCATGGGACAACCGTAAGATGCCCTCCTCCAGGCCCTGCCTCACCCTCCTCTCTCGATGCTCTCTATCGATGCCATCTGATTCATCTATCATTATGGGAAGAAAAGTTTCGTTTGATAAAATTCTTATTTCTTAATGCATATCGGTCTTAGTTTTGTTGTTTGTTATCTTTACACCAAATTCGAATTTCCAAAGTTACTAGATTACTAAATTCCTGTAAGTACCTCTATAGAAATCAACCAAACTACTGCAGAGAAAATTGTGGGAACTTAATCATAAGTCGCGTTCGCCAGGTTGATTTAACAACGAGAACAACTGCCCATGAGATGGACAGCCATCAAGACTGACATTGTCCGTCGGGGGGGGGGGGCTTCTGAAAAGTTCTCCGAAAGCTCACGAGACCGACGTACCGACAGCCTCACAAGATATGTCGGTCTCACGGGCCTTCTGATAACACTTCTGAGGGTTCACTAGATCGTGGCTGTTTTTCTATAATCTGGGATGTCCAAGATAGTTTCAACCGGCGGTCCGGGGCTCATGCCATTCTCTATAAAACTATTGTCACTTTCGCTACCTTTCTACTTTTTAAGGTATCGAAATACTTACCAGAACTAAAGGTAGAAGAACAAGTGCGACGATGTTGCGATTCGTGGGCGCAACGTCGGAATGGTCAGTCGTGCCGACGTCAGAGAGGTTGTGCGTCGTCTGAAACTCGATGAGGTCAGTGACGAGAAGAGGTGTTTCTGTGACAGGGAACCAGGGGTCGTACGACGTCCAGACAGCGCCGGGAAAGGTGGCTACTGACTCCATTCCTTACTGAACCCTGTGAAACATGAATGGAAATGGATTGAATATCAGTTTATGATATCATCAATTTGTCAGATTTGAGTTCCTCAGATTTGAATAATTTCACAACTTCCACCAAATCATTTCATTCAAATTCAAGGAAAAGCCAGTTTGACTGAATACATAAAGAAAACATTGAAAGTTAGATTGAGAAAAACCGACGGAGAATAAAACCGGCCTACACCATCAATAACATCATATCAGACGAGTATACGTGTCTTCTAAATTGCAGCAAGTAAGTTGGCCGTCTGTGGTTAACACATGAAAGTCATTTTCACATTGGACGCTTGATCCACGAGAATGTGGTATAAACCTGATTACGGTTAGCGGACACCGTAAGGGCCTTGACCATGATTTTGAGTTTATCCAAAAGATGATCCACATAGTCCATAAAATAAAGGCACATAGTCCATAGAATGAGAGCGAGGTTGCAGTGACGTACAATGCGTCCAGCACTAGTATCACGAAGGGGAGGGAAGGGGTGAACTGGTCTTGGGAGGTGGGTGAAATGCGAGAGTGGAGGGAGTGTTCATCCTATTTTTAAAAGTTTCCCTCTCACTCTCCCTGTATTCATGTCCCTTTCTCTCTTTTTCCTTCCTATTCTTTTTGCCATCCGATGTGGCGGGGGGGGGGGAAGTCCCAGGCTCCCGTGGTTACGTCACTGCGAGGGTGTGAAGTACGTAGAATAAGTTGCATTTAATTCATGTGATTTACGAATCTCTCTCTCTTTCTCTCTCTCACACGCACACCCCTTTGTTGGGGTCAATTTCTCTCTCTCTCTCACACACACTCTCACTCTCATTTTCAATCCATCTTCTTCCCCTTCTCCTTAACTCTCTATCCTCTCCCTCATATTATCCTTTTTCTCTCTCAAACATACGCACATCCACACCCACACATTCTTTCTCTTAACCTTTTATTATTTTCCGTGTTCACATTATCATTCAAACCAGACACGGGCACACGGGCGGATCAATTATTTTGTGTGTGGGGGGGGGGGGGGGGGGGGGGGGGGGGGGGGGGGTGGGGGGGGGGGGCACAATCCAGAAAATTTTCTGGCAAGGATGGAAAGAGAAGAAACGTTTTCACAAAAAGGTGATAAGACTGCAAGTCCCACTACATGTACATCCCTTATCAATCAGTTTTTGCCTCTTGCAATAGGTCTGAAAGGGATTTGTCTTGGGGATATTAATGATTAAAAATAAACAATTCCGTGAGGCAATTTGAACAAGTACAGTCTTTTAGTTTTACTATGTATATGTAGACAAGGCTGTCACGTGCTTAATCTGAAGTGAAAATCACAAAGTCATGTGACAGGGAAAAGTACACCTATATACGTCACAGGATGAGATTAAGAATAGGAGTTTAGTAAATATGCAACGGCGTTAACGGCTCTTCCTACAGTCATGGTCACACCCCCACTAATTATGACCCACTATGGTCATGTGTTAAAAATGAACAGTCAAAAATTTAATGAAAACCCAAAGTTAAGAATAAGACCTCTCATGCTTACATCATCATTAGGTGATTTAGGTCACATATTTACCTTTACTTCCTGATGTATTTAGGCACATTTTTCGGCTGGATTTTCTTTTATATGGCCTGAAATAAGACTATCAAGGAACGTGATCATTGACTGCTTCAGATTTTTTACTAATAGATAAGTCTCCATAAAACTCAACTGGCACTCAGTCTGGCTGTCCCAAAGGGCTCATCTGAAGCGCCAGTGATCCCTTTTTCTCCGCATATCATAAACATTGATCTAATGTGTAACAATCGTTTTATATGATTATTCTTTTCCAACCACTGCATCATTTTTGCGTACGATCAGCTTAGGGAAATTCCCTTTTCCCGGACCTATTTACAGGGGTGCGTCCCATTGGGTTTTTTACGAAGAAAATGAGACTCAGGGGTTGAATAACAAGCTAAAAAATGTAGATATCTTGAAGAGTGTGGTTATTTGACTTTAATGTGAATCAGTTGGTTTTGTTTTGCGAGACCAATTGCCTTGCGCTAGAAAGATGTTAATGTAAACGTTTAAGTTGCTAAAAAATGAGAAATTATAGAAATATAGCACATACAAAATAGTAACCAAAAGGCACTTTTTAGCTGCTTAAATAAGAATGAAAGCGATTCTATTGTCCGTAACTCCCTTTCTTCAAATACTTGTAAACGCATGTTTGTATAAACATACTGCAAAATTCAAGCAAAAATATTATCCTCTGCTAAGAAAATTCTTTATTTTTGTCTCATGTCTGCTTCCAAAAGCGTTTCATGATGGATTCAGAAAAAAATATCAAATGATTTACTTTTTGAGAGAAGCAATTTACTTGATGTATTTTTTTTTTTCGGAGTGGATTTTTGTACATAACTCAAACAGTGTTTGAGTTCCATAATACATGTAGTGTGGTTATTGACCTTGAAAACAAAATCATGTAGGATTTGTATTGTATTGAAATTTATCACCATATTCGGGTGCAGAACATTAATAATTTAGTTTTCTGAAGGATTTCATGATCTTTGGATAATCCACATGTAAATTTTCGTGTTTAAAACGCTGAAGGAAAATGATTGTTATATGAGGTCTTTGACATGTCTTTAATGTTTTATCAAGCATAAGTGGTTAACCATTTCAGGACAGGAATTATTCAAGCCAGGGCTAAATTGATCACATTTCGTTCTTCATATTGGCAAAAATAATATTTCTCTTTTAGTGCTACATGGTTCTAATAAGGTTTAACGTCTTTGAGAACAGTAAACATGGTTATGAATTTCGTCGAAAAGTTGAAAAATTGCAAATTTTAATGAAAAACAATGATTTTGAGCCTCTCAATGTGTTGCATATTATAAGGGTTTCAAAGTTTATTCTTTATTTTAAAATTCCAGGCATCAAACACAATATGGTCATGCAATAACAATGGACATAATGTATGCAGAAAGTTTTGTTCTTTCTACTAATGCATCTGGTATATTTTTTAGAGCTCTGAATCAAAAGTTATTGAGCCAAACCACAAAATGTGGTCAATTGTCTCGAAAGGGTTAATGAACTTTGAAAATTAGATTTATGTTCTATATTGTTATACCACTCGTCACTACATTCGGGTGCAGGGCATTATCGATTTAGTTTTCTGAGGGATATGTCACGTTCTTTGGATAATTTAAAGACCAAGATTTGAATATTAATTCTTTGTCTTAAACATTTCGGAATTAATTTTGTTAAGCCCTAACAGTGTTAACCATTAAATTCTAATATATAGTGTGGTTAATTGACTTTCAAAATTGAGAAGATACCATACTGTTATCATCACCGCATTCCAATGCAAAAATATTGGGGGATTTAGTTTTTGAAAGGAAGTCACGATCTGAGGATAATAATAATATCTAAAAGCAGAGCATAATCTCGGAAACGGAAGGAAATGTGTTGAATTCGTCATTATTCTGTCTAAATCTATGGAAATGTGTTGAATTCCTCATTATTTTGTCTCTGTCTTTGTCTGATCAATTATATAAATCGAATTGAACTGCAATCATGGCAATGCAAGGTGCAGTAATGGTTTGGAGAGGTTATATTAGATTAAAGGAAAGACATAATTTAATTTTGATTCGCAGCTAGTCATCTGCTTCTTACATTATACGCTTTCAGCATCATGTGAGTGGCTTGCTTGAGAGACGCAACGTCTCTCAAGCTTGAGACCCCCCCCCCCCTCCCGATGCCAACTTCTCTCTCTTATTGTCTCTGTCTTTCTGCCCCCCCCCCCCTCTCTCTCTCTCTCTATTTCTCTCACTTTCTCTCTCTTTATCTCTTTCTATCTCTCTCTCACACCCTCTCTCCTCCCTCCCTCTCTCACTTTCTTTCTACTCAAATTACAACACTGAATGAGAATACTTTTTAAAACTTCAAGTACCGATTTTTCCTTCAAATGTTGTGAAAAGTATATGCCCCATTCATACAAATGTGAAAAAAAAATATCAAAAGAGTCAGATAGTACTTTTAAAGGGAAAATCCATCCTTGTATTAAGTTGATTTGAATAAAAGAATAAAAATGAGAGAAACACATTAGTGAAAGTTTGAGCGAAATCCAATGAAATATAAAGTTATGAATTTTTGAAGTTGTAATGAATCGAACATAAGTTGGCAACTCCGTGATGTATCTTGCGAGCTCCCCTCCCATTTGTTCAGTACAGAAAATCTCATGATTTTTCATTTTCTTAGTATTTGATGAAGGAATAGATTTGTTTCATACAAGTTTTGTGTGGAAACATAATGAGCAATGATTATATCTAAGGTGCATGTATGATTGAATATTTTCTTTCGAGAAAATGGAAATTAATGATTCTTTGGGTGTAGGGCGAATGGGAAAGGAGCTCGCAAGATACGTCACGGAGTTGCCAATTTGTGTTTGATTGATTACAACTGCAAAAATTCATAACTTTCTTATTTCTTATCGTATTTTGCTCAACCTTCACTTATCTGTTTCTTTAAGTTTCTGCTCCCTTTAAAAACAACTTGTAATCAGGGTGGACTTCCCCTTTAAAGTTCACTGTCAGCTACTATCACGTTGTATGGATGATCTTTTATGTCTGTCAGAATCATGTTGATCTGTTTATTGCGAAAGTATTTATGATGGCTTTTGAAGAAAATGCGTTGGTCTGGTTATATTTCAACACGTTCTCGCATTTGGGTTTGGGATTTAGAGATTGAAAGAATGTATACTGTCTTCAATTATTATCCCAATGTCTCTTTCAGGTTCATGAGATATGAAAGCTTGTATATCTAATGATCTGTTGTCTTTGTCTTTTCCCTCTCTCTTTCTTTCTCTCTCTCTCTCTCTCTCTTTCTGCCTTTTTTGTTCTCTCTCTCTCTTTCCGTCTCTCTCTTTGCAAACAATTCAGGCGTACCCAACCCAGACACCTTGAAATTGTCACCTTCTTTCCTATACTATCACCATGCTTTAAGTTGAATAATAGTCGTGATATATCCTTTAAAATAATCTGAATCCTTCTCTTATACTCTTTATGGGTCTACCTGCATAGCTTTTTATAATCACTCTCCCTGTTTCTGTTTTATGTTTCTATTCCTTTCTGTACTTCAATCTCGCATAACGTTAGTTTTCGATTTCTGCTGATTTAGCTGAAGATGGAAATTATTGTAATTCTTGCAGACAGCCTCATGATAATAATGGTATGATTTCGTACAAATGAAAATGTCACATCAATAAAAGATTGAATTTCCCCCGGCATATCATCCATTATCATGCAAACAGAGTGTCAGTGATCTTTGTTGGTAATAATATTGATAATTAATTGGTTTCATCAAAGTATGCCATTCTTCATTCAAAGTTAATAACCTTGATGGTTATGTTCTGTATAATGCAAAACATCTGTAAAAATTAATCTCGAATCACAATTAAACTAGGACAAGATAAGCTTTCCATGAATCTAAATGTATGTCATTTGATATGTCTTTTTTTTTCTGTACAAAAATGTCGGGTAAAACCTGGACACTTACCAAAGTGCCCCTATCGTTGAGAAATTCATAACTGGCTTTATCGTGCCCAACTAGAGAAGTATTTTATGTCTTTAGGAAGAAATGATCAAAATTGGGCAAAACATTACCCAGTTGGACAAAAATGCCCGAAGTTTGTAAGAAATGAAACTTTCCCCAATGATGATCTCTTCTTCTTGAGAGCAACAAAATTTCATATTATATGCCAAAGAAGTCTGATAATAAATACACCGAAACAGCTCCCCAAAAATAAAGTTTTATGATTTTACCCTTTGACAACAGATCATATTTATGGACTAATAACTGAATTGATCATGACTTCTTTTTCAATTTTGCTCCAAGAGTCCTCTAAAGGAATATACAAGAGATGAGCAGGTAATCTTCCATCCACTCTGGGCTAAGATTTACCTCTTTCTCGACTTCCAGCACGAGTTCAAAACGAAATGCCTATGATTCCAGCAACTAATTTCACACAATAAATCCACTCAGCTAGCTCCCTATCCTTGTCATTTTCAATCTTATTAGATTAACCTTTTCCAATTGTCGCTTAAGTACATCCCAAGTCA
Organism: Heliocidaris tuberculata; assembly: GCA_025618425.1. Taxonomy (NCBI): domain Eukaryota; kingdom Metazoa; phylum Echinodermata; class Echinoidea; order Camarodonta; family Echinometridae; genus Heliocidaris; species Heliocidaris tuberculata. The sequence goes on along the minus strand of CM046847.1, from coordinate 6,701,458 downwards.
TATTTCACCTCTTACATGGGTCCACAGTTAGCATCTTCGCAGGCCGAATTTTGATGTATTTGGCTTTCCGCTGCACCTGACATATACCCAGTTCACCCCACAGCTAACTTTTCTCTTTTTGATCGAAAATCCTCCCATCGGCTCAGGATTTCTTTCGTTGGTCTGAAAATAGCCAGAGAAATAATGCATCTGCATGTGGTGGCTTAGATTTAGTTCCATGTAAATAACTGGAAATATATTTCTATTAACATCCCGTTGCTTTGCTCAGCTGCGTCTGACATAGCTATTTACCATGGGGTTGCCTAAAATATTGCTCTTCTCTTTATCAAACATTATCCCGCTTAGAATTTCATTCGCTAATCGTCTGAAAATGACATTGGAAAATGATATACGTCATGGGCGCGTCCCTTGGAAGAAGAAAAAATACGCATTACATACAGGCACTTTATCTCGTGCCTCACAGACAGCGAAACATTTCGCCCCCCTCCCCCCCCCTCTCTCTCTTTCAGAAAACACCGGATCATATTTAGTACCAAGTGAAGGATTGGGAATGTTTTGTTTAAAATACTGGTGACTTTGGCATTCCTCGACATAGCATCTACGAGATTTATCCTGATCCAACTTTTTTCTTCCTTTTTTTTTTCTTGTAACTAAACAGAGCTCTTACGGCTGGGATTTTATCATGCTAATCTCAAAATCAAATGATGTGAATGCTACACTAAAAACCCTTAAGAATATATAAGGCCAGTAAAAACGTCTGCAGTATAGAAAACCGAAGTTCCCTTGTGCAGACAGTTTGTTATCTTATAGAACTTTTGAGAAGTGCACGATACAGTCTCAATCTAATCTTTGGCATAAGCAGTAGTGCGGATGCGGCTAAGAAAGGATGTTAGCGAAACTTTTATTTTACCTTCTTTTCTCAAACAGCCGTTATAATTGAAGGTTGCTACTTTAATCAATTGATTCATGTTTGTTGCACTGAAAAAAACATTTCCCTCGATATAGCATGTTGCACAATCCATACATTCTGTGATCGTCATGGCAACGATCAGAACTGAATGATTACTGATTTATCAAATCAAGAAGGAGAATTTGTGTCCAGTACACGAAAACATGTGCAGCAATCTCGAATGCTGTTATACTACATGAAAATCGTTACGTGAAGTTGATAAGAACAAAAACTTACACTCCTCTCCCACTTATAAAATCTGTGTCCAGTACATGAAAACGTACTTATGGGCGGTATTCGAATACTGTTACATAGTTGATTTCAAGAGAACAGAACATATTCTCCATATTCTTTCTGATTTGTTAAATCAAGAAGAATTCGACTATACTTTTGTACTACACAAAAATAATTTGGGATGTAAAATTGATAAGAACCGCATCCCTAGCTCCCTCGGACTCAAGGGGCGTAGTTAGACCATTTTGAATGGGGGGGGGGGGGGTGTATTGGACCGAATTTGCTGAAAAGTTAGCTGAATTTTTTTTCCAACAAAAATGAAAATAGAAAAGGATGATCCAATTTTGTGCTTTGCTGATAACCTATAGAGAATCTAAATTTCCAGACAAAAAAAAATTAATAGTGGTTTCACACATCCTCATCTTCACCCCCTTGCCTCCATCGACGCCCCTAGATAGGTTATTCTTATTTCATTTATCTAAAACTAGAATATAAGTTCCATGGAAACATGACATGAGAAGTGGTTGGCATAAAATTCCTTTGACGAAGGGATAAACTTCATCGAAAGGAAGAAGCGTATTTTGCATGCATTAGAGTTTCTCCCTCCAGCGCTTCTTGCATGTTGCCTCCCAATCTCTTCCATTTTTTTTTTGTGTGTGTGTGATTCTTCTCTCAGCTCGCCTTTCCCTTCCTCGCATCGCAAGCCACTCTCAAAAACTAATTGCCCATACCGTCTTCGTTTCACTGAATGCGCCAGACGATTATCTTTCTCCCGAGGATGACATTGAAAATATAATTGCGGTAACTGATAGAAAATGGGTCTATAAAAGAGGATCACGAACATATTATGGGGCTAGAAAAGCCGTTAAAAGAGGTAAATGGTATGAAATAGTGCAGGAACCCATTTCTGAAGGTTTTTAATGACAGCAAAGGTAATATAAAGAAATACACTTTATGTAATGATGGGTTAAAAGATTGAAAGGAGTAATATAAGTACAAAGCTTACTACCAACGTCTAAAAACAATAACGCAATATTGACGTCTCTAAGTGCTCTACACATGTCTATTGGGTCACCGAAGCAACGATAAGGAAATAAATTTTACCTAATGCTATAGGTTAACACATTGATATTAGTAATAATCGGGATATCGCTTAAATTTCAACGTCTTTAACCTCTTATTATTATCTCGGTCATCTGATTCATTCACGCACACACAATGTGTGTACCATCTCCGCCCCCTGGGGAGTATTCATCCCACATACGGTCATCGTGAGGGCTTATTCAATCACAATTGCTTTTGGCAATTTTCTCTCTAGGGTATGAAGTGACAAAGTTAGGCTGATGTCTGGACAAAGACCTGAGTGCCGTACTGGGGCTAGAACCAAAGACCTTCGAATCTCCAATCAAGTGATCAAACCACTCGACTAGTAATCATGAAAATTGACGGAGCGATAAAAATTGAAAATTTTAGATTAAAAAAATCAAAAAAACTAATGTACAAATATTGACCAGAACAAACTTATGTCCTCATATTGCTGACCAGGGTAAAGCAACTGACACCGAATTGCTTTAAGTGAACCATGTGATCGATATACAAAAATAATAAGACTTTAAATATCATATGGGGAGAGTTGAGTGAACTCCATCATAAGAATGCCAAGAACCAATATCAATCAATTTCCGTTCATCCTGTAAACTTTAAAAACACGTAAAACGCCTTCACCAAACCACCACCAGGCAATTTCGCACTCTCACGATTACTGATGTTGCGTTCTTACCTTTTAAAATCAGACGACAAGGCAAAACGCACTATGATGAAAAGGGACGAGAATTTCAAATCAACAGATCTAATCCATTATCAAGTCACTGTTTCATCTGGCTAAAATCGCAACGCCAAGAATCCCTCAAGATGGAAATACAGATGATAACTTCAAAATTATGCCGTGAAATGATTCAAAGAAAAGCATCCGAAACAACATGTCACAAGGAAGCACCAGTTACATGACGGAGGGGACACGAATTTTGCAGGTTGCCGCGCTTTATGAAACTTTGTGTAATATTTCGACTCCCGAATGTGCGCGCTATTGTTATCAGACAGTATATAGCGCGCCTCAGGTTTAATCGCTTAATTCAATCGTCTGTGCGAAATGCAATTAGCGAATGTCATAATATACCTATCTCCTCGGGGAAAGACAATTATCATTTTCAGAAAATAACCACAAAAGAAGCTTTTACTTTATATTTATAGACTTAATTTGACTTGAAGGGTTTATTTGTCCGTATACAGAAGACAATGTCTAATTTATTGTTGTGTTAGTATCATTTTGGGATATATTTAGGAGTTATATGCTCGTGTTGAGGTTTGTGCTTTTTCCAAGAAAGTTATTTTATATATAGATCCACATTCATTTGATTCATTCATTTCAGTGGGAACAGTTCGCATCGTATCCTTATCAATTCATTGGTCTGTAATAGTAATAAGTATCATTGCGGAGACCAGAAGTATGCCAGTTTGTCCCGCCCCCCCCCCCCCACACACACACACACCTTTTACTAAATGGACCTCATCTTCATAAGGTATACTCTCCATTCCTAATTCCTTCTGTAAACGTATACAACGACAGAGCAACAAAAAATGGAAAATAGTTGCCCCAGAAACAAAGTGGCTTGACGGAAAATCGAACATAATGCATTAGTAAATCAACAATGTAAACCAACAATATGTATATTTGCTTTAAATGTTTAAGTACCAAGTAATCAGATTGAGTGGTATATAAGTAGATTAGAAGGAGAGACTAATCCATAACATAATATTTTTAACCTTTGATAAGATCGCGTTAATAATGAACGGTATATTCGTGGTGGTTATCCATTATCCGACATTTCCCCGTGGCGGAGATTGTGCATCAAACGACTTTTCTTCTTCCTCCCGCCCTTTCTGTTTTCGTGTCCCGTCTGTACGAGTGGCATATCCAGAAATTGATTAGGGGCCGGGGGAGGGGGGGGGGCGTAACCATACTCTACTGGAGGAGCTTATATGTATTTAATGCCCATTTATTTCATGCTCAAATCTGGAAATTATTAGCAAATTTTGCAGAACTAACTTTTCATTTAGATCATAGTTTTTATTGGACAAACTTTGCCCAAGTTTTGTATAAAACTGTCTGATCTTGTTTGGACGCATGAATCACCCTCGTGTTGGGTATCTTTTCTACCCAGCATTTGTAATTTTAACACTGAAGAGGCGAACATAGGTTTCCCTCTATGCTGAATGCCATCTTAAAGCGGGAATGAAAAAGAAGTTTACATACTATTTGATTAATTTCACGTTTCTGCATGCCTCCGTAGTTATTAACAGGGTGTGAAAAGCATGCAGTAAAAACAAATAATTATTGTAACGAATACAATGAAACGCGGAACTTTGATGAAATGGTACCTATGTAATCGGTATTGTGTTTCTCAACGACTTGAGTGTAATTTAATGAAAAAAATCCCCACTGGGCTACATTGTGATACATGACTTTGTATATCCTATCATCGAATTCCAAATAGGTCTAGAATAACTATTTTCTCATTTCAAATTTATGAAAATAATGATAATATACTGCTAAGCTTGAATTGGACATTGTCGATCTGGAGTGAAAGAGGTACCATGAATACTAATTTTTTATTAATTGCCATATGGAATACAATATTTCAAACATACAATCCAAAATGCAGTATAGCTTGTGCATATTCATGTCACCCCCTCCCCCCCAAAAAAAACAAAAAAACAAAACAAAACAAAAACAAAAACAAAAACAAAACCCAGCAAGCAAACAAACAAATAGAATAAAAATTGATGGATATTGGTTACATGAAGTTATAGTAGTATAAAGAAGTATTGTCCTGATATGCTTCGCACCTTTATGGACTGGTCGAAACCAATTGGTTTTATGAAGAAATCAATCTCTCCAAAACATTTTCATTGCAACATTAAGGACATTTGAAACGACTCGCCCGCTTTACTTCCCCTTTACTTCCCTTTACGTCGCTTAAATTGTAACGACCACCTACATCTCTCCGGAACCAGCCAATCAGCATTCACCTTTCAACGCAATACAAATGAAACCTTGCTGCTGATTGGAAGATACTGAGCATGCTGAGGGAGCGATATACGTCAGTTACACCGCAAGACCGTAACCGACAAAATATTGGCCATTCGCGGTAATGTAATCTTTTTGTTCGATCTTTTGTCGGTGTAGCTGAGGTATTCGGAGCCAGCAGCCGATCCTAACTTTTCGTGCAGTGGGTAAGCCGTGCAATTAGGAGACATCAAGTGTGTCACTATAAAATCAAGTAGGTCTGTGCAATCATTATTGAGTATTCGAAGTAGGTCTATTTGGCCATTATTGAGTACCCGAACTAGGCAGATGTACGACACAATAAAAACCGATGAAGCTTTTACGTTCCTGCGCACCCGTTTTCAATTTTCATTAAATCCCATCTTATAATATAAATAATCTTCTTCAAAACGTAATAACGAATGCAGCAAACAATTATCGGTACATATAACCCTATAACGCAGATATATAAAACCTGTAACAAATCTAATATCCGTACGCATAAATCATTGTGCAAATCTGATGACTTAATGCACGTCATATTTCATTCAAATTAAATTAGGAGCTGAGGCATCATGACAAAAAGTATCAGTTTACGAGTATGTCTCTCTAGAAGAGAGTAGAACGATTTTTGTTGTTGAAAGAATAATACGCTTAAGGACATTTCATTTCAAAACATCTACATAACCATCCCGAACTATTATTGTCATACAAGATTATCCAGCGGTTTCCCGCTACAAATGTTTCAAAACTAACATTTTTTTTTACTTCAGGCTATCCGTTGGCACATTCATTCATGATCATCACCTCTCATTACGAAGATTTTTTTTTTTTTTTGATGGTACGCATCGGTTGATTCAGACGAAAAAAAGGGATAAAATGTTGCTTTAACTTTGTAAATTATTCCTAGATGCCAGTTCCCAAACAACAATGTCTTGATGAATTGCTGAATTCTGCGAAGATTAAATTGTATTATTAAGGTTTGTGTCGCAAGGCATTGTGGGGTATATGCCATCATCATGAGCGTATTTCCACAAATTCTTATCAAAACGCATGCATGCATTTCAATTCAAATCAATTCAAATTAACATTTATTTTCGTCAATCACTTTTGTTGAAATTTAACATTTGTTCACATAGTACAATATAATATAAAGTAATCAATAATTTATAATCAAATAACTTTAAATACAAGGAAGAAGGCGCGAATCCCAGTAAGCTTACACTTGTAACGGGTACGCCTGAGGACACGTGACAAACTTTTTCTTTGCCCTCAGAAAGTTCTTGAATTGAAAAAGGGATTTCTATTACCGTGAAATTGTGATCAAGAAAATACCTCTAAGCTGTCTCTTTGGTTAATGGAAATCGCTGAAGACATATCTGGGACATCTGGAAATGAAAAGTGTTTTTACTTCATTCCAAGATCATACGACTCCCTTTGTGGCTTCGTTAGTTCAACAAAATTGACGCGCGTAATGAAATTAAGTCTCACATTTTCGCATCATTTGCGATCTTTTAACATGTTTAATGGAATAGTTATCAGTGGACCAGTTTTCATCTAAAAATAAACATGATATATTCTTTCCCAAGAGTAAAGAAGATCCCTTTTTAAAATCCTGTGATGGATTTTTATTGTACTCGGTTCGAAAAATACAAAAGGACACATCTCTCAGCTCATTTATTTGTTCGACAGATTTTTCTTTTTCTTTAAATTTTCTTCTAAATGGTGACGACTACTGTAGTTGATGTTGAATGTGATCTTACGATGTCAATTTTTATTTATAGAGCCCTGCAAATGATAATATATTATACCTTTGACATTTTGATGATTTTAGTAGTATCAATTCGATCTCGACACGTAATTATAGATAATAATAAATAACATTTATAAAATATAATAATACAATAATAAAGAATTGGAAAATACACTCTTCTCTGTCATGTCTATGGAATATAAAAAGAGTTAAAATACAGACTGCTCTAAAAAGTAGAGTCATGTTATTTATAATGTATAGAAAGAGAGATGAGATGGAAAGAGAGAGGAAGAGAGAGGAGGCAGAGAGAGGGGGAGATGAGATAGATAGAGAGAGAGAGAGAGAGAGAGAGAGAGAGAGAGAGACGGGGATGAAGATTTTGTTGTTGATGTATACATTCCTATGACTAAAGGGCATCTATTTAAAACAGCTATAAGCGAGCGGAAGAGTCATGAAAGCTCACAAAAAGAGCATCTTAATGTCTCGCTTCTCATTTTATTTCATGACCACTTTGGCTCGCTTCTCCAGACGAGATAAATGACGCGCGAAACATTACGAAAAAAATTCACGAGATTGCAGCGATGACATTATAGTCTCTGAAAAATGATGCTTTAAAGTGCACTGTTTGAGTTCGGGTCCTCATCAATTTCTAAAGATTTGGGGAAGGAGATGATGCACGAGGGATTGTCACAAATGGTGGCGAGCACTGATGCGTCAAGAAATAGTTTCCATCTGTATCATTCCGTCATAATAAAGGACCCTCTCCCAATCAGGGATTTGGGACATCGGAACTGAGATATATCTCGGAACACTATCTTGACTATTATACCTGTTATGTTCTCCTTTGAAAGTGCACGGGAGTTCATCACAAGAGTTTTGAATTCTCCTTGATCTCGAGAAGTCTGTGCCATTATACATACCCCAGTCACATCAACGAGACCGACTCCAGAACGATAGCAGACCGAACAAAAACTTACGTTACCCCGAATGGCCAAGAATCGGTCGGTTTAGAGTCGGTCTGGAGTCAGGCTGGCGGTGTGACTAAGGTCTTATATAGTGCCATCAATGTGGTTATATTGATACCTATTTTGATGTTTATCTCCTCTCTCTCCCTCTTTTTCTCTTTCTCTTTCACTCTCCCACCTTCTGTATCTGTGTATCTATTACCCTCTTCTGTTTGTCTGCATGTTTCCATATCTCTCTATCCCTGTCTGCGTCTTCTTCCAACTCCTCTTCTCTCGTTCTCTTTTTATCCGTCTCACTCTCTTTCGTATTCCTGATTTATATATATGTACCCCTTGCTCTGTTTCCACATCTCTCCTACCCCTTCGATACACATTTGTCCGTCTCCCATCCCTCCCTCCCTCCCCCCCCCCCCTTTCTCTCTCCTTCGGCACTTACTTCTAAATCCATAACTGACCAAAAGTGCCATTCCGTTGACGTTAATTTTTGTCTGATGGGCCTTAACCCTGACTTCATTATCAAAGCCCGATTAAGCTTTCGTGTTTTCGAACATCCACCCCTTTGCTCTCGCTCCCCTCCCTCTCCCTCCATCTCTCTCTCTCTCTCTCTCTCTCATCCATTCTCTTTCTATCTCTCTTTCCTCATCCCCTTCCTTTTCTTCAAGATCTACTTCACGCAACAAGAAACGACTGCACTTTTACGTCGTTCCTCTTGTAATGCTCCCCTTCATTAACCGATGAAATCTCATTAGCATTGAGTTAATTCACGGGAGGTGCGTACCACATTCTATCCCTATTTGATCAAGCAGCCATCTATTTTCGTCATGAACTACATCGCTTTTATACGTGGTGCGACATTTGATATCATTTAGGGAGACTAAATTGAATCAAGTATCATCCGTGTTATCAATATTTATGAAGGGATGGCAAAGATCATACCACGGGTTGATTCTGGCTCTGTGCTCAGTGTCAGCGTCATAACGTCATTATCGAATTAAGCCCGCTGCACACGAGGCGTTATTCTACTACCGCCAATAACTCCCACGGACTGTTCAATTCAGCAGAATACATGCCACAGTAAACAGTAAACAATAGGCCCTTACAGACATTGACGGCTCCGCCCGAGTTATTACACAAAATGTTCAGTAAGCACTCATTGGTTTGTGTACATTGTTAGACCATTGTTCTGTCGAAAGTCGATCTTCGAAAAAATCCGAAACCGTTCGCTGGGCCATCGCAGCCCTTCTTCAAAGGGTTACGGATGTGGCTATAAATAGCACCTGGACATGTCATGCCTGCTCTGTGTATTTATGTACATGAACGTCCTTGAATGGTAGCTTTTGTGTCCCATTATTATTTCGGACGATCGATTAATGCCGATTTGCTGATATTTCTTAACTCTGATAAAAATGCTGGAGATCTTATTACACCCATTGTAAAGTGGAAAATAGAACAACAGTTGATTGACATTACTGGCATATTCCAAGAATTGCAAATAAAGAATAAATCATTTCAATCTATAGTAGAAATAATGCTTTCAGTCAACTTATGTTTCGGCGAAATGCATCCTGCCAAGCAAATAGGATCTGATTCATCACCGTAAACATATAAATTTCTTTTATACAATGCAGTAATGGAATAATTCTGTAGCGTCAAGTAATGATGTTTTTCCAATCGAGTACCCTTCCCCCCCCCAAAAAAAAAAATAAATAAATAAAATGAATAAAAAATAAGTGTGTTTATTGAGATTACTGTCCGGGGAAGGGATCCAACGTATAAGAAGAATATTTACATGATTAAAAAACATAAAGCTTTTAATATGAAATGATTTTGTTGCTCTTTCAAAGGGGCATTGCTATCGCTATTTTTAAAAAAAAGAAGAAAGAAAGAAAAACACAGAAATTGCGGAAATTTTTATGTTTTCTTGGCACATGTTGCTTTCTTGTCGACGAGTATTGTCTAGAATTGTCTTCATTCACAATATTCTATCGACACCTATAAGGTTGAACTATGTGTTCATTATTCTAGAGATTGTATCATTACCCTCACTAAGAAAGTTCTTGCATTGAAAAAGGGATTTCTATTACCGTGAAAGTGTGATCAAGAAAATATCTCTAAGCTGTCTCTTCGGTTCATGGAAATCGCTGAAAACACATCTGGGACATTTGAAAATGCATAGCGATATTAGTTCATTCCATAAGATCATACGACTTTCTTTGTGGCTTCGTCAGTTCACCAAAATTGACACCCGTAAAGAAATTAAGTCTCACATTTTCGCATCATTCGCGATCTTTTAATGGAATAGTTATCAGTTGGCCAGTTTTCATTTAAAAATAAACGTCATTCGCTCTGACTAAAGGATATTCTTTCCTAAGAGTAAAGAAGATCTCCCATTTTAAATTCATGCGATGGATTTTTACTGAATTCGGTTTGAACAATACAAAAGGACAAATTTTTCAGCTCATTTATTATTTTGTTCTTTAAAATTTTCTTCTGAATGGTGACGAAATAATGCTTTTAGTCAATTTACGTTTCGGCGAAATGGATCCTGCCAACCGAATAGGATTTAATTCATCACTGTAAAAAGATACATAATTCTGTAGCGTCAAGTAATAATGTTTTCCAGTCGAGCACACTTTCAAAAAAAAAATTGAGATGTTGCTGAGATTACTTTCCGGAGAGGGGATCCAACGTGTAAGAAGAATGTTTACATGATTTAAAAACATATTTTATGAAATAATTCTGTTGTTCTTTCAAAGGGGCATTGCAATAACTATCTTGATTAGGGGACGTGGGACTAAATTTGCCCCCTTAAAAAAAGATAGAAAGAACAACACAGAAATTGGGGATATTTTTATGGTTTCTCAGTTTGTCAAGTGCACGAGATTAAGGTAAGATTTTTTTTTCTCTGTTAAATCTGTATCAATTCACGTTGCACAAAAGGTGATCACTATTTCTTTATATGTATCATTACCCCCCCCCCCGCTCTCCCCCTCTCTCTTCTCTTTTTTCTCCATTTTAATCCCCCCCCCCCCCATCTCTCTGAATCCAAATGGCAATAATAATACTATTATGAAATTTGTGTATTTCTGCGAATATAAATAGCAATCATTTTGTTATATAGGAAGAAATAATTAAGATGATAAAATGTCTAAATACATACTGAGATTACTTTCCGGGAGGGGATCCATCGTATAAGGAGAATGTTTACAGGATTTAAAAACATAGTTTATGAAATAATTCTGATGCTCTTTCAAAGGGGCATTGCAATAACTATCTTATTTAGGGGACGTGGGACTAAATTTGCCCCCTTAAAAAAAATAGAAAGAAAAACACAGAAATTGGGGACATTTTTATGGTTTCTTAGCACACGTTGCTTTCTTGTGGACGAGTATTGTCTAGTACTGTCTTCATTCACAATATTCTGTCGACACTTATAAAGATGAACTATGTGCGCATTATTCAAAAGATCGTATCATAAGCCTCACCAAATCTCTCCGAAATCTACAGCAGTTTACAACTAAAATATCTGGAGCTACAGTACAGTATCATCGCCTTATTTCAGCGATATTCCGCGCTTTGACTTAAGAAAGAACTTAGCTTCAAAAACTGTAAGCTCCCTACCACTATCATACAGAAAGAATTGTAGATCCTTCGTCACTTCTTACTTCTAATGTTGTAAGGTATCTTCCCTTGGAACCAATCATATCCCATTTCGTAAACCATCGTTCCAATGTAAAGATTCCATAGAATGCATTGCATTTGGGGAAAGGAAAGACACATAATCTTTGCTTGGCTTATCTGTGAAGCCTGTCAGTTTAAAGAGATATAATTTGTTTCACTGACAGGGTTCAAATATCATCCATGCCTGCAGTAATCATCTTGAAGAAGCAGTGGTGTACCCAGCATAGGATGGGAAAGGCGCATGCCCCCCCCCCCCCCTGTCATGAGGAGACTGGTAATTTCTGGATACGTCACTGGTATAAGGGCAAATAACGTTTTGGAATGAAAAGTTGTCAGATTACACAGCAAAAAGGTTAAATAATTTTTTAAAGAGTAAAAGTAAAAAAAAAAAAAAAAAAAAAGAAGAAAGAAAGATGAAAAAAGCCTTCATGTTCTAGAATTTCGCCATCCAAAAAGAAATGTCTCTGTTTCTTTTAAATATGTCGACCAGGGTAAAACATTATTACCAAATTGACATGCCTCCGTGGTTTTTTGATAATTGAAAAAGGGGGGACATGAAAAGTAAAGCAAATTTTGCTGACAGGCTAGTCGATCTCAGCGGGGTACGACTTTGTAAAAAAATTGATAGCAAGTATTTATTTATTTTTATCTTTAACTTAAAATTTTAACTAAAATTTTAGAAATGTGTCTCTTTAATTTGCTCGTTAGCAAAATGTTCCTTTTCTTTTGACTAATTTGATCAGACAGCTCCTCCCCATTCAAAATGTTCTATAAATGCCGCGGGGGTCTTACCATGAAACCGAAGAGCGAAAAGAAGAAGGATGCGTTTCCTTCGTAAGATCTCGGGTTTTGCTTTTCACTCGCGGAGATCCTCCAAATTTCTGACTTTATTTACAACCCTATTCTTTTACCTCTAAACACTGTGAGAGTTTTACGAAAGGCGCATGGTGTGTCTTCCAGTAGATCACACGTTTACGTTTCACCCAGGAACGAAAGAAGGATCTCTGAGTTCTAAGGTTACGATTCGTAATGCCAAAGGTTTGTTATTTCGAAAGTTCTGTATTTCGAAGCTACATAATTCCGAAGGTTATTCTTCGAAGGTTCATCATTCTGAAAGTTCATTTTCGAAATTTTGAAGATACATTATTCCGAAGGTTCATTGTCGAAGCTCACAATTAGGAAGGTTAGTTTTTAAAGGTTCATTTTCAAATGCTTATTATTCCGAAGGTTCATTGTCAAAGCTCACAATTAGGAAGGTTATTTTTTCAAGGTTCATTTTCAAATGCTCATTATTCCGAAGGTTCATTTTCTAAGGTACATTATTCCGAAGGTTCATTTTCTAAGGTACATTTTTCCAGAGGTTTGTCAAAGGATTATTATTCCGAAGGTTTATTTTCCATGTTTTCTAAGCTACAATTTCTAAGGTACATTACTCCGAAGGTTCACTATCAAAGGTGCATTTTTCCAGAGGTTTGTCGAAGGTTCATTATTCCTATAAGGTTCATTTTCGAAAGTTCATTATTCCGAAGATATATTTTTGGAGTTTCGTTTTTCCGAATGTTCATTAATTACTTTTATCTCAATATTCGTTATTTTGGAGATTCGTTTTTCCAAGTTCCATTATCATTCGGTTATAAATTTTTCGTAGATTCTTTGTTCTGAAGGTTCGTTATTCCTAGAGTGCTAATTACCATATTCATCTTTACCACTGAGTTTCAATTCAATCAATTTCAATTTATTTTATTTATTCACGGAACTTACATCAGCCAGAGGCTGTTTTACAGAAAGGCCGTGTAAAAACATGAAAATCATATAACACAAGATAAAAATACGTGGTAAAAGAATACTAAATTAGCAAGATAAAATTTACATAGATGAATAAATATAAAATCATATTGCGTGACAAAAGAAAAAACAAAAACAAACAACAAACAAAAAGCAAACAAACAACAACGACAACAACTATAAATCCATTAACCCACTCAAAATGATTACAAAAAGTAGACCAGTACAAAATTACACAAAAAGATTGCAAGATTGAAATATGAAATGGCGGCAGGATAGTAAGTCATGCCTACAACTGAAAACAGAACGGACCTACCATCCCCGCCCTTCTTGCTCAATTGTTTCCTAAATTCGTTCCAACCCATTCTTTTTGTCGCACTAGGTAAAATTATATAGTTATAGGTTTGTTATTCCGAAGTCTCAATATTACGAAGTTTGCTATTCCGATTACCTTGTTCCTAAGTTTTATCAAAGCTAATGGGTAGTAGAACAAGAAAGAAAATGAACAGGAAGAAATTGAAAATACGACGTTGCCGAGTAAGAAGAAAATGAAGAGAAAGCATATAATTAGTTGGAAAGAGAAGAGCCTGACAGGTGAATAATGCGGGCCTTTTAAGACTGTCACTTAACTACGCTGTTTAAAAAAAAAAAATTATTGAAAGATCGTTCATAATTAGGAGGCTGTGTAAATGGACTCCATATTCCGTCAATCATTCTTGATCAGAATCATTAACATACAGCCTCAACGGAATGAGATGGCTTCTGCATAAATATGAATAGCTGAAAGCCTGTAGAATTAATGAAACAAGTGCTGAAATCGTCTGCGAATCGAGGCGCTGTTAAACGATTTGGTGATATTGTATAATTCAGTGTGTAGAAATTAATGTGTAATGTTGATCGTGGTGTTTGATTTCGATTTTATAATTCATTCACTTGTTGATTGCTTACGTGCAAAATATATTTCCGTCATGTTCAAGAATAATTGCTTGAGGCGTGATGGCTCAGAGGTAGAGCAGTGATCTCGTAACCGGGAGGTCTCGGGTTCAAAACCAAGTCGATGCGCTAGCAGCCTTTGGTAAGGAATAAGGCCTCTCTTATCCATTTCCTAGCATAGAACTTAAAGCCGTTGCGATTGATTCGAATCAATCGCAACGGCTTTAAGTTCTGTGTACTCAAGAGATAGGAGATGGTAAATTTTCGGTTGCTTGGAGGACTTGCGATGAATTTGGATCTATCGCGACTCTTTAATAGGCAGGCCCAAATAAATTAAAAATCACTATCAAACATTAACTATACATGATAATACCGCCGTCACTTAGTGTACATATATGTATATATAACTCCTGATGCAAAACTGATGCACAGCACTGAAATAATGAAGAAAAAAAGGGCACACGTCTATATTTTTTTCTGAATCGTTGTAGGGTGTGGGGATACAAATTATCTGTATCATTGACAGTGTTGTATGTCTCGAGACACGTATCGAGACGTCAATATGCGTCTCGTGTCTCGTCTCGTGTCTCGGACGTGAAATGTCTCGCCTCGGTCTCGGTCTTGGAACCGATGTCTCGATGTCTCGGCCCGAGACATGGGCGAGACATCGGAAATATGAATGAACACCGAACAGCGCTAACGCAGTTTTGTTCCCGCCTTCCCACAGAGATCGGCTTCGAACTTTGATGCAGTTGTTCCTTATGCAGTGACTGAACTGCTGCAGTGCAGTGCTGGTGGTTGAGTGAGGGACGTGAGTGAGAGCTAGTATATAATATTAGTAGCAGTGCTGTATGTCTGGAGACGTGTCTCGTTCTCCAGACACGTCTCGAGATGTCAATATGCTTCTTGTGTCTTTGTCTCGTGTCTCGGTCTCGGTCTCTGGTCAAGTCTCGGTCTCGGAAAAGCAAGTCTCCGATACAACACTCATTACTGATGACTATAAACAGTAAAGAAACTAAGAGAAATTTTTTTGTGACTTTCCACTTTCCCTTTCAAATGAAATTTCATATTTTTCCTTCTTTATTTTTGCATTGCGTAGGAACGTTTCTCCCTCCTTCCAAATAACTTAGCTCTGACCTACTTCAAACATGTAACGTCGTAAATAATGCATAGCTTATAATTATGAAATACATTCTCTCTTTTTTTTCAATAACGTCCCACACAAGCGGACCTGGTTACCAAGCATGCCAAGCTGATACCCTCTAAGGATGTCGGATCACTATCCTCATGTCTTCCCGAAAAGGTCAATACCAAATTGTTATTGCAACATCACTCCCAAATCGCTTCCCATCGATGCAGCAATGCGTCTTCATAATTCATGTTTTCGCTCTCCGCATGCTCAAAAATTAATGACAGCGGGTCATGGCGGGCTTGTGTTCCTTCGGCGATGTCTTAATTAAGGTCCCGGATCGTGGTCGCAGCCATCCGAGACGATTAGGAGATCGACAAGGAGATCAATCATACGATGCCGAATTAATTAATTAATCATCACCGTAATCGAGCTTCACTTATCCTTGCAATAGATCATCTTTGATTAAGATCGAGACCTGGCCTAATCCTATGTGTCATATTTTTGAGCTGATAAGTGGGCGGGAACGATGACGATATAATTTCTTCATGAGTATAGCTCCTTGCTTTGATCCATAATTTGATAACTTCATTTTCATCATCATGACGAAATCAGAGCAACGACAGAGCATGACCACCTCAAATACGCATGAAAAAACTCCAGCTTTCCAGATGAGAAATCTAATCCTCCAAGCTATTTGTAAAAAACTATTATCGCAGCATGACATAATGCATACCGGAAAATTAGAAGATGTATTAAACTCCGGTAATCTTTGTGGTAAGCCCTCCAAAGTAATTTGTCAGATTTTATAAGATTTTAATCAATTTTTAGAAAGTACCCATTATTCTAAGAAACTGTAAACTTTTCCTCCTCCTCCACCTCCTCCTCTTTCTAAAGTGCAGTAGCTATCAAGCAAAAAGTG
Source organism: Heliocidaris tuberculata (assembly GCA_025618425.1). NCBI lineage: Eukaryota > Metazoa > Echinodermata > Echinoidea > Camarodonta > Echinometridae > Heliocidaris > Heliocidaris tuberculata. Next base: position 6,685,002 of record CM046847.1, on the reverse strand, counting down.
AACCCTGCGTACGCCCCAACCTGTTAGATGCTCGCCCCCTAAAAAAAACAGATTATATTGCAGTACTGCTTTCGGGGATGCCAGAAAGCGATTCCACCCCTGTCTGGAGGGATCTTGCCCCCTCCCTCCCCCAGAGAATGTGTCGTAGATCAACCCAGAACCCTGTGGACGACAAGCAACATTTGCTCCGATAACAATCCCTCCGGGATTTATTTCGTCAAAGATACAGCGTTATGGCTAAGGATGCAGTTCGGTTTTTAGGTTAGGTTTAGGATCCGCCGGGCTATAGGTAAAGTGTTTGGGCCTGGATTGAAGTTCGGTTAGTGTACAGGGGTGGTATTCTGAAAATTGTTGGAACTTTTATCTTAATTATTTCGATGTTAATTGTCATAACAAATTGAAATTGCGCGTAGTAAACACTTATCATTGGTGCCTGCTCAGATGTCTCTTCCAACTTCACGCGAACGCATATGGCTGTACGCAGATATTAACCAATGACTTGTCCTAATTTTGATTTGTCATGACAATTAATATCGAAATACTTAAGATAAAAGTTATAACAATTTTCAGAATACCACCCCTGGTTATTGACAGCGGAGTCGCCGGAACATGTGTCGAAGAACCATGAATTCACAATGTTCCCACGACGGTTACTCAGTGGTCTTGGAATAGAAAGGCTATAAGACACATGGATACAAGCGAACACTATACATCCATCTTATAAATTACCTCTGCACCGCATGGGATGAAAGCATATATCTTCCACCCTTCTTTCTCGTTTTATTGATTAAAACAAAACAGCACATAATATGCCCAGGAAGTCCCAAAATAATGTCTCCATCGACATATTCTCCAAGGAAATCATGCTTGTTTTTCGTCTGTCATTGAATTGAGCTTTTTTACCCCCAAAAATCTATTCCATGTGCCAATATTGACAATGAGTTTTTCTCTTTTACTTTGAATATGATGTTCTCCTCACCTATCAAGAAATCTAATTGCGTGGAAATTCATTCTTGTGAAAAACTGACTTGTGAATATTGTATTTTCGACTACGGGTCTGTTGAAAAATAATGTTTTCTTTTTCGTTATGTAACTGGGGTTAGTCCTCGACAAATCATCTTTGATTTTTGACTACCCCTTCTGCATTTGATGTTTTTCTTTTAAAACATACATTCTTTTCATATGGATCCACTTTTATAGACCCATGTTTTTCTTTTTATTGCATTAATTTTCTTTATAATATGCATGCACAATTGTATTTGGCATGTGTGGAAAATAAATTGAAGTGAAATGAATTGAAATTGTCATTCAAATGCCGTGCCTGAAATCAATTTAAATTTAGATGGTGATGTAGTGGTTATGGGGTTAGTGCAGTCTTTGACCAATACTTTTATACGATATGCTGAATTATGTTCCTTAATAAGATATCAATACATTAATAACATACCAATAAAATGCACTTAAGAATTTCCTTGATATAGACCAAGAAGTTACCAAACTACTTGGTAAAATTGACTTCTGGGCCCCGTTTCATAAAACCTGTTATCAATAACAAGTTACAATAAAATGTTATAAGCTACTGGAGTCCTTCAATCTGATTTGCTGAGAGCAAATTTGTCATAGAAATGGTTGTTATTGATAACAAGTTTTATGAAACAGGGCTCTGGGGGGCGTTTCATGAAAGGACTTGTCAGATATTTTATCCGACAAATTTGCTCTCAGCCAATCAGATGCAAGGATTTCAGTAGCTTATAACAGTTGTCGGATGAAATATCCGACAACTTCCTTTCATGAAACGCTCCCCAGGTCTTGCACTACGCAGAAAGCAAAACTTCTCAATTAGTATTCTGGAAGGAGAGGAGGTAGGATTAGAGGGATTCTCGCTGTCAGACAAGTGAAATCTGAAGGAATTAGAGCGGGTAGAACAAGATTGTTTAAAGATTCTCTCAAGATTCACCACTGCTTTGAAATTTTCTTAACCTTCCTCAAACTGGTTTTTCTTTCCATCTCTCTCTCTCTCTCTATCTATTTAGTGAAATCTGAAGGAATTAGAGCGGGTAGAACAAGATTGTTTAAAGACTCTCTCAAGATTCACCACTGCTTTGAAATTTTCTTAAGCTTCCTCAAACTGGTTTTTCTTTCTATATTTCTCTCTCTCTCTCTCTCTCTATTTATCTATCTATCTATCTATCTATCTATCTATCTCTCTTCCTATTAATCACCCATCTCTCATTCTCACTCCTCTTAACCCCTCTCCCTTACTCTCTCTCTCTCTCTCTCTCTCTTCCCAGACAATCTGGCTGTCCGATTCCACTCTCCTAATCTTAATGCCATTTTCTCGTTCTTATCATGACTCTTTCCTATTCTTATATACTTCTCTTTCCGATTTCCTCTTTCCCCCTTATCTCCTCCCCTTTTTACTCGCTCTAGAGCTCCTCCTCCTCACTTTCCCCTTCACCCCTCTCTTTTAGAAAAATGTCATATAACACATTGCTTCCTTTGAATTTTCTTCCAAATATAATCCCTGGAGTAACGATTAATCAGCATTGCATGATAAGGAAAAACACTCTATTTTTCGAAAGTTTTTCTAGGAAAAAAAATCTGGTGCGTTAATTAATCAGGCATGCAAGACACTTTAATTATAGTGTTACGTAAATTGTAAGGATACATTTCAACAGCACGGTTCCTAAACATTTACCGCGATGATAAGTTTGTGGTTGTAACATGAATGATCAGCGTAAAATTCTTTCTCTATTACATTTGTAATCACAGTAATCAAATTTTGTAATCACAAATATGAAAAAATGATTGCTGCCTCTAACTTGATACTTTTTTTTTTCTTCAGCAACTTATTTTTCCAGCGATGGCCTTGCCTGTTCTCAATCTCAGATCGGGGGTGTGCGGTTACACATCCAACGCTGATCACATTAAATAGGTTAAATGCGTATTAAATTAGTATGGGTGTGAATAAAAGACAGATAAAAATGCTACCTAATGCAACCAGAATCCGCCTTACTTGAAACTAGCATAAGGAGAAATAATTTTTTTTTTTTTTTTTTAAAGGGAAAAGAAAGACAGATCAAGTAACTCTCTTCATCGATTTACATAGTCTGCAACTCGCCTTCTTTCCGCCATGGTGTCATATGCTTATATAGGTCAGCAATATAAATTTCATGAGTTTCATGTCCTAGATCCTTGGGACGGGGGCGAGCACATTCTACACCAAGATTTGAAACAAAAAAAAAATAGATGAAAGATACTATCAGCCTAACTCCTCCCACCACTTCCTCTATACTCTCTTCCACTGTAACTATAGGTACACATATGGCTCCTCATGGAAAATAGTGTTCAATTTTTTTCAACATGGATTCCTATGTAAAATTTAATGCTGAAAAAGATGGCATCGACTGGGGGGGGGGGTTCTTTTTATAAAAAGTGCCCAAAGTGCCCAAATGTTATGTTTTAGAGGCCCGCCATTTGCTTTTATGCATTTCAGAGCCAACCTTTGGGGCTAGAAAATGTTAATATAATTGTATTGTGCGCAAAAGATGTTCGAGTACGTGGAAGGTGATAAGAATGGCTTTGTCTGCATTTGGATAGGAGTGAATGAATAATTCATGATAACGAACATAGAAGATACGGGGTTAGGAATATCACGATTTGTGAGTTGAAACATGAGTATTCCTAGATTATATATGTAAATAGCTCGTGAATCTTAAGAAGGTTACACGAGTGGAAGAGTGGGGTTTTGTGTGTGTACGAAAAATTGTATTATTGATTATTCTAATAGCCCGTTTTTGTACAAGTAAAATTTGATTGATAAAGGATTAACCACCATTCCCCATGCAAGGATTATTATAGTTTAAGTATGGTAGGATTAGTGTAGACTATAAAGAGAGTATATGGGTAGGAAATGAAGCTTTGAATTTGCCAATGACTCCGTATTTCTCGATATGAGTTTACTGATGTTATTTATATGTGTTTTCCAAGTTAATTTGTTGTCGATGTATATTCCTATTGGTTGTTTCAACTTGAACAAGACTTGTGTCGTTTAATAAAATTGTTCATGGTAGATGTTCAATTGATTTGCTGAATAAAATGAAGTTGGTTTAGTTTATATTAATTGACAGTTTGTTTGCTTGGATCCTTGGTTTAATACCAAGTTTAATTCGGAATTTACAGTATTCAAGAGCATTTGGGGATTACGATTTGAGAGAAAAATGTTGGAGTCATCAGGAAATAAAAGAAAAGAAAGATTATTAGAACAATTTTGAAAATCATTGATGCAGAGTATAAATAACAGTGGACCAAGTAATGATCCCTGCGGCACTCCGCATGTAACACTTTTCATTTGAGATTCACGACCATTTATTTAAATATACTGCTTATGGTCTGTAAGGTTATTCCTGAACCAGTCCAATAAGCTTTTTGAGTACTCCTTTAAAGAAAAAGGGCAAAGAATTTATGTTAATTCAAAGTTGTTAGCTTTCTACTTACATCCTCGTATCCAGGATTTTGGGGGGGAGGGGCGGTCGGATTGCCCACGCAGTCCGTGCGCCCGGGGGGGGGGGGGATCTGTTCCATTCGAGAGGGAAAATTTCCACTTGTCGATATACATTATTGCTGTTTTGATACCCCGTTTGATTTAGCTTTGATATTGGTTTAATAAGTACTTCTGGAACTCAGTCATAAGAAACGTTTTCACACTCATACAAATAAAAATGGATAAATGACAAAACTTCCATCTAGAAAAATGTATACAAGCTATACGTATATATCAAAATTAAAATGAAAGTAAGCGATTTCAAAAGTTTTTAAAAACTGATATGGAAGCTACTAGAAAGCTAGTCATCATTTTCTCCAATTTTATTACATTCTTTTCACTGAAAAGAGATATAAGATATCACTTTAAAAAAGCATAATACTTTTAGGTAACTTCATATGAAGACAATTCATTTCAAAAAACATATTTTCATTCAACATAAACAAATTCTTGGTTGGTAGTCTGAGGGGGCGGCGGCGGTTTTTATACAGGCCGCCCGTAATCTCATAAAAGGGTAGGCCTACATCTACATCATCTGCATCTACAACATCATATTGTTGATTCTTGCCCGCAGCCAAAGAGCGACTTTTCACTCGCGTTAGGGAATTGATTTTATCCTTCATCTATTCTTCTCCTTTTCTCCCTTCTTGCTTTACTTTTTTTCCTTTTCCATCTTCCTTTTCCTTTTCCTTCTTGCGTGTTATATGAGATCTTAGCATTTTTATCAGCGTGTTTATCGAGGCCCTTGTCAGTGAGGGGGATCTGAAATCAACAACTCCGACCACCCCCCCCCCCCCTCACCCAACAGCCATAAAAGACGAATACAGACCGGAGCAATATATTAATTCCTCAATTCCTACCATCGAACGTATTATATATAATATAAGTCATAAACCTTGAAGGCCTGTTCTTAGAAATATTATTTCAGATAATTACAACTTCTATTATATTGCCTAAGAAAATTGTAGCTAAAAAATCTATTGCAATATTGTGACGTATGGAATAATAATTTACAAAATTGGTCTCATTATGCCTTTTGATTATGAATAAACTCCATCCGAAATATTTTGCAGCCGTCAGACCATACGTATATGTAGGCCTACTCGGGAAATATGTTGGTGGTTATCATTGTCTCCTCCTAGTACTCTGATGCACAGAACTGTAAACCCTTATATTACATGACCTATATAGATACTGATGCGTGATTTGTCAAAATGCCGTCACGTGACCAACGTCACAAGGATGAGAAGTGTTATGTTTCCCAACATGACGTAAAATACGTCATACCTCGGAATATAACGCCGTTATATCCAGAGGTATGACGTCACACGTACAGTTCAATTAATTAAACGTACGTGATCGATCGATCGTGAGCAGCGCGAAATATGAAATTGGAACAAATTTTGTGGTCATCAAAATGGCTGCTTCAGCGAGCCGATTCGCTTCGCTGGGTGAGGAAGAACTGGACGAAATTATTGACAAAATTTTGCGGATTTCTTAACATCTGACGCTGCTACAGGAATCAAAATGGTGAGTCAGCAGAATTTGTTTTGTATCTATATAGGTCATTATAATGTAACAGATATTGACTTTCTCCTTCGGGAACAACATAACATTTAATTTCCCTTGGGTAGTTATATTTTTGTCTCGGAATACTATATTTTTCCTCAGCGCTACGCGCTTCGGAAAAATATAATGTCCCTCGACAAAAATATAACTCCCCTCGAGGATCTCAAATGTTATATTGCCCCTCTAGACAGTCAATATCTGTATAATATTTCCCTGAAACAATTGCTAATGGTATTGACAGAAAATAGATAGAACGATGAATATCTCATACTCTATGTATGCTGTACAGTAGGATGTTAAAAGAGCTCACATTCAATATAGGCCCTTCTCACTCCCCAGAATTTTTTAAAAACTTTTATTTTATCGTTCAAATTTTATCTTAATTAAAAAATGAATCAAAGTAGTTATAATGAAAAAGAACTATTTCGAACTATGGTAGTTTGTACATACTTCTTTTGTACTGAGACCAATTTAAGGAACAATATTGTTAAATATCACTGCATCATTTAGGAATACTAAGGGCCCTAAATTTGATGGGCCCTTATTCACGAAAATGGGCCTGAAACTTTTTTAATGGAAGCTTTAGGTGCCCGCCGTGTATATCTATTATACATGACTATCACCAATAACATCGGCACATCACGTAGCATATGTTTCGATATGTAAGTCAGTGATATATATGATTTTTAATGCATTTTCAATTGGGCCGTAATTAATAGATTCAGGGATCCCATGTCCTTTCAGGTCCCCCCAAAATGATGTAATCTTGATCGATTTGATAAATACTATTTGTAGAACACATTTTCAAATATCTTTAGAAAGGAAATATTGCATGCCTCTATAAGCATTATAATCACTTATGTTACATTTGGCTCTCTAAAATCAGAATTTGGGCACCTGACACATATTTGGCCACCATTTCATCATACCCACAATGTATCATTGTATTTTGGTATCAAAATAGCCATTTACTGAGCTTCTATTACCTATTAAAGCACTTTTTAAGACTCTGGTGAGTAGCTGGTCCTTTGGACCCTTTTGGAACAAATGCCGGGCCCAGGTGGTCTTTTGTGGGTCTTAATCATTACCATATTTCATTTTACTATTTATCAGTGTAGTAAAATCACGCAAAACCGTTATAACGCAAACCCGTAATAAATTGACGTCAAAATAGTTAATCGATTACCAGGAGATCACTCTCCGCGCTCCACTGTGCAAGAGAATTTGCACGCAAACCCTATGTGAATGGAGAAGGCATAAACGATTCCAAGATGCGTTCTCAATCTTTAAATTCACAGGGACGGCTTTAAAAGCAAAGGGACGGCTGCAAAATACGATACTTTTAAAGAAAAAATTATACTTGATCAATCTATCCGCGGCGAATTTTTTTTCCCCGTGGCGTTTTGCTATAAATCAATCAAAATCATAATTCATCTTTTGCAAGAAGCTGAAAAGAACGCCTGATAGATGCAATGACAGTCGTTGTTTGTCAAATATCCACGTGTGTATGATGACCAACACGGCTGGCGTAGCAGCAGTACTATAGTATTTCTTTGTTTTTCTTCTCTCTATCCTCATTCTTTTCTGATGAATTTCTTCTCACTTTTCTTCTTTTTGTTATGTATTCCTTTGTTTTTCCTCTGTCTTTTTTCTTAATGTATTTCTTTGTTTTTCTTTTCTCTGGCTTCTTTTGATTTCTTAATGTATTTCTTTGTTTCTTTTCTATCTTCTTTTTTTCCTTATGTATTTCTTTGTTTTTCTTCTCTCTGTCTTCTTTTTTTCCTTATGTATTTCTTTGTTTTTCTTCTCTGTTCTTTTTTCCTTATGTATTTCTTTGTTTTTCTTCTCTGTTCTTTCTCCCTTATGTATTTCTTTGTTTTTCTTCTCTCCGTCTTCCTTTCCTTATGTATTTCTTTGTTTTTCTTCTCTCTGTCTTCCCTTTTTTCTTATGTATTTCTTTGTTTTTCTTCGCTCTTCTTTTTTCCTTATCTATTCCTTTGTTTTTCTTCTCTCCGTCTTCCTTTCATTATGTATTTCTTTATTTTTCTTCCATCTTCTTTTTTCCTTATGTATTTCTTTGTTTTTATTCTTCATATCTTCCTTTTTTTCTTTATGTATTTCTTTGTTTTTCTTCGTTCTTCTTTTTTCCTTATGTATCCCTGTGTTTTTCTTCTCTCTGTCTTCCTTTTTCCTTATGTATTTCTTTGTTTTTCTTCTATCTTCTTTATTCTTTATGTATTTCTTTGTTTTTATTCTCCATATCTTCTTTTTATTTCTTAATGTATTTCTTTGTTTCTCTTCTATCTTCTTTTTTCCTTATGTATTTCTTTGTTTTTCCTCTCGCTGTCTTCTTTTTTTTGTTATGTATTTCTTTGTTTTTTTCTCTCTTCTTTTTCCCTTATGTATTTCTTTGTTTTGTTTTTCTTTGTCTTCCTTTTTTCCTTATCTATTTCTTTGTTTTTCTTCTCTCTGTCTTCCCTTTTTCCTTATGTATTTCTTTGTTTTTCTCCGCTCTTCTTTTTTTTCTTATGTATTCTTTTGTTTTTCTTCTCTCTGTCTTCCTTTTTTCCTTATGTATTTCTTTGTTTTTATTCTCCATATCTTTTTATTTCTTTATGTATTTCTTTGTTTTTCTTCCCTCTTCTTTTTTCCTTATGTATTCCTTTGTTTTTCTTCTCTCCGTCTTCCTTTCATTATGTATTTCTTTGTTTTTCTTCCATCTTCTTTTTTCCTTATGTATTTCTTTGTTTTTATTCTCCATATCTTCTTTTTATTTCTTTATGTATTTCTTTGTTTTTCTTCACTCTTCTTTTTTTTCCTTATGTATTTCTTTGTTTTTCCTCTCTCTGTCTTCCTTTTTCCTTATGTATTTCTTCGTTTTTATTCTTTATATCTTCTTTTTTCCTTATGTATTTCTTTGTTTTTATTCTTTATATCTTCTTTTTATTTCTTTATGCATTTCTTTGGGTTTTTTTTCTCTCTGTCTTCATTTTCCTTATGTATTTCTTTGTTTTTCTTCTCTCTGTCTTCCTTGTCAGTATGCACAACACTTGGGTCAAATAAGGGCGAACGACTAATAAGAGATTAGGAAAATCGCTGGACCGTTCGACCTTGCTGTGCGGGGCTTACGTAACAATCAGCAAATATAACGCTAAACCGTTATAACGGTTTTGCGTGATTTTACTACACTGTTTATAGTGGATTTTCAACACCAAACGAACGTTTCTAGCCCCAGGGTTGGCTCTGAAAAGCATAAAAACAATGGATGGTCACTAAAACATTAAAAAATTGAGGCACTTTGGGCACTTTTTATAAAAAATCAGCAGATGTCATCATTTTCAGCATTAAATTTTACATAGGAATCCATGTTGAAAAAAAAGTGAACACTATTTCCATGAGGAGCCGTCTGTGTACCGATTTCGAGGAATATGTACAATCGGTTTCGTGAAAACGCGCTGGAAAACTCATTTGTACATATCGTTATGAATGAAGTATGAATTCAACAGTATGTATCACTTTGTAAAGAGAGAGGGAGAGAGGAGGGGGACTCAAAAAACTTGTGTGAATTTCAAAATTTTTGTTGATTTCAAGCAAGATTGGATTACTTCGATGTATGTTTATGCTTCTATATTTAGCGAACACACCCACTATAATTCCGAAACGCACATGAAATTTATCTCCTAGCCCAAACTGCAAATTTAACAAACGAAATTCAGTGGTTTTCTTGTTAAGATTCTTCAAATAAATCAACATTTTTTTTGTAATTATAGAGACTAATGAGAAAATGAATATCTGAATACATCCACGTTCCTATACATTAACAAAATGTTATTTTCGAGTATATATAAATATCTATGATTTTTTTTCGAGAGTATATAAATTCAGGTCGATATTTACTAATGGTAATGTTCATACATGCACGGTTATCCATTTATAAAAGTGAACCTCCATGATAAAAACAGGTGTCAAATATAAGTACTATTATTATTATCATTTGCTTCTTCATAAATAAATGAGGTGTACCCCATTTTTACGTATCTTGGTATTTTTCAAATATTTATTCAAAACACAAAATTGCGCTTGACATGCCTGTGATGTCTTTTTAAAATTCATATATAATTGATGAATGAAACTACATTGCTTTATTTGCCCCGATCACTTTAGTTTATAGACAAGAGTGTATAAATGCCGGGTTTCTATATTGGAAAAATGAAATCCCTCTTTCTTCGAAGCCGGGCTTTGAACCTTTCGAAGACGAATTTCTTTTTTACGAGAGAAAATCTGAAAGTCAGATTTTAATTTCTAAGAAATCACAGGTATGTTATTGAATGCCTATAACAAAGTCCTGTTTAGACACCTAGCAGCCGCCCGCTCTATGAAAATAGTGTAATCCATCTACTCCGTGTATTGCCCCATAGGATCGTATGGCGTATTAAAAGATTTAATATCTACGTAAGATTATGCGGTGTTTGAATCTCTGATGATCCGGGGGAATAGCTACCGTGGTAAATTAGATTTTCGTGGTACTGACATGAAAAGAAATGTTTTTCAAGCTTCGTGGAAGAAAGAAGATGTTATGGATGGCCACTGGTGGAGAGGAGCTAAGTGCTTTGAAAGCTTATTTTCTCTCATTTTGATTGGGATTGTTAAGTTTTGGAGAGGGGGAGGGGGAAGTAAGGGAAAAGAGAGAGAGAGAGGCAGAGAGGGAGAGGAAGAGAGTGAGAGGGAGTGAGAGATAGAAAGAGAGAGAGAGAGAGAGAGAGACTGGAGAGGGGGAAGAGGAGAGAGGTGAGGAGAGGGGAAGGAGAGACAAAGAGAGAGAGAAAGAGAGAGAGGCAGAGAGGGAGAGGAAGTGAGAGATAGAAAGAGATAGAGAGAGAGAGACTGGAGAGGGGGAAGAGGAGAGAGGTGAGGAGAGGGGAAGGAGAGACAAAGAGAGAGAGAAAGAGAGAGAGGCAGAGAGGGAGAGGGAGTGAGAGATAGAGAGAGAGAGAGAGAGACTGGAGAGGGGGAAGAAGAGAGAGGTGAGGAGAGGGGAAGGAGAGACAAAGAGAGAGAGAAAGAGAGAGAGGCAGAGAGGGAGAGGAAGTGAGAGATAGAAAGAGATAGAGAGAGAGAGAATGGAGAGGGGGAAGAGGAGAGAGGTGAGGAGAGGGGAAGGAGAGACAAAGAGAGAGAGAGAAAGAGAGGTAAGGAAAGAGAAAGCATGGAGGGGAGAGATGGGAAAAGAGGAGGAGAGGAGGAGGAGACAGAAAGAGAGAGAGAGAGGGGGGTGGAGATGGGATGGACAGATAGGGGAAAAGTGTTAGTGAGAGAGAGAGAGACAGAGATGGTAGGGGGTAGATGATTTAGGAAGGAAGAGAGAGAGAGAGGGGGAGGGAGAAGAGAAAAATAGAGAGATAAGTAGGTGAAGAGAGACGGGACAGAGAGCGTTTGTCTGTGTTAGAAACAAGCATACGGAGACAATGAGATAAAATGATATATATGTATATATATATATATATATATATATATATATATATATATATATATATATATATATATATATATATATATATATAGACGAGGGGAAAAGATGGAGATTCATACAGAGAATGAGACAACTATATAGACAGAAAGACAGATAGATAAAGAGAGAAAGAGAGAGAGAGAGAGAGAAAAAAAAAAAAAGATACATAGACAGAGAGTAGAGATGCGGAGCAGGATGTTGTGTCAGATGATACGATGGGGAAAATGTCAAGAAGAGCGTATTCATAACAACACGGTCCTTGTTGCCGCAGGCCCTACATGTATGTCCATTCTTGAGAATGATAGCAAAAGGTGAATGTCTCTTCTAAAAATATTCAGGGGCGGATCAAACTCAAAGAAATCGTCCCTGTCTCACTTCACACCCCCCTCGGGACATTGCACATGCGCATATATATATAGCTATTTCCATGTTACCGACCACCAATTTGACATTTAAGATTCTTGGATGTGAAAAAGAATAATGAAAGAGATAGCTATTGCATCTCTATTTTCCAAGAAACAGACGAGAAAATGTTTGCTGTTGAGGCTGAACTAAATGATATGAGGAGGACAGGAAGGAGAATGGTTCGTCGATTTTGATGACACTCCAGATATAGACCACACCCTCTCTCTCTCTCTCTCTCTCTCTCTCTCTCTCTCTCTCTCTATCTCTCTCTCTCTCTCTCTCTCTCTCTCTTTCTCTCTCTACCTTGCGTCTATTCCTTACCCTTTCTGAGACATGCTGTTTTAACAATAACAAAACAATATAGTTTTCTGTCGTCCATGTTAACCGTTTCAGGACAGGAATTTTGTTCTTCAAATTGGCAACAATAAAAAAAATTATTTTGCTGCCTCATGGTTCTAATAAGGTGTAATGTCTATGAACCCATATACATGGTTAAAGATTTTGTCGAAAAGTTGAAAAAATTGCCAATTTTGATTAAAAAACAATAATTTTGGAATTAAAGCTTATTCTCGTTTTTTTAATTCTTCGCATCATACGCAATATGGTCTTGCAACAAAAATGGACATAGTGTGTGCAGAAATTTTTGCAATTTCTACTCATGCATCTGGTATATTTTGTAGAACTCTGAATCAATAGTTATTGAGCCAAACCACGAAATGTGGTCAATTGTCTCGAATGGGTTGATTAGTACATTTTCACTCATCCAGCGGTGCAACATTTTTTCAGTGAAATTACTGGAATATACTGATTCATAAACCTGCACCTAATCATTCAAATAAACACTATTACATGTAAGATGATTCAGATTTATTGACGTTTTCAATCATATTAACATACTACTGTACTGCATAACATAAAATAGATACAATAAAAACAACAACAACAATATAACCATTATATTTTCCCATAGATATGGGCACATAATTAAATATCAAGTAAAGTATCTGATGCACAAATATTGACCTAAGTAATGTTGAAAACAGTTGGACATGTTTAAAAGCAAAGCTTGTATTCTAGAAACTTATATAACTTGTGACTTGAACTGACCTCTTACTGGAAACGATATACTTCAGTGAGTGGAATATAATGTTTCTGTAAATCTACTTCTTATTCATCTTCTGTTTCATTATTGTCTTCAACAATAACTTTGCATATAGCAAAAGGTGCACTATACAAAATATAATCATCGTAAGATATACGTTGTAGCTATAACGGAAATCTCATAGAGGAATAAGTATAAAAAAAATCATTAGATTTAATAAGATTTATCATTCTGATATCTACTTTTAGTTCCATTAAAGTTGCAGCTCTTGAAAATTCATATATTCATTAGCACAATTAAACGAACCATTTATATTAAAAGCAATTAAGATTGTTACAAGCTGAAGGGTCCGTTACAAAACAATAATGGCAGATAATTAAAATAGAGTATAATGTATGGTAAATGAGTAGACAGTTTTGAGGGATAAAAGTACGGCAGGGGCGGATAAAAGATTATCAAAAGGGGAGGGTAGAATTACTTTCCCCGGGAATATTATTTCGGGAGTCCAGCCGGCCTTCTGACATGATTTTTCCTTTTCCCTTTTAGTTTTTTCCCCCCTTTTTTGTCAAGGAGGAGCTGGGGAGCATTTATGCCTCCTTGATCCGCCCATGATATGTATGGCCTTGACAATGAAGCAACGATGATAGTGGATCTCGTGTTACAGTGTGTATTGTGGACCATGCGTTTGTTATGCTAATGCCGATTTATTACTCAAAGGGCAATATTGAAAATGTCATAAAAATTAGACCAGATATTAGGAGAGGAATGCAAAACAAATGATCGTACAATTATTGGTACCCCCAAAACAAATGAAGCCACTATGAAAAATCTTATGGCACCAGGACGAAATTAAGTAAATCATAATGAGCTTCTTATATTAGGGTAATACGACAGTCTCCTGTCCTCATTACTCTATAATGATGAATGTCATTATCAGGACAGGGTCTGTCCAAAAAGAGTTCATTAATTTTAACAAACCGGAAAGCCCTCGTTAGAGTTCACCCCTTGTTCCAAATCTACAACTTCTGGCTTAAACTATATTTGACCTGCATGTTTATAACATAATTCACTATAAGGCTTTAGTGGATGGATATTCTAAACTGACGAGGTGAGAATGGAGCATGGAGCCAGGGCTGCTAGGGGTGCTGGTGGGGGTGCTGTCGGCGAATTATGGAGTGGAAAGGGCACCTCCAAAAGTTTGATAAAATATTTTTCCCCTTTTGTTTTGTTTTATTTCGTTTTGTTTTTTGCTTGTCAAAGAATTTTTGAGTTGCAAATGCATTTCGATAACGTGATATCTTTTTGTCTGTCTGGTTGTTTTGTTTTTTGTGTTTGTTTCTCTTGTTTTGCTAATTTTGTTTTTGTTTTTGCTTTGTTTTGTTTTTGCTTGTCAGATAATGCTCTTGGGTGCTGTAGGGAGCGTTTAATGACAACGAATAATGGAGCGAAAAGGCACCGAAATGATAAAACCTTTTTTTTTTTTTCTTTCTTTTTTTTTTTTTTTTTTTTTTTTTGGGGGGGGGGGGCTTGTCAGAGAAACTTGGAGTGAAGAGGCATCCATAAGCAACTCCAGTCAGTGCGCTTTAGGGTACTGGGCTATATGCATTCATCTTCAATCACGTGGTCCATCGGACAGGACTTAACGCCAATTAAGGTTCATGTGGGCTTGCAGACAGTAATATCTTTGCTGTCTTTGCATCCTTTTGAAGTAAACACTTGATCAACCTATATACTCCTGTACCGCAAATCGTAACCAAAAAGCCGTGGAGGGGGGGGGGGTTAGATGCCCTTCTGGTGCAGCATTCAATCGATGATTTTTGGAATCCCATTCACCATGTTCACCTAATTTACTCATGCATTACAACAACGCAAATGGTTATAATTATTTATCCTTACGGAATGAAATGAACAATAATTGAGCCTGATCAGTTAGTCACGGACGGACATTTGACAAATTTTGAAAGTGTGAAGGCCTGTAGAAAATAAGTATTTAATTGAAGAGAGTTATATTATGTTTCATTGTGAAGAAGTTGAAATTTGGAAAAAAAAATTGATTGCCATGGTTGCCTACTGAAATTATAAGCCATAACATATTCAATGACACGGACGGACAAAATGCCTACTCTTAGCCGATCAGGCTCAGTTACAAAGATAATTGTTTAGGAATGTTACTCATACTTAAATTATGTAATAGGACCTCTTGTATTTTGTGTTTTATCATCAAACTTCATTGACACTGTACATCAGCATGTTGATTTGGAAAAGAAAAAGAGAAGATTAAGTCATAAAATGAATATGCACATACAATATGAACAAAGGATAAGAAAATTGCATTCCTCTTGGATGGTATTTAAATGTTCAGTATTGTTTTACAGAACTTTTTTTTCTGATCGAAATCAACGGTAAATTATGTCATGTACATGTATTTATGAAGGTATTATTATTATTATTAGGCTGTGGCAGGAATTGCTTCAACAGAAATATTAAAGTACAAAATTACCATAAGTCATTCAATCTGAATGATTGAAGATTATACTTGTTAATGTGAGTCCCTATGGTAAATGGTAACCATAGTAATAGTCGTTCCAAATGAGAACGTCGAGACAACGGAAAAATATATGAAAAAGACGTAACGTTTCTAATGAAAGTATAGAGTTACGAAAATGCCCCTTTGTGAATATCAAGTCGAGAGGGATATTCCGCCTGGAGTGTTTCATACCCAAGGCGGTCAGGGTTAATAGTGACGTCACAAAAGGGAACTATCGTAACCCAAGAAGGATGTGGAGGTGTAATTCATACCGGATTTGAGGATGAGGTGAGATGCGGCGGTTTCGGAATTAGATTGCTTGCCAATCTCAACCGGATAGTGCTCAATAGGTTTTCTTTTTATTTAGCGAGGACAGGTGAAGACATCGTGGATGTGTTATAGCGTTGCTGGAATCCGGCTTCGGTGCCCCGACATATTATGCTCTGGCGACAATTGCTCCGCGCTTTATTTCTTAAAAAACATAGGGTTAGGATTACGGTTTAGTTTGGTTTTAGGTGGGTTTAGGATTAGGATTATGTAAAGTGTTTGTTTCAGGATTGAAGTTTAGAATTCGGTTGGTATGCGAAATTGACGAGGAGCATTTGTCGCCGAAGTATGGTCGTACAACCCCGGCTTCAAGTCTGAAACGTGGCGACGGTATTCTTTTAAAAGACATACATATATAAATTTTGACTCTCCGCACCCATGCAAATATAGGGAACCGGGGTGATGGAAGAAAAAGAAAGTACTATAATTTTGTTGCTATAATCATTATGCCCTCGTGGTGACTGTATAATAATGATAATGGTAATACATGTAGTTTTTTGTTTTTGTTACCCAGGGTTGCCTCGTTTCTAAACTGCTCTCCCTGAGAGCCCTGCAATCATACCATTACCCTGGTTTTAGTCCGGCTACCACTATAAGGCTCAACAAGTATTCAAGGAATTTCATCCTACCGGGTGCCCATTTACTTCTCCTGGGTGGAGAGTGGCAAATGTAGATTAATGTCTTGTCAAATTAAATTTGCGCCGTGGTATAGGATGCAATGTTCCCTGCGGAGATATTGCGCTCACAACATGACAAATGTATATGGAAATTCATCTCTATATAGACAAGGAAATAAAGGCTTGAGCTGGTCTGGGGTTTCCAGAAAGGTGGGGGCTGTAATTTTTTCACGATGTCAGGTTTTCCCGGGAAATTATTTTCTTGGGGGAAAACCCGTCGATTCCTCTCATCTACTTCAGGCGGGGGACGGATGGGAGATGAGAGCACATTTACGGGTTTTCAGCACTTGACAAGATGGAAAATCTGCACCCTGAGGCGTGATGTTTGGTTTGGTGATGTTGCGGTAATCAACTGCAGTCGTAGAAATCCACACTTAATATCTCCGTCGTGTTTCATCATCGGGCCTTAAAGACCATGTGCAACAAGCACAAGAGTCAACGTGGTGAGAAAATACACTGCGGTCATTGTTATTATTGATAATATCTCCTTCTTAGCTCAATATCATGGGAAAATGTATTTGACATAGCATATGCTGAGTTTAAAAAAAAAAGACAAGCAGCATCTTTAGAGATAATGGAGAAAATATGAAATTCTGTGACAAAACATATTGAGAGTTGTACTACTAAACCTGCCATTTTGAAGCAACATTGCCAATTTGAGGATCGCCATAGAAAGCAAATTGAGACTTTTCAAACTTTCATAACTTTTTCATTTCGTAACCGATTTTGATGGAACTTTTTTTTATAATTGCTTCTCTCTATCCTCTCTTTTCATTAAAATTGATATTTCCCCAGGGTTTCATTGTCCTTTAACAAAACTCAAGATGATCGTTAAATGTTCTGGACACGACAGCAAACAAACCATATCTCTTGGGTTCCTTGGTTTTACCAGGCATTATATCTCTCTTGATGATTTGTTACGAGGTGACTTACATTTCCCTTACTTTTCCATCATTCTCTCTCCCCCCCCCCTCTCTCTCTCCCCCCCCCCCCCCTCTCTCTCTCTCTCTCTCTCTCTCTCTCTCTCTTTACATATCTGTTTCGAATTTGTGTTATTCCCATCCACACCTTTTCTACTTACCGTACTGCATTTTTACGAGCGTATTTCAATCTTTGTCTATTAAGATTCACTGCACTGTTATTTATTAAACCATGGACCTTCTTCGGACGTTTCTACTAAACACTGCTTTTGGGTATAGGAATGGGGGTAAAAGGTGTCGCATTTGATGCCTTAGAGTAGAATGAGGTGTAAAGAAAAGTCAATCTTGTCTCCACCGGTAAGTAACTTTATTTAATCTTTTCCCTACATGCTCTTTTGTTGTTGTTGTTGTTGTTCATTCTAAATCGTTATACTAATTTTACAGACTGTGCACGCCATAGAGCTGATTGAGGATATATTCACTGTTGAATGACTGTGAACACGCTGTTGCCACAGAATATCATACAGTGATAAAAGAGTGAATCATAATAGATTCGCACCACAGTGCGACTAAAGAGAGGATAGAAACTATTTTCATAGTATTGATAATATGAACACAAAGCGAACATATACTTGTGACACACACACAGTGACACAGTGTGGTACACAGTTTTCAGCATGGACAGTAAAGCAGGGTTTGCGCAATAACATTATGGCCGCAGAGATTGAGAATACTTCATATGGTTGAATATATTTAGCTGTGAACACAAATCTAGTATGACAACTGCATAACAGAGTATGACACAATGTGGCTAAATTATGAGTGTGAATGCATCACATTGTGACACAAAGAGGACTGAAAAGACCTTCTAGTGTTAAAAATGTGAACACGGTATATTGTCACAATGAGGTGAAATGACTGAGAAAACTTCATGATATGATTACAATGAGAGCACACTTTGAACACACCGCACACTGTGAACACACACTGTGAGCAAGCTGTGAACACATTGATGACACAACTTGAACACACTGTGGATACACTGTGAACGGACTTCGAATATACTGTGAACACAATTTGGACACAACATATAAACACTGTGAACATGCTGTGAAAATACAGAATTCACTGTGAAAACACTTGTGGGCACAGTTTGCACACACTATTAACACACCCCGAACACGCGGTGAACGTACTGAACTCACTGTGAACACTCTGTAAAATCTTCGTGACCACAACCCTGTCACACTGCATGTCAGGGCGTAACACAGAATGCATATGTGTGTGTGTGTGTGTGTGTGTGTGTATCACATTGTTACCACAGAGAGGATTAAGTACAAAATACACACACTGTATTCGCACTGTGTTTATACTGCTTAAAACCGCTAATATCTTTCACAGTTCAAGTGTTAATGATCTCACCCCACGTCCCCAACTCCATCTTGGCAGACGACAATGCAAGAGGATGATATCGATACAGATATATATCATGGTACAGGATGCACCGATCACAGTTCATGTGTTAATGATCTCACCCCACGTCCCCACCTCCACCTTGGCAGACGACAATGCAAGAGGATGATATCGATACAGATATATATCATGGTACAGGATGCACCGATCACAGTTCATGTGTTAATGATCTCACCCCACGTCCCCACCTCCACCTTGGCAGACGACAATGCAAGAGGATGATATCGATACAGATATATATCATGGTACAGGATGCACCGATCACCGTATGGCGTCACTAACATGAAGCGAGTAATCCAGGCATTATGTGTTACTTTACCAGGCAAACCATATAGTTTGCACACGCAAACTCATTCTTGCTTTCAACCGATCGTCGTTCGAGTTAAAAGGAGTAAATGCTTCTTTCGGCATCAGTTGCCTCCCACAACCGTATAACTGAGTAATAATGTATTCCACTATCGACCTTACTTCAAGGAAAACAGTTATACGATATGAGCTGGAATCTTTGTAAAGATGAGTTAATTATTCTCTCTAGGTGTTTAAAATTTTGCTGGACCATGCATTTTAGAGTCATGAAATTCGAATTTATAAATCAAATGAGCACATCTGTTCTGACTCAGAAAAGAAACGACAACAACAACAACATGCATTTGCATATTCTTTAGTTGTCATCTATATGCCACAACAGTATTGTTCGGGTAAAAAATCCAATAAATTCATAACATTTGGGCGGGTGTCTGTGTCAAAATAAGTAAATAGTTCTTTCAGCTAAGCTAAGTAGCAAAGGAACTATATGATTGAAGTCGGTGGATATGGAAGGTAAAGAGAAGTGGAAAAGAACAATCGGCAAGCGAGTATTGATCAGCTGTCGGTAACATCAACAGATTGCATGAGTGGGATGCAAATATTAATGGACATAGTGTATTGATTTTCTTTCTTCTGCTAGCATTTATTTATCAATAATGCCAAATGAACACACAATCTAAACGTGAAAGGTTAATCACAGTATAAAGTGACAGTGAATATTGAACCTTCTGTCACAACTGAGCGATACGAATTCCGAGAAAGGATGTTTTAAAGCGCCCTTTTGGGGATATGCAGCGATACAGGACTTTGAATGAAAGTACAATTGTGTTACCAGGCGAATCAAGAGGCCGAATTAAAAGACGTCACCCCTCCCTTGCATGCATGTGTCTGAGTGGAGTACCGGAACAAAATGGCTGCCATGACTGCCCCAAATTCAAACTAAAACATTAAGTTCCTATTCTGGCTTAAAACGTCGACAAGTGTAAGGAAAGTCATGTTCTTTGCAGTGTTCTCTTGGTATATTTTATCGCAGTGACGAAATATCTCTATAGATTGTTTGGAACATCAAGATAAATTATGGAAACCAACAGAGAATGAAATATATTTTTTATAAAACAGGTTAATTTTGTCATTTTTCATCAAGTGCATCAGAAAACAAAGAATTGCTAGAGACTAATTACGTTTCTTCCACGCTAAATTACGGTTTCTTTGTATTTCCAATACGAATTTTCAAGTAGTGGAACGTGAATTGATGCACAATTCACCATTTTCATTTTATCTTAAACAAGTAAATAATACCCCAAAAGGAATAGAAAATGTCTCTCATATTTCATTTATAAAGAAAAAAGCTCCTTAAAACTATGGATTGCCTATGAAAATTTTAAATGGGTTTTTCACACTCTAGTAACACAACTGATGTGATTCGAAGCTACTTCTGAGGGAACTTGAATTTCACCTTTCAGCCAAATCCGATTTCATGACTGTATTATCCTGGGAACAGAATAGCATTTCCGTTCAGTCGTTCGATTTCATCGTAACATAACATAGTTGGTACAGCTTACTCAAGGCCTAAGTATGTCTTCACGGAAGGTTTTCTAGGTCGAGTACCCCGGGGCACTTCAGGGACTCCTGATGTCTAAATAAGCGTTATGTCTTAGTAATCGCTTGAGAGGTTGCCTAGATATTTGAATTTTTACATATTTCCTAAAGTTCTCATGAATCAGAGCATTTGGTACACACCTATAGCCAACGATGTCGATACATGTATCTTGTTTTAAGTTCCTACTACAACCATGACAACATGAACTGAACTCAGATACCTTCCCAAACACTCTCACTCTAAAAGAAAATGTGAAAAATCAAAACAATGCAAATAATTAAATCACAGTGAATTAAACGATCTAAATTGCACTGAGCTCATTACTTTATTCGCTACCATTCAGTAAGCCTATGTATAATTTGTTTGGGGTTGATGCAAAGGGGGCAGCTCTTCCAAAGATTTATGATTTAAAGATTAACTGAGTATTTAGAGCGTATTATTCCTACAAATACGTCCCCCACCCCTCATTAAAGATGGATAATTAGCATTTTGCTATTTCGTTACTACATCAAAAAAAAATTGAGTGGTGGATCCAGGGGGAGCAGGGGGCACCCGTGCCTCTCCCAGCAAAACCCAATTTGGCATACCTGAGGTAAACAAAGAAAAAAAAATGTCCACAAAATTGTGTTCGAGTGACCAACACCACGAATCTGTGCTTCCAAAAGTAGAAAATGTTAATCCCTTTTTTGTGGCTTGCCGATTTTTCGGACTTGTGCCTCCCTCCTTCTTTCAAGGGAATAATGGATCCGCCATTCAATCTGATAAAGGTTTTGGGGGAGGGCAGGGGGGGGGGGGGCTTTCCGATTTTCCCTTTTCTTTGTGTCTGAGGAATGATTCTATAAGTTTATTGGGGGGGGGGGTAGTTCATGTCTTTACAGTAAATCGCCACTTCCGCGCTCAGTATCAAACAAACGACTTGCGACATAGTCATGAACTTGAACTCTGATCTGCTAATGGGTCTGAAATGTAAAACTAACAAAGTAACGTGCTGTTGTCGTCGTATTTCGCTGCAGACGACGAAAAACGATCACCTATCTATCGGATGAGCATTTTCAATCTGTTCAAAGTGGTTTGGCAGTAATCGGAATCAGAGATACGTCGACCAGACAGGGCTGGGAAACTGATTTACACGTAGATTTAGAAAGCAACCGCATAAAAGGATGTGCGGATTTCAGCATATCGAGCGAAATATAGAAAATCAGTCGAAAATAACCAAGGAAACACTTTTTAAGCATTATTGTCTACTTTTTTGTTCCTTCCCGCTCGGGAACCATGAGAAGGATTGACATGTTAATGGAATGACTAGACATGTCCTGTCGTTTGCAAAAATGCTTAATCTGTTTCCTATAGAATGCTTTTGACTGTGTTTTTATGTGTTTTTTTTTTCTTCTTCTTCTTCTTCCAGTGATTCAGATACATCATTCCCTTTTCAATTTATTCAACAACAAAAAAACAACAACAACAGCAGCAACAACAACAAAATAAAACAACGAAACAAACAAACTACAGGAGAAGAGCAGCGTTGATATTTCAATTTG
This sequence comes from Heliocidaris tuberculata, assembly GCA_025618425.1. Classification (NCBI taxonomy): domain Eukaryota; kingdom Metazoa; phylum Echinodermata; class Echinoidea; order Camarodonta; family Echinometridae; genus Heliocidaris; species Heliocidaris tuberculata. The sequence goes on along the minus strand of CM046847.1, from coordinate 6,662,506 downwards.
TTCACTGAATCATCGTATACAAGGCATTTTTCAAAAGCAATTTGATTTTTAAACCATTTCAAAGAAATGCCAGGCGATATAAGCACGGTCCGTATCATGTACGACTTAGGCACCGAAGAAGGCAGCGCGTATCAAATCGCTGCAGACGGCATAATCTTCAATTATCTTAAGCGGTTTTGATTACACTTGATCGATATTATGTATCATAATTCTCTACTTAGCTGCCCCTAATGGGCATCAAAACGGCGCGAGAAACGAGAGCGATCAATATCCACTCGATCACCTTCCTCTGATCTTCGCCTGAATATTCTAGGTCGTATCCTGACCTAGATTAGTTTTTCCTTTCCTTGTAGTTTTTTTCGACTCAATTCCGCGTGAATAGAATCAATTATGCTGTCCATACGGTGTTAGATATATCGACGCGCTATGGAAATGGGCATGGCACTGGATACTGTACTCTGTGAATGCAGAGGAGTGAAAATCCACTTTTTTTAAAGAGTCATATTCGGGATTTGATTTAATTTGATTGATTTGATTTAAATTGATTTATTGGTTTCTGCATCATTTTTTAACAAACATTTTTCAGGCATGGTACAGATCTCATACATAGTACATAATTATACTTGTTGAAAACATAACTGAATACATAATTGAGTACATATTTATTGAATACATAATTGAATACATAATTGAATACATAATTGCATACATAACTGAGTTATGATTGAATTCATAATTGAATACCTAATGAAATACATATTGAATAGATTATGCATAAACATTGAAGAAAAAAAATGAATAAACGTCATTTCGTTTACTTTGGGAGTTGACTCCACTCCAAAATTATAGGAATCCACTCCTAAAGGAGTAGTTTGAATTACTATTTTGAGGGTGGATTGAACCCTTAAAATAGCAATTATTTTGAGCGTGGATTCCACACCAGAACAAAGTGATCCCTAATATATGACTCCTAAAAGAGTGAATTTCCATTCTTATTACACGGAGCACAGGTATAGACAGCGAAAATGTCGTCTGTCCGATATTTTCTTAGAGTGGGTGGGGTATTCTACAGGAGGTCGGAATTCAAGCCTAGATAAAAACTGTAATTTGTGATAAAAATGTAATAATTACAGATGATTTAATACAAAGTTTGGGAATTAGATACAACAAGAAATAATTAGTGAAAAAAACTTTACAACAGAATACAATAGGCCTAAGAGAATTTACGAGATTTTCATTTACAAAGTACTATTACCATGATTACAATCTGAATCGTTGCTTCACAGCCCTTTAAATCAATTAAAATATCGAAGAATAACGAAAAATCACGGATCGTAAAGGGGAGTTTTGAGAGATTTCTTGAAAACATTCAGAGGAAGGTGTACTCGAATAAATCGCGGGAACTCGTTTCAGAGTTGAGAAGCACTCGAGTTACCTTAGTGTATATATAGGGAAAGTATATTCTGTTTCTCATTGTCGCTTCTCTTCTTATTTCCTTTCTATCGATCCTCCCACTTCATTGACATGTTTGTTCTATATTATCATTGTTTAATAGACCTATCCATTACACAATAATAGGGCAAATGACTAATGTAATAACATTTCTCTTTTTCCATTACTCGTGTTTCCTTTTTAAGTGCTTACTCAGTCCTCTTTCTTCATCTAATATTACTCTAGACCTATCATTTTACAAAATAATAGGCCATAGGACAAAATGACTAATACATATTGAACTTTTCTCTTTCTCATCTCTCATAATTATCCTTCTTTATTCCCATTTTAAAATGTCATAATGATTACCCTTATTCTAATTGTATAATGTCTCTTTCGTCCCATCTTGAAAGTGTGTACTCATATCAAATCTCTCTCTCTCTCTCCCTCCCCCCCCCCCCCTCTCTCTCTCTTATTTCTCTCTCTCTCCCTCTCTCTCTGCTATCTCTTTCTCTGCCTCCCTCTCGCTTTCTCGCTGTATCCATCTCGCCCCCTCCCCCTCTCGCTCTCTCCTTTCTCCCCCCCTCTCTCTCTCTCTCTCTCTCTCTCTCTGTATCCCTCTCGCCTTCTTTCTCTTTCTCTCTCCGTCTCTCTGCCTCTCTCTCTCTCCCTCACCCTATCTCCATCTCCATCTCAGTTTCTTCCCTACATCCACCTGATGCCATCCCATCCCATCCCACCTATACCAGGGAGCAGGGATACCAGCCCCGCATCCTCCGCGTGTAACACCGGTCGCACCTGGCGCCCATCTTACCTCGGGCGATGGGAATTATGCAGGAGCATGAGGGATGCCTGCCTCTAAGCGCCCACTCCATTCCATTCTCAGAGCGATTGACAGTTAAAGGGGTAGGATAGCATCCCTGAGCATCAATACTGGCTTGCTCTCGATCTTCAGAATGTTCATTTCCCCGCCCGCCCCCTGCCCCTTTTCCTTAACAGTGTCGTAAACCATTCACGATTGACCCTATTTCACTAAATAATGGTGTAACGAGTAATTGACGTTTTTGTCATACTGACAGCCACAATAACATATCAACATCTTTCCCATCGCACATTCCGCTACACTTCAAAACACCTCAAAGCAGCTCCTGTGAATTCACGTTCACCAATATGTTTCTCTGAATTTCGTCCCCCACTGGCGTATCCAGAAATGAGTAAACAAGGGGCGTGAATCGGGCGTAACGAGGAACATAATCCATCCAAGTAAAGATCCATCACATGTTGTTGTGATTTTTTTTCAAGGGGTCTTCAAAATGAGGGGGGCTACACCGATTTTACCCAAATCTGGATAAGCCACTGCTTCTACTCAAAGTATTATGATATCACGGTTGGGATGTCCTTTAAAGAATAGCGTCTTGAAGAACATCAGTGCGATCATACCATAAAATAGTGCACCGTGCCCTTACTGATGTAAAATAAATTGATGTGGTTGAAAATTCTTGCACTAAGCAGGAGATAGACTAGTTCTAAAAAAAGGGGGGGGGGATTCAGTGAGGAATTGCTTTCACAAAATAACGGCTTTTAAAAAAACAACAAGAATAATGAACATACAGTGTAATAGGGAAAACAAATTAATTTTCATTGTATTATTCCATATTAACTTATTGTTCCTCTCAAACAAAAATATGTAGAGAAGCATTGTAGGCAATTCCATTTTGAAACCATTTCATTTTGTTTTAACTGTGCACCCATGGAATTCAAGTGAATTATGTATTTATATTTTTGGAGCAAGCGCCATGGCTGAGCGCCTGAGTTGGCGAATACCGGCGCTGTAGAAGACTTCATTATTATTATAATATTATTATTATTTTGAATGGAAAAATAATAACTAGCCTCTGCAAACAACAGTTGACTTATTCAACATATTAGTTAAAGATGATTGAAACACTGAAGCATACTACATTCTAGCAAGGATGTGACAAAGACATGGGCAGTTTGGATTCACTGATACAATTAGTTACAACTGCCACCATTCCATATTTCGGATCGCGATTAGAAAAATAAGCGATGCGTGTTAATACTAAATAATCATTTTGATGTTTCTAATTGCTCCATTGAGAAAGGGCGAGGTCGTGGCATTGTACCCCATGTGGCTTATTAATTTTTAAGTACGATAATTAATTTTATCTCCTTGCGTAGGATACAAAATTTAATTAGTCAGGGGTCAATTTCATTTCATATTTTTTTCGTTGCAGCATACTTAATGTTCTCGTGTCGTGATAAGTATTCCTTTCTAACTCAAAACACCCCTCTTTAATGATTAATACTATGTTAAAAAAGAGGGTTCGAGTTACAATAGAGTAGATCTATATAGTATGCAATTTCACTTCTTCTTTCTTTATATTTGTCTGTCACCCTCTCTTTATCTTCTTGTGTATATCTGCTTGTCTCTATTTCTGTCTGGCTCTCGGTAAATGTCTAGGTCTTTATAGCCTTTACGGGCCGTAAATCTGTCTCAATTTATGTCTGTTTGTATATTTGTATGTCTGTCTCTGCATATACCTGTCTTATTGAATATCTCTTTCTCCATTTCCCAGTATACCTGTGACGGTGGAAAGTGTAGCTTAGATAGAAAAAGTAGGTTGGTTGGTTTGGTTTGGTTTTATTTTCCATATAAAAATGCAATATAAACATAAATACATGCAAATCAATATATCATACAAGTGAATAATCAAATAAAGAAAATAAACATATATGATACAATGGCTGGAAGCTCTAATCAGAGCCATTATTAAAATGGCTCTGTTCTTCCTAGAGGTTGGTTGGGGTGCGACCGATTTGTTTCCTACCTTAACTAAGATAGGATAGAAATATGGAGGAAATAATATATAGTGATGAGAAAGAGAGTGAGAGTTAGATATTATGTAATGCCATGCAGAGACCAAAAATACTACCGTGCAGAGAGATAGAGAGAGAGAGAGAGAGAGGGAGAGAGAGAGATGGGGGGAGAGAGAGAGAGAGAGTAATAGAGATCGATTTTGGATCGCTTTTATTTGGCAAGTTGAGTGCGGCATTCAAGTGCTCAATATTGATGATTATCATAAATCATCAATAATCATCCGAAAATTCGTGTACTGTATGATATAAGCAGTGATTGTAATTATGATTATGAAATGCGCCCCGCTCTGCTCACCGCCTAAGCCCATTTACAATAGACTTCTAGTATATACATTACCCAAACTGACGTCACTAAAATAGAGCATCCCTGCGAGGCGGAACATATCGTTTGATGTCCTAATAGAGACCGTGATTAGCTTGTATGCAGCCTAACTAAAAATCAATAATGTGACTTGCAATCACAGACCATTTTGCCCTGGCATCATCCCACCCCACCTTTCCGTTCCAACAACCAATCATACATGTACATCAGTTCCCTGGATCACTCATAACATTTCGATAAGCAGGAAGCGGTAGTTGGCCTTGAGGAGACCGGGAGAATAGAGAAAATAAAGAGGTTACTATTAATTGTCCGAAGGGTTAGTATTACTATTTCCTTCTATGACACGATGTTAGTGCACAAAGTGGAAGTTGAGTGCTACAGGATGCTATTTACATGCTTTAATGTCTATAGGGCAGTTTCAAGTGCATGGGCGGTAAAGAATTACAAAGCCTATTTTGCTATGAGTATGCATGGGATGGTACGTTGTTACTGACCTAGTAACTCCTTGATATAACGCTTCCAAGGATAGTTAATACATTGACCATTTTGAAATTACAATTTTCTTGCACACGAAAAGCTCAAAGATCAATGGAATATCAGTGAAGGGATTACTCAAAGAATTAAGATATGATTTTTTTTTATTCTTTAACTTGCAAAAACATTCTTCTGAATTTCTTACATTTCGGTCAATGCAGTCATTGAGAGGTTGTGATCCGTTTTTTCTGATTAAGACAGTTGTTTCTCAAAAATTATTCATATGGTTCGGATCAACGTTTCAAAAATATTTTGCAGATTTTTTCCCCCCTGTGGCACTGTCATAGATCATATATGCTCTATGTCGGCAAGATATCAATTGAATTAACACTTGATTGTTAACGATGACGAATATACATTGTTCTTCAATGTCATGTCAAGCAGGTGTTAGTATAGCTAGAAGCATCGGTGATAGTAGGAATATTCTTGTTTTTTTTTTAAATTGTATCCCTTGATTATAATCAATTATTGTTCATTATTTCGTGTTTTTATCAATATTTTGTATTTCGTACAAAGAAACGCGGGGTAACGTTCTGACTATACGGATGGACAGGGAAATGTGGTCTTCTTGCTCCGTCCATAGAGTTAAGTTCCAAAACATGCTACATCCACAAAATGAAGTTCTAAGAAAACAAGGATATTTTAAATTCTCCTGTCGTGCATAATCGATTTGAAGAGAAACTTAGTTCCATTACTGTCTAAAAGGATAATAAATCACTCATTAAAAAACACATTAAAATACAGATACCTTAACTTATTAAAAAATCTCTAGAGTATCTTTTGAAACTAAAAACTTGACTACGACACATACAGTGCACACCGTGTAGAAAAACACCTTCTACTGTGTGGTGAAACTGAAGGTCAACACGTGTTCATTCATGCATGTCGCACTGCTCTGTGATTGGTCAGCTCCGAAGAAGGACGTTGTTATAAGTAGCTTCTTGAACTAAACTGGAATGGGTCTAGCGTCTTTTGTGGAAAAAAAAAGTAATTAAAAAAAATATAGCCTATGATTTTTTTTTTTTTTTTTTTACTTTTCCGTGGGAAATCAAACTTTTTGGAGTGTTAATGGTTTAAAAGTTTGATAGGAAAATAGATGCAGCATGTTTTGAAACCGAACTCTTAAATTATAAAGTCAGAAGCTATACCTCATTTCTTAGCGCGTCGAGATATCTCATAGCGTATATGGAGAACGAAGGTAATTCAAAGCAAACTTAATCCTTATCATTGGAGAAATCCACGAAAGAACAGAAAGTAGTAGGACTCGAAAAATCATTACCCCCCTTCTAGCTAGATGTGGAAACACCTGCCAAGCACGGTGTAATATTAAAGAAGCTGTGTATGATTTTTCATCACCATCAACTTGTAACATTGATAAATTAGTGTTGATAGTAGTCGGCAAACGATAATGATGTATGGTTTGCTGGAATAGAGACAGTATACATTAATGTGTATGTATGTATCACATTAGTGTACATTTTGTCATATTTTTTGTTCAAAATATATGTACATTATTTGCTCATTTATTACTTTGTATATTAAAAAGTTGGAAATAAATGTCTTTAAATTAAAAAAAAATTTGAAATGTAATAGATAATAATTCTCTCTTTTTAAATAATTCTTATGAGAACTAAGGTAGTCTTATAGTGACTGTGAGGCGATGGTGATGAAAGGGAAAAACTGTGAAACCTGATTTAGATGAAAACGATTCTCATGATCAAAGGAACAAAATAATGAAATATATTTCTTCTTTGCCTCATTAAGAATTATTGCTATCTATTTAATCCTTAAATCGAAATCGAAAGTTTTGCTTTTTGCTTTTTGTACGAATTTTTGGTTGAAAGCGTACCATATGTTAAAAAAAAAATGAATGAAATATATTTCTTCCTTTCATCATTAAGAGTATTGATATCTATTTAGTCCTTCAATTGAACTCGAAATGTGCTGTTATTAGAAATGTAAAAGCCCCAAAACACCTGGTCTATTATCTTTATTCAAGAAAGATTACTCGACTGGTTCCAAAAATAAAAAAATGAAATTGATGTATTCATATAGAGCTTCAACTCTGATAAGGGCTACTACTCCCTTTGGCTCTCTGACGCAGTGGCGTAGCATAAGTCCATCCATGGGGGGAGGGGGGACCTGCCTTACTCGGTAAATTCAATGCGACTGTACGAGTTCACTGATTAGGGTGAGGGTGCGGGTAGTGGTTCTTCTGTCTTCTTTTCTCGTCCCCCCCCCCCTCCCCCCTTTTAACCTCTTTTCCTTTTTTTGGCCATTCGATTACGTGCTCCCCCGTGCCCTTAGTAGCTACGACACTGCTCTGACGTATAATCTGTTTTGCAGACAAAACTCGGAAATTATACAACAATAGCACTGATAATGATGCATCGGTGTTGATAACAAGCAAGACAATCTCTATTTTTAAGGTGAGTCGCCCAGGTACCTTCACTGTCGGTGATTCGAGAGTGATTTTAAGTCGCACCAGTAGAACATCACTTCACTGGCAGTCAGGAGGTCGGGGGGGGGGGAAGTACATTCCCACTCTATTTGTGTGTGTGTGGGGGGGGGGGGCTATGGGGGGATCCTATAGCATGCACGAATATAGTTTAACGCGCATCCTTTATTTTGGTCCGGGACATAGATTGGGAAGCAGAAAATTGTCAATCTCACAGGTAACTTTTTCAGAAGGCCCACCAGGCCGACATTGTGGATCTCTTGGGCTGTCGGTCTACTTGAACCTTGGTCTCGTGGGCTGTAGCCATTTGGGCCAAATCTCATACTAGCCCCCCCCCCCCCCTTTATATTAAATCGTGGATCGGCGATTGCTGATGTAAAGTAGTGAATAACCAATCAAAGAAATCTCTTCTTTTACCACATCGAAACTATACATGGGCAGAAATGATTTTAAAAATACAGAGCAACGATTTTTGTGTGGTTCTAAACACGCGTACTCTTACAAAAATACTCGTGGTTGGAATCATGTAAAAATTGTACGTCTGAACACGACTTGAGGGTTGCACACAGGTAAATGATAATTATTTATACGGGGTTTTTTTTTCTAAAGCTATAGGGACATGCTATCAAACACCTTTGTCCCTCCACATGTATATTTAATGAAAAGTTAGAATTTCATGGGTTTCATGACTTTTGGGGGGCTAAAATATTCGCATTCCTTTACCGATTTAAAATTCAGTGACATTTAGAAGTGAAAATATTATGACGCAGGGATATGCGAATGAAAAAGGAAGTTGGTAAACAAACGGCTACCATTACTTCCCTCTAAGAAAAGTACATTAAACTGCAGCATACATTAATGTTACGAATAAATCTTTTTTCCTTACTTTTTTTTTTTTTTTTTGTGGACGTAAATTATCTGCTTCTTTTACACATACCGATAAGCGTACGAGGCTAGGGCGGGGTGGATGCTGCAGCTCCTTGAACTATTCGGGCAAAGTTCCTCATATTCGGAAAGCGACACTTGGTCGTTTTGTAATATTGATAGATGTTTAGCTCAGTTTAATGACCTGATTACGAAATTATTTTAAAGGCTAAAACTGCATGCACAAACAGTGTTTGTCACGATAAGTATCACAAATGTTGCTTTCTCGTAAAATCGATGAACTTCAGGAAGGGGTTATAGACGCCAGCCCCTTTCCGAAGTAATATGCGCTCACGAGAAAGAGCTAGCGAGCAACATATAGTCAAAATATATATCACATAACCATACTACGATAAAGCCACTTTTGAACTGTATTTCTTGACCTGTTATTCCATTGCTAATGTTATTGCTATATAAAAGCTAAGATTTAGAAATATTGGTTTTTATATTTTGGTTAAATGTCCTAAACAGAACACTGTAATAAATACCTGCAAATACCATTTATCACTGGTGGCAAGTGCTACAAAATAAATAAATGCAGTATTGCTGCATCCTTTTTATCGTTTGAATACATACCGTACAACTCTTTACAAAATACTAGAAATCCAATCTCTCTGTAAATAGTTCAAAGGATTCAAATAACAGGAAATAAAATTAATGTTAATCTGATCACAGACATTATCATTTTTACTGTTCGTTTTTGTGGTTTTTTTGCTTGTTATATTCTAGAAAAATGGAAAGCATGTATACGTGCGCAATTAAACGTCGGCTATGTACATTACAAGAATAACATATATAAGGAAATGTAATGTGTTCATTTTCTACAGAGTTTAGGAGTACATAGTTGAAAATTAGAGGGAAACAAATTAGAGGGAAACAAAATAATGTTGTTATTTGTATTCATGAAGTGTTACAAGAAGAAGGAAATATTAAGCCTTCTTTTCTATCTGTGTATAGAGTGTATACGAGTTTAATTTGATTTGATTTGATTCGTCAAGTATATGAAATGTATATTAGAAAAGGGAAAAAGAATACCTTGACAGAATAACCCTTAAAAGCTGATAAGTAGCTTATTTCTTATGGGGTAAAAGAGGAAACAAAATATACAGTCTTTAATCAATCATTAATTTTCAACCAAACTCTATTCCATAAAACAAACAAATTGTGTCTTCTAATTACCAACTATATAATAAAAGAATTCCGAAGAAAAAAAGAAAGAAATATTTTTTTTGTTTTTTTGAGAAGGATGATCAAGATGGCTATAAATCTACAAAAAATATGTCTACCTGTTTAAAGGTAAAGTGTTTTGTTTTCTGGAAACTAATTTTGTTTGTAAATGAACATTACATTTCCTCATACTGCATAAATATTATCCTTACATGAAGATTTATGGAAACAAGTAATTGGTGTGTTCACTTATGAATTTAGTATACTCGGTGGTGAGGTTAATAAAAACAAACTATATAGCTGTCGGATATTAATCAGAGGCTCTGAAGAATAAATAATCTAAACAGAAATTATTACTTTTCGCAGTGATTAAGAGCAAGGAAATGGAGTATTAATCACAGACATGCTGACACGTCCCTGGGACACTTGGCATTTTAAAAATCCATGCGAAGTCGTCAAGACGTGTGGATTGTAAAAGTCACACGTTCGACTTGTACTTCTTGCACGATGATATTTTGAATAATTTCAGATGAGCACAAAATAAAGTGACGCATTTAGCCGGAAAATATAAGAAAAGTCCACATAATTATGTCGAATAACATTGATGGATGACTCTTGAGTTGACAATTTATTTCCAATTACTTTCAGTAGTCAATAGAAGAAAGATTTTGCACAGTCGAATTTAGCGTATAACAGAGTGCGTGGGGAGGGTGTTAAATAAAGAGAATGGACCGTATTCCATTAAATATGATCGACTGTAAATCAAGATAAGATATAGCATACAATAGAAATAGTATATTCGTTCTCTCTTGCTACTGATTTGGGAGGCTAAAATGTCGGTCTTATCTCCAAAGTGGGTATTCCATATCCTTTTCAGGGAACTCCCAGAAAATCGATCGCGATATTGACGTTTCATTGACGCAAAATGGGCTACAATTTGTGACACTTCCAGAGTTCACGAAGCAGTTCCAGGTTTATAATGATGGGTCTTGAATGGATACTGAAATACGGTACACTAAAAAAATGGGTAAAATTTACCCACTATTAGGTAAAAAGAAACGTGAATGTTTGTTGGGTAAAATTTACCCAATAGGGGTAAATTTATGCAATAAATATGCCATATTCCCTTTTTACTTAATATTGAATAAAATTTTACAATACTTATTTTAGAGTGCAGATAATTATATTCTTCCACTCACTGATGGAGGAGGGGGGTGGGGGGGGGGGGGTACTCGTTATTCCAAAGGTTCGTTTCTTCGAAGTTTCATAATTCCAAAGGTTCGTAATTCCGAAAATGAAATAGAGTCCTACATATTTTTTCGGGATTACGAACCTTCGGAAATATGAACCCTTTTTCATTTTCGGAATTATGAACCTTCTGAATTATGAACCGTCGGAGTAACGAACCTTCGGAAATACGAACCTTCGGAAAAACGAACCTTCGGAATTATGAAAATTCGGAAAAACAACATGTAACACAATGAACGAGGGATCTATAAAATACAAGGCTATATTCTAAGTAATATGGCCTCATCGAACCATTAATGCAATATTTGAAGAAGAAAAAATATTATAATGGACTAAATTACATTGTCAAAATACAAAGCTGTAATTCTGAGTAATATTATCTCCTCGGACCATTCACGGAATATTTGAAAGAAAATAATTTATTGCAGACTGAATCAATATAATGCCAGCATTTGTAAGCAAATTTACTGAAAATGTTATTTACATAAAGTGATTTATTTGTATTGTTTGTGAACATGGTGAATGATATTTGATACTTATTAAGGGGTGGCATGAAAATTAGCAGTGATGCTGATAGTACAGTTTTAGATAGTATAGTTTTACCTCGAACATTTTCTTTCCGGATTGCCTATTATGATTACGATCATGGACGCTGTCCGTGCTTAATCCTGGAATATTCTGCCAGGGGAGGCGCACAAAGAAAAAAAAATCTCTGAGCATGGGAGAGAATAAGCAACAACATTTTCACTTTCCACTAACAGGAAAATGAGTCGTTTCACCAGACATCCGATCACAAACCCAACCATAAATTTTATGAAGGGGGGGGGGGGGTAGCACCAAAACAAACTTTACACAGCGATGCTCTGCTAGCTATTTGAAGAAGAAAAAAATCTCTCAGTGGGAATGGAGAAGAGGGAAAAGGAAAATGCAGGTGGAGATGCATGTAGCACACATGCAAAAACCTCAATATTTTTTTTTTGTCTTAAGTATTCTTTTATTCATTTCTTTTCAGTGAAATCAACAGATATACAAAAATAGAAACATTACAATCATGAATAAAGTATAAACAGAAACTTATACAATTAATTACAAGTAAATATATATATGTATGGAAAAATGTATACATTCATGGAAGAACAAAGAATTTCCACGTACATGTACTTGTAATTCACTTAATATCTCAGCTTACTTGAAATTATACAGATATACAACTGAAAAATAATATACCTTTGCGTTATCTGCAAAAATGTATACATTCATGGACGCACAAAGAATTTATACAAATGAAAATATACCTTGAATATAACTATTCCTCTTATATGTTATTTTTTTTCACTGAAAGCAAAATGTATAAAGATAAAAAGGAGAAAAAAAGGAAAATGAAAAAAAAAAAAAGAGACAGACAGACGTACCCGCACATCCCAACACAATACCTCACCACTTCCAGCCCCCTCCCCCACCCTTCTTCCCCACCCCAATCCCTGAGCGCTCCTCTCCGCACTCCGTGACTTGCAATAAGCGATTACGGTACGAGCCCCCGTGTCCCCCCCCCCCTGGATTCGCCACTGCCAAGAACTAGGTGTATGCTCACGCGATAAAGGTCGTGCTCAGGACATTGAACTTAGACGATCACTGAGTTGCCTATATTGCCTACATGAATGTATGACTTGTCTTCTAGTCGGCAAGACCAATCAAGGAGAGTGATATTACAAACCGAATTTAGTTATGTTTCATAAACGTGGCAGTAGAGGTTGATCGAAAATGTAACCAGGGAAATTAGAGAATGCTTTCCAAGTAATGACTGTCACAACAGAACGACATGCAATCCTGGACGGATGTTGTACCAAGAAATGGAAATAATTAAATGCCGAAGGCATACACTGTGTAGACCGAATATTCTGGTTACTGGTCATTTACTGGTCATTCAACAGAATTTAGACTATTTTAGACATAAGTGTAATGCCCATTTTTGTGATTTCTTTTCTTGAAACTGAGAGAATTTACGTTTTATCTATTCCTTTTCGAAAAAAAATGTGCATGTATTTTGAAATAGAAAAAAAAAAGAATCAAAATGTATATGCTGAAGTTAGCCTTTTCATGAAATATTCTCGACAGAAACCCTCCTTTCTCCTAATATTTAAATCAACTTCGATTAACCAAAATGAACGCATTCATTAAAAACTAGTAGATTTCATTCAGTTGGATAGAGGAGGGAGCTAGTAGTAGTTTTATGTGCCATTGAATATTGATAATGATGCGTGTTCCCAATCTTTTCCCGCCCCCTTCCTCCTCCTCCCCCTCCCTCCTTCCCTCCTCCCTCTCTACTTCGAAAACATTTACGGAAAGCACACCAAACAGAAGATTCTGCATTATGGTGACAATTTTTTTTTCAGGGAAGAAGTAATCCGTCATTTCAGAGTTGCTTCCATATTCTATTTTGATACATCGCTCCCTCCTCTATCCAACTGAATGAAAAGTAAAGTAAAATGACGCCAAGGAATTTCAATATGATTTGGCTCTCCGAAATGGCGGGGATAGTTAAGATTGAATGGTTTAAAGACGCATAGGAATTAAGGCTCGCTTTTATATTATACTTCCTTGTTCATTCAAACTAATCAATCAAGTTAGAATGATGATTGATAAATTACTCCTCTATATACTTGTGAAATATAAAATGCCTTTTAAAGGAAGAGCAAAAAATATAATATCTTTATTTCAAAAAAATTCATTTCATTCTTTAAAAAAAAAAAGTATATAAATGGCATACTTAAATAGTTTGCTACTAAGCATACAATGTCGGTATTCTTTGCATTTCAAGACTTTTCTTCTTCTTCTTCTTCTTCTTTTGTTGTTGTTGTTGTTGTTGTTGTCAAAATGTTCTTGATCTTTTGCACAGGACCTCTTTTTATATTTCATACTGTTCCACCAGGTCCGTATATCCATTACAAATGTTATTCCATATGATTAAAGCATTTATTACACAGAGAAACTTTGAAAATATGACTATGCTCTTACTAGTGAATCATATCAATCTTGGTATCTTTCCCAAGATAACAAAAAAAAAAATAATACTTTGCTATTATTTCACTGATTGAATCATGATAAGAGATGATGTATTCATTCAAGGTGAAATTACCAAGTACCCTGAAGCATTGCATATGTTATCTTATGCCGTTGCTGAGCAATTTTGCTTGGAGCGAGATTTCAAAATTGAATTTTTTTGGATTGTTCAGTAATTATTCAAGTGTTTTTGCGCAGTAATTCACGTTCATTACCAAGATGAAATATTCATTATACTCAGAGCGGTATACGCGGCTGGATACCAATTCAGATGTCAGCAACCCTCTACATGATCTCAGATTAATTAGCATACCTTCTTTGTTCCTTTTCCTTCTTTTCCTCCTCTGTCTGTATGTCTCCCTCTCTCTCTCTCTCTCTCTCTCTCTCTCGCACTCTTTCTCTCTCTATCTGTCTGGCTCTGTCTCTCGATCTCTCTGCCATTCCCATCCCTCTCTTTCCCTCTTTTATTTTTTTAAAGATTTCCCCCTTTTTTCTTTCTCTCTCCCTCTCTCTCTCTCTGCCATTCCATTTCCGTTGTTTTTTCCTCTCTCTGTCTCTTTGTGTCTCTCTCTTTCACTATCATTCTGTTACCCTCTCTCTTACTGTCTTCTTCCTCTTCTTCTTCTTTTTCTTCTTCTTCTTCTTCTTGCCATTCTTCTTCTTCTTCTTCTTCTTCTTCCTCCTCCTCCTCCTCCTCCTCCTCCTCCTCTCCCCTCTTCCCTTCTCCTCCCCTCTTTCCACATCTCTCTTGCAATATTAATATCTCTTCTGACTGTCACATTGTGATAGCCGTACGTTATTAATATCCACACCCCATGATGTACATAATTATAGAAAACACTTCTTATACAATCTTACTCTACGTGTGCATCGGCCGTCCCACTTTTCTTCATTTTTTATTATTCATTATTTATTCTAGGTCTTTAGCTTTCTTTGCACTCGTTCTTCTTTCTACACTTTCTGTCAGGCCTGAAGAATAAATCAGATTTCTTTTTCCCAATGCATCTTTCACCGTCTAACTGCCCCTCGCAACGACATTTTTACAAAGGCCATCTCCATTCGTTCTATTTCACATTGCCCTTTGTATAATTTGTCTCTTACCATCAGCCAAGAAATGAAAAGTAATAAAAATTAATCGATAATGGAAAATAGGTTTCTGACCTGGTTTTCGTGAATCATGATGCACATACATTCTTCCCTAAATAAAAGTACTTTCTCTCTTTGATCATATGCAAGTTTATAACACAAAGTATGGCTAAAAAGCAATGCGTACACGACTTAGGTGTTCTCTAGTGTCATGATGAAGACTAAATGGAGCAGAATAAAATGATTTTTAAAAAGCTTGAAAATGTTTTTATCGTGAAAGCAAAAACGTCTAATATTATTATATTTTTTGGAAAGAGTACTTATTCACTTTCAAACATTGATGAGCAATAATGCTTTCTCAGTACAGTGAAGTCGTTGCCATGCGAACCTTTCCCCCAAAAAAATGTACGAAAAAGGACTGAAAATGGGATCGAATGTTTGAAATTGGACGTCACAACTTCACTCCCTAGCTATCATGTTACCAAGCCTTCTGTCCGCACATAACGACTCATCATACCTAACTCCGGATATGGTGATTAGAACGACCCTTGTTGCCTCGATACGAGAAACACAACATCTTCAGTCATCTCGAGATGGGAGACTCTGCTCCTTGATAGCACCAGTCTTATCACTCGTCGACCATCTCAAGAAGTGTTCACCTTTCCCCCAAACTATTCTCCCATATTCCGTTTGCTTTATCCAAAACAATCTGGTCTTTTCAAACGAGCGAATAAGAGGTTATCATCATTTCGGCGCGAAAACCATGTGACTAAAATTTAGTGACAGACGAACATAAGAGCGCTACAGTGAACGAATTAAATGGTCAACCATCTCAAGAAGTGTTCATCTTTCCCCCAAATTATTCTCCCATATTCCGTTTGCTTTATACAAACAATTTGGTCTTTTCAACCAAGCGAGTAAGAGGTTATCATCATTTTGGCGCGAAGACCATGTGAACAAAATTAGTGACAGAAGAACATAAGAGCACAAAAGTAAGAACTAATTAAATTGTCGGCCATCGTAACAAGTTTTCACCCTTTTCCCAAACTATTCTCCCATATTCTGTGTGCTTTATCCAAACTTTTTAACCTGATGAGTAAGAGGTTATCATCATTGTGGCGCGAAAACCATGTGACTAAAATTAATGACAGACTGACAGACGAACATTAGTTGGCAGTAAGAACGAGTTAAATCGTCGGCCACTGTAATAAGTTTTCCCCTTTTCTCCAAACTATTCTCCCACATTCCTTTTGATTTATCCAAACAATCAGGTTTTTAACATTACTATTAAGACTTTAATAAAATTTCATTTTGGCCAAATTTACGACCTGAGGAGGTTCTTGTTTTCTTTTTCTTTTACTTGTTGGAAAACTTTTACCCAAATTTGTCGACAAATATTATTTGGTCCGACGCTTTCTTCTCTTTAAAAATATTCTCGCCACGCCACTTGAGAAAGGAAACTCGCCGTCTGGACACAATCACCTATCACTGCGGTATCAAGTGACTATAGGGAAGTGGTGTACCCACCCCCTCTAAAAAACAACAACAAACAAACAAAAAACGGCTTCACCGCTACGCTATAGAGCAATGCAATCGAAGGTGTCCACACTATCTATAGGCCCTCTTTAATAATATGAACTCTTTTTTCTCGTCCATAACTGAACCCATAATGCAGCATTGATACCATGAATAGGGTCATGTTTATTTTTTCGTGATTTCATAGGTGGATTATCGTCATAAGTGGTGATTTTTTTTTTCAAATTTTAACCCGGTGTACGTAAGTCTCCTTCAAGAAATTGTAACTTAATCTATTTTTCTCTCCATATGAAATCAATCGAGGAAAGTGCCCTGATGACATTACTTTATTGCTAACTTGATGAAAAATTGACAATCGCGAGAAGTGATCATACATACATTGAAAAACGAAAATGGAATTAGAAAATGATCTCACGTTCCTTGATCATAACCGCACAACTTTTCTTTAATTTGAAATGCATGTAGATTATATACATATACAATGATATTCAGTATCGAATTTCCCCTTAAGGGAAGTCACAGAAATGACTTGAACTTGTAGCCAAATGCCTACCAGTGATAAAAATACATACGGATAGCAAAGATAAATAAGCTTTAAAAGGCTTCAAAAAAGGAACCCTGGAAAACGAATAGGATACGAAATCGCCGGCGAGGAAATTTCACTTTTGCAAAAAGTCATGAAGAAGACTTAAAAAGATTCATCAAGAATATATACAAAAACAGAAATAATTTTTAAAGCACTGCTTCTTCTAGAAAAATTGAACCGATGTGTCGAATTGAATTCCGAGGAAGAAACTATATGCAAGGACATTTGATATTTTGTTTTTCTTTATATTCATTGGCAGAACCATTCTGTATTTTTGTTGTATTCTAATCACCATCTGTCAAAAGATATACACATTATGCAAAATGAGACAAGAGGATAAATCAAAATACGTCCATAAAATCTCAGAAACGATGTATCGAAATAATTATGACTTGTGTACTTGTTCATTAAAATGGCATATATCAAATTTAATGTCACATTTAATGTCACTGCAGGCACGTAATTTTGCACGATTTCCTGTTTAATTTTACTCCAGTTATCAATAAATATGCCATATATGAGAAATGTGAATACACAGCTGTGTGACAATCGACAAGAGTCATTTCAAAATACGGAAAAATTGCTTTTCAAACGTTTAGAAATGAAATATATCCACTACAGGCATGTTATTTGCTCAATTTCTCTTTCACTGATAGCAACAACATTACTATGTCATGGGATGACGACTTTCTTGAGAAACATGAATACGAAAATGTGAAACAAGTCACTTTAATTTCTTTCAAAAGGCGTCTTCAGATGAAATGTATGCTCATCATCATGGCATTGATTCATATCACGAAAGAAATAGACCATCAAAGTTATTTCATTTGGGAGTAGAGATGGCAACATAATGGTTCTTTATATTTTTCGTTGAGAGAGAATGTCTGAGAGAATCATAATTATCTCGTACTTAAATCATTATTGATTTATTCATGGCAATCTCTTATTCATTATTCATAGATTTGTTGTTGTTGTTGTTGTTGTTATGCTTTTGCAAAACGTTGATATACGTCAGTGAAGTTCAGTGAGTAAATACATGAATGTAAATCAATGATGTTTAATAAAATAAAATAAAATAAAATTCCTAAAGAGAATGGAGTATATTTCATTATAAATTAGACTTAATAATTAATATACTCTATTATTCATACAATAATATTAAGCTAGCGCGTCCAATGTGTTCCAATTTTTCAGTGAGAGTTGAAAACAAATCCAGGGAGGGGGGAGGGGTTCATAAAGCTGTTCGTAAAGTTACGCATGACTTTACGAATGATTTAAATATGACAAGCCAAATGGGATGCTCAATCATTTTTAACTGCATCAACTGAAGTTGAACTGTGCAGATGTAGATTAACATTCTCATTATTAAAAACATTTTTAATGCAAAGTATATTTTTTGCCATAATTTAATTGAGGTTATTGGAATTACAGTCACACTTTGTTAAAACATAAAAAACTTTGGGCATCCTATCTGGCAAGTCGTTCGTAAAGTCATGCGTAACTTTACGAACAGCTTTATGAAACACCCCCCTGGTTATCTTTCCACTACTATAAATAATTTCGTGTCTCATAACCCTTAATATATGCAGTATCTTTAACCCTGTTTGCAATACCGCTTAGTATTACGGAAATTTAAGCAGCATACTCCATCTCTGATAGAGTTTGAAAGACAATAGGCCTGTGACATCAATACAAACAGAAAATAACCATTTGTTCTTATCCATTCGATATATAACTTTTGAAATCATCTGGTCTGAATCATTCTTAAACCATGTAAACTACTTTGAATAATTAGAAGTGAATTCGAGAAATAGTCATTATCGGATTTCGGAGATAGTGCTTTCCACCGAGCTCATCTGGGCTGCAATTACTCGCCAAAAGCGGGCAACATTATCTGCCCAAAACGTCACCGCTGAGAGAGATTGTATGTTCACAAAATTCCATAATTACATCATTACTCAGGATGGCTTCCTTCCTCTGTGTCTTCACCTCTGACTCTCCCCGTCTCTCTCTCTTTCTCTTTCTCTTTCTGTTTATTTTCTTATTTCTCTCTCTCTCTCTCTCTCTCTCTCTCTCTCTCCCTTACTCACTTCTGTCTCTTAGCCGCTCTTCTCCTCCTTCTTTTTTTTCTCTTTCCATCCCATTTCTCCTCTCTCTCTCTCTCTCATTCTCTTCTCCTTCTCTATCATCTCTCTTATTCCGTAGTTAAATTCCTCCTTCAATTTTAATATATCCATCTGTTTCTCTCCTTCTTCCTGCTTCCATCTTCTCCATCATCCCCCCTCTCTCTCTCTCCCACTACTGAATTTCTTCCTTTGACCTCGCTTCTCTTTTCCTCTATTTCGTTTATTTCTTTCTATCCCTCCCTCCTTCTACCTCTCTCTTCCCTCTCCTGCCCCCCCTCTCTCTCTCTCTCTCTCTCTCTCTCTCTGTGTCTCCCTTCCCCCTCTCCCCCCCTCTCTCTCTCCCTCACTCCCCCTCTTCCTCCCTTGCTCTCTCTCTCTCTCTCTCTTTCTCTCTCTCTCTCTCATGATGATGTGTGTTTGGCTTCGAATCTATTCTGAGTTCACGATTATACTGAATCCCCGATCCTCTAAATATAGAAGTTATTTTGAAATTTTCCGCTAACATCGGAAAACGAGCAAAAATATTTTGGCAATATCTACAAAGTTCACAATAATTATACCAATAACACCGGCAGATTTAGGGGGCCACCCCCCCCCCCCCCCCCGCCCTTTAAATCCAATTGACATATATCTAAAAGGTTGGTCACAACTGGTCGTGCACCTCCTTGCGGGTGGTCTGAGACGGATTTCGCAGAAAATCCTTGCGTCGCACGCACGGGTCTGCACGTCTTTTCCAAGTTCGTAGGAGCACGCAGGACACGCAAGGAGGCTGTTGGACATATCCAACAATCTCTGCGTGTGGCTACGTGTTACGATGAACGCACGTGACACGAGCAGCCATCGTACTTCCTGCACGTGCTTCTTGCGACCATCGCACGGACTCCTTGTGGAGGTCTCACAAAGCCCATGGCTCCATACGGAGCCGTGACATGTCGCGCATCGGTTGCACCTCGGTTGCACGTACTTGCACGGGGCTGCACGTTCTGCTCAAGAGTTCTTGCAGGTAAGAGGGAATATGTGAGTGCAAGACGCTCAAGAGGAAGTGCAGAGAGGTGCACGAGTGGTGACCATGACAAATGAACGAAGGACGTACGAATCGCAGGATGAGTTGGCCCACAGCCGATCGCATCTGCGGACACGCACGTGCAAAAACACGCACGATCAGTACTGTTGTGACCATAGCATTAGCTACACAACTAACAATAAAGAAAGAAAAGAAAGACTGGGTGGAAAACACACTTCTTCTTATCATCATTTTCTGAAGAAAAAAAAATTGTGTTAATGACACATGGAGTATCTCAAATTATTCAGTTGATATTTGATTTTATAATGGGAAGTAGTAATGACAGAAACACAAGAACAAGAAAACTGTAAAGAACTTTTCATGGACGTACCCCCACATCATTATGAATGCAGTTAGCCTTCACTGACACGATTTCAAATCGCTATTTGGGTTTTCTATTCATACATTTTCATTGGGATCATTAGGCAGACGGAGAATTATATCTAATTTCCGTTTCGATTTAAGAGAATTGACTGAGCCGTAAGGCAAATATTGAATGTTCATCTATGCCATCGAAAAGGACATTATGAATATTACAGTGATAATGAGACATAGAGGAGAAGACATCTCACTGCACCGATCCCCCCCCCCCCCCAGGGGGGGGGGGGGTAATTGGAACTATAACTGCTTATCAATGGCGTGGGAACTTCCGATTAATGAGATTCCCCCCCCCCCCCCCTCCGTATTCTGAAAATGGATCGACATCATTCTACAGTGAGCATTGGTTGACGGGATAAGGGATGGTGAAATTATGTTTTCTACTCCGCCCCAATGGATCAAATCGCAAAAATACCTATGATACTTCTTTTCAATTATTTTAAAACCTTAATTCAGTCACTGTTTAGCATCTTACCCCGTTAGCATTGCTTTACCATTTTACACTAATTATGCTTACAAAATCGTGAAAGTTTTTTTGAAAGTATGTATTTATTCTCCCCTTTAATTTAAACTAGCGTAGCGTAATGATGGATGAAAATGAAAGGAGTGTATTGTGCAAGTCGTTGGCACCTTGTAAGTCCGTTGTTAACGTTGAAATTCATGACCAATTTTTTTTAGAACTTTACGATAATCATATCTAATTTATTTAGTGTGGGTTACAATCAAGATGAAATATCGTCATTATGGTGGCCTCAATCATTGTAATATTTATCATTTTATCCTTCATTTGTTTTAGATAAATAATATGTAATCATTTTATTATGTGAAACCGTCAAGAGACAATGCTGAAGAAAACGCTGAAAAAGGTCCACATAGTAACGTACGGATGAATGATGGTCAGTCAAGAGTTGATATACAGGTCTTGACATCAAAGACATGTAAAATAAGAAGGGAAACCATGTTTCTCTTCACCCTTCCGCTTGAAGCCCTCTTGAGCCCTTCCTCCCACTCTTCTGTCCCACCCCGTCATTTTGAAGTGAGTGAGTGAGTGAGTGCACATTGAGAATACGAATAATTTCCGAAGGTTTGTTTATCAGGTGCACTCTTAGCATTCCCCCCCCCCCCCCCCCCGATTTCTGATTCTCACAACTTATGGGCTGGTCACATTTTGTCCGATAACGATATAATAACGATAACGAGATTTTCAATCAAAGGTACACCATATGGTGAATACGTGTGATTGTGCTCGTGTCTGTTAATACTAGGGCAGCTATGGGGTATATACCTTTAACGAAAAATATCGTTATCGGTATCGTTATCGGGCAAAATTTGTACGTGACCAGCCCTTTACATTATTTTCATAACTGGGACACTGGTGTAGGCAGGGGCATGGGGGTTTTGCGGTTACATGCCGTTTTTCCGAAGTTTCATAATTCTGAAAGTTCGTTGCTCCGACGGTTCGTAATTCCGAAAATTAAAAAGCCTTTAGGGTTCATATTTCCGAAAGTTCGTAATTCCGAAAAGTTATGTAGGGCTCTATTGCATTTTCGGAATTACAAACCCTCGGATTAACGAACCTTCGGAGTAACGCATCGAATGTTCGGAATTAAACCTTCTGAAGAACAAACTTCGGAAAAACGAGTACGCCCCTGTTTTGCCACCCCGTCCATGATTTCATTTTTTACCGGCATGTTTGTCCGTACTTGAAAGGGTTTGTTGGTACATATAAATATTTGCTAGGGGTCTCTATTTTTCGATACACATTGTGCACGATCACCCCCTCCCCCCCCCCCCCCCCCTCCTCCCAGCGGTATATGTTTAACTATATACGAGTCCGATAAGATTAAACAAAACAATCTCGATAAATTCGTATGTGCATGAGGTTCGCGAATATAAAAATAGATTTATAAAAGTTGTTTTTCTTAACAGTCAGTATAGTTTTAACCCATCCTTTGATTATTATGCTGATCTCTTTGTAATAATAAAAAGGCCACCGCACACCTTACGATCGGTCTGCGATCCGATTTCAGAAGAAAAGGTAATATCATTTGACAAATCATTTAAAAACGAAAAATATTTTTGATTGAGGGTCTGAATAGTCATACAGATAGTAAAATCGATAATACGCCCTTTGCCGAGTTTTCTAGTCGGTGGAATGGCCAAATCGGCTCCGAGTCGCAGTGACGTCACAAAAATCGTACGACTGCCTACGATTTGAAACTAATTTTGCCCTTATTCCCTGTAGAAAGCTGACAGCTCACCTAAACCCTGTGTTTAGTATTCATATTACTTTTCAGAACCTGAATAGAGTAGATTTCATTTGTTAAAATGCCAATATCTAATGCCATAGCGATTTATTTCACAAATCGGATCCCAGACCGATCGTAAGGTGTGTGGTGGCCTTTATCTGGCTGCGATGCGTAGGATTGATGATCCTGTCTGAGAAGGATCTCAGTTTGCAGAGACAGAGATTCAGATATTTAGCAATTACCGTAGTACCATTTTTAGAATATTCGGATGTTCAAATCACGATATTCATGCAATATCCTGGGTGTCTGTTATTTTTTTTTTCACCCTCACGGACAATTTGCGACAAAAATACTGCTTCCGTCAAGAATCACGAGTTTGCATCATTCAATATTCTTAAAAGTTTCATTACGTATAAATCTCCAGAAAACTGAAGGAGATACACATTGAAATATTTAAATCAATATTATCATAATACTGTTTAAAAATCTTATCTGACTTCTTATGTCTGTATCTTATTTTGTTTTGCAAATACGCTTGAAAAACGAGGCGTGAAATCGTGTCTTTCTTTTAATAAAATATAATTTCTCTGGTAGTTTATTCCCTAGGTTTTTCTACGCATATCATCTTGAATCATTTTTGCGTCACGTTACTTCAGATTTGAAATAATACTAATGATAAAAGCTGTGTAAGGCCCTTTTTTGTTGACAAATCCGATGAATGTATTTCAATGATTTCTTTAGGGGATAGATAGAATATTCATGTTTTAAGCAAAGTGTCCACCCTGACGCCAAAACCGGATACCAATTCATTCTGAGGAGAACATTAGCTAAATAATGCTCTATAAATAAATCGGCAGTACTCCCCCGATGGCAAAACTCTATTCCAATATTTTTCTGGAGGCTTTAAGCCACAGTCATTTAGTTAATTTTAACTGTCCGTGACTTTACAATGATTGTAATAATATTGTTCAGAATTCCCTTTAGTGAGCTGTCCTTCATTTTGCGAAATCTACACTGTAAAACAATAACTGTAAAACTACAGGGTTTTTTTAGCCCTTGAATTTACAAGTTATTGCCGTTATTTTAATTTTACAGTCTTTTCCTGTAAAACAACATGCAGCAAGTTTGGTGGTTTACCGGAAATCAGCATATATTTACATAATTTTATTGTAAATTTACATAATTTTATTGTAAATATATGCTGATTTCCGGTTTAAAAGAAAAAAAAAAACTGTGGAAAAACGGGCATTCCCGGCATCCTGACTGCCAGGAAATTCCCGTGAAAAAACGGCAAAATTTTGTACAGTGTAAGGTTTGGGGCGTCCCTCTATTTCAAACCCCGCTTTCTGTTTATCAGTGCGGTGAGCAGAGTTCGGTCGCAAATGCGGACTCAAAGTCCCATTATATATAGATTTCATATGAAACATGAATAATGTCTCAGCGATTCAAAAAAAAAAACAACATTGCTTCGAAATCGTATTTTAAAACTCTCATATTAGCACACAGTGCATGTCCCTTGGGCCAGAACAACCCGATCTATTGGAAACCGAAGACCTTGATCGATAGGAAGGCATTGGCTTGTTTGTCTTTGCTTTTGAACCTCAAGGACCTTACTGGATATTATTATTCACCACATCTTGAATGTCTACCTCTTCTTCTCATGATTTATACATTGATACAGAAGGATTAAGAGAAAACTGAACCGCTCCTCCCCCCCCCCCCCCCCGCCACTCCCTCCGTGAGAAGTTGTAAAAGTAATGTTGAAGAAAATTGTACCTATACAATGACCACCCCCTCCCCCTCCCCGCGCTGGGTGAATCTAGAAGGGGTAGTGGGATTTCTGAAAAATATTAGCTCGGGGAAAAATTCGCGGTATTCAGACCTTACGTCCCCCCCCCCCCCCCTTCTGACAATCTTTGATGCGGACCTGAATAGTGTTTTAATGAGTGCGCTGTGGTTGAAGTATATAGATGAATAAATGAATAAAGTTCAAGTCTGAAAATGAACTGTCTACAACCTTTTTGAGTCGTCAAAATGAGCAACAAGATTCACTCTGTGTTTCTGACTCCCATGAAGAGAGAGAGAGAGAGGGGGGGGGGGGGGGGGGGAGCGGCGAATGATAATGTAAGCTGTGTGTTGCAAATTTGTAGAACATGGTATAATTCTGTGGTTTTTAAAATCATTTCAACACGATTATAGTTACGATGATGATCACTGTTGTATATCCTCTCCCCACAAAAGTTACTTATCCCCTTGCTCAAAGCACTCTGAATACACCCCTTTCAAAACATAATGCACATAAACATCCTGTTTTGAGAGACATTATATCCAATATATTACACAGGAACAGCGCTATGACTTCACCTATTAAAGACGACATTAATAATGAGTATTCACGTTTGGCGCCCACGGCGGGTGATTACTACGTCCCTGTTACGGTCTCTGACAATTTCCATATTTTCCCGCCAAGATTTTCTCTCTTTTTAATAGGAGCGGTGACCCGCATTATGAGGAGACCATCTGGTAACACATAACTTTTATCGTGATAATGCCCACACGATATTTCTTTCATAACGGGGGTTGATTCTCGTGATGACATCCTTCGTATTCTGATCGGGTGGTTACCTAAATGGGTTTCCATGGTAACCATACTTATTTGGCGGTAATAAAGGTCAGGAATACCGGATGAATGGATTTTTGTTCATTTTGAGTGCATTTTACACCACCACGTAAAAACAAAATATGAATAGCTTACGATGGAGCGATTACTGTCATTAAATTCACATTCCGCGGGTGGAAGAAGTAGTCCTATGTGTACGATTAATTTGGTTCACAAATTATCTGTCAGACGGCAGAGAAAGACTTGTATTTGATAATTTGAAGGGCGAATCGCGAACGGTAGTCATTAATATCATATCACTGAAACTTAATCCAGGCGATAACTCCTTATTATGTATATGTGTCTATATAGTAATCCTATATCCTTTTCCTCATTCATATATCTCATTTTTAAAAAAATCATATCGACTCCTCTAATAACATAACTTTCTTTACAATTACTTCCTCTTTCCATACTGACAAATGGTAACTTTCATTTCCATACTTTTATCTTATTATCCATTCCCTCATGTGCAATATATGAACATCAATTTAATTTTGATTGGTTTAAATTCATCATGTCAACAGTGCATCTTACTTACATACGTATTTGTGCTGGAAAATTCATTTTTGATTTATTTTGAATGTATTTTAAATGTTTATTTTTCCTCTCTGTAAAACAGTTACCCAACTCGGCAACAGCGAATAAAACCACTGAATAGACGGATGTGTTTTCACTATATTTGTGTGTGTTGGAGTGCCAGTATCACTGAAGTGTATAATGTTTCAATTTAATAGGGAAGCATGAATGGTTCACGATGTCATGCTTTTGAATGTGTTTTCTGTAAAAGTTATCGTTTCAAATATCGATGAATAAACATTGATTGTTCTTTAACCACACCCTATAACATAATAATGAAAAGAAAATCATCATTAACATCTGCTTCCTTTGCAACCTCATATTTCTTCTTATTCTTTTCCCTCCCCCCCCCCCTCCTCTCCCCCCCCCCCCCCTCTCTCTCTCTCCCCTCCCCCCCCTCTCCCTCTCTCTCTCTCTCTCTCTATATATAATTATATATATGTATATATCTATATCTATCTTTCTTTCTCTCTTTCTCAATCCCCCATCTCCCAATCTGTTTTCCTATTTCCGTTTAGTGTCATGATCATCCAATCTTTATCTAGCATAGAGGTATTCTTCTGGGGTTTTTTTTTTTTTCTTCCTCAAATGAATTACATGTAGTTCGTTGTCTATTTTGCCTATCAAACATAACCAACATTATGCCCCCCCCCCCTTCTCTCTCTCTCTCTCTCTCTCTCTCTCTCTCTCTTTCTCTCTCTCTCTCTCTCTCCCTTTCCCTCTCTCTCCCTCTCACTCCGTATTTACAGATTATAATCAGAACAGGGCTACTGTGTGCGAAAATGATGACGCTTAGATTAATGATTGAAACTTATAAATGCTCGGGCGACAATGCTCCCGGCTTTATTTCGTATAAGATATACAGGATAAATACGGATAATTCCATTCAATTCAAATTAACATTTATTTTATTCTATCGATTTTGTCAACATCAGTCTGTTCAAATAAATGGTTGCAACTGGGGTTTAGGTGAGGTTTAGGGATAGAATTAAGTCTAGAGTTTGGTCCCGGTAAGAATTCGTTTAGTGTATAGAATATTGACCGCGGAGCATTGTCTCCGCAGTATGTACTGTGGAACCGTTTTTTTTTTTTTTTTTTCTTTTTTTCTGTGCCTGCATCATCTAAAACATGTATACGTTCTGCATATTTCCATTTGAATCTGTTTCTTGATTCTATAACATTCGAAAATGGTTATGTACAATCCATACCGTGTCCTTTAATCCTATACACACGTAACTGTTTTTATGTTTTGTTTTGTTTTGTTTTGTTTTATTAGTGTGACCCTGATGTACTTTTATTACAGAAGCGTTTACAAAATTTTCGGTTTGATTAGGCAATGGTGACTTTTTGAGAGAGATGCTTTGGCTAATTTTTTATTGTATTGAATCAGAGTCAACTATTAACCCGATTCTGCCCATAAACCGAGCGAACGGAAATTTGTCTATCGTGGATTTACAATAAATCGCCAGGATGAGACAGAGTTTGAAGAACTAGTTTATGCCAATGCCTGTCTCGTATCGGATTTTGTCCCCTGTTTTCTGTGGTTGTCATGTCCCAGTATATCGGTCAACCTTTTAAGCTGCTTTCGCAAACATCAAATAGTTGTCTTTATGAAATAGAGTTCATGCATGCGCTATATACGTTCTCTCTATAATGTGTTTTTCTGCAATATATATTTGAAAAATTGGGAAAAGTACACTCGAAAGACGCATTTAGTATATTCAATCTGAAAAAATTAAATCAATACATAAGATCTATATTAAGAAACTTCAGAAAATTTTTGATTTCCAGGATAAAACTGGAAACTCGGGGGAATAGGAACAGAGCTCATGATTATTTTTTTTTGTTTATCTGATAGGGATGATGAAGATTTGACAAGAAAATGTACTTAGAAAAATCGAAGCAAGCTAATGCTCTTATTGATTAATGTTTTCATTTCAGATAATACATAACTCAAAAACACTGCATTAGGTGTTTTTGTATGTTTGATCTTCAACAGAAAATTCGTCATTGAAAATATATAGTTCTGAAAAAAAAATTGGGAAATATACGAAACTGCTTGCATACAAAGTGGCAAGCGAATGATTTCTCCCACATATTCTTCAGCGTCTCAATAATCAATTTGTTCTTAAGTATCAAACTGTCACTCACCGATATAAAACGATTCAGGCAAAACAAAATAATCTCGAAGGTGTAAGTAGATCTCCTTTATCCGAGCAGTTGGTCTCCTTATGCACCATCATCTCGGGGCAGAAATCGAAGAAACCTGCGGCAATGATGGAAAAAAAAATACGTGAATCCCCTTCGTAAGTGGCGGCAAAACAGCAACTATTTTTGTCCCTCGAAACATCAGATGGCAAAGCCCAAACGGCAAAAACAATAGATCATGACCGGTGGTTAAACTCATTTGCATGTTACGAAGTAGCTTTCTATACCATGGGCCTGTTTTCGCGACGCCCCCAGAGCTGAAGAGGTTAAAGCACCCCCTCCTGTGCAGAAGGCTAAAGTGCATTGTGACGCGATGTAGCAGAGCATCACTTCGGACGGGACGAAAACATTTTCGAGCAGAAACCGACATCGTAACGAAATCAGGCGCAAGAGCTAAGTGAACGCGCGCAATCGAGGTAAATCATTTTGGTGTCAGGGGATTGATGAACATACGCTTCGTTCTCTAAATGTTCAGTGTTCTATTTTTTTTTTTTTTTTTTTTTTTGCCGTTGAGTAAAGTGACATCCAGACCTCTTCCTAAAACAGTTAACTGGGCTGAAAGCAAACGAAGCTGATTGCGAAATAGGTCGAGAATATTATCAGGGAAAGTTGCAAGGAATAAGTATGGAGTACCTTTAGGCTTGTCTGTGTCAAGAGGATCAGAATATCCGGCGGGTTTACTCATTAAAATGAAAAGCGCGAATCGGGAATATTATATTTCTGTTATGCAAGTATGTGATGTGTGTTTTGGAAGAAACATATAAGCCAAAAATTAGACCAATTTCAATGCTCTAAGGCATATTGCAAAGAGAGGGAGAGACATGTACACTGTGAAAAGAGAGTAGGGGATGGCAAGAGAGAGAGAGAGAGGATTAAAGAGAGAGAGAGAGAGAGAGTGAGAGAGAGAAAGAAAGAGAGACAGACATACAGAGACAGAAGTGAGTGAGAGAGAGAGAGAGAGAGAGAGAGGGCGCATGACAGGAGAGAGAGAGAGAGAGAGGGAGAGAGAGAGAGAGAGGGTGATGGGGGGGGGGGGGAGATCACTAAAGTTTGAGTTAACATGGTCAATGCACGATGAAGCAGAATTAAGAAGTTTGTTGTATTAGCCAAGAGGTGTTTTTTCGGCATGGTAATGAAACAGGCAGAAAACAAAACAGAAAAAATAATAGAGAGAGAGAGGTGGGGGGGGGGGGGGGCTGACGGAAGGAGAAACGGACAATGAAGGAGAAACGAAAAGAGAGGGAATGAGATGAGGCAGGCATGATATAGCTATAGATGCAGATCCATCATCATTTTTTTGTTAATCATGCAGTAAATTCAGTAATGAGCACAAATCCCTGCAGAATGAATACATTTTCTCAGAAATATCCAGTCAAAACGAAAAATAAAACGGTCTGATCCTCTTCTTCTTTTGAATCATCGTCGCCATATCTTAAGTGGAATTATTCTCCAAAGAATAATATGACATCATCTTATACAACGCACCTTATAATATGCGCTAACATAATACCAATTACAATCAGATCATGACTGAATCCATTTACCCTTCGGCAAATCTACGTCATTTCTTACAAAACGGGTAGGCCCACTAGCGTAGCTGAGGGGGGCAGGGGGGCAGAGTGCCCCCCCCCAGACAATTTTTCCTCGATTTTTTTGTTGTTGATTTTTTTGATTTTTTTGTTGTTGCTTGTCAGAGAATTATGGAGGAAAAGATCTGATAACTTCCCCCCCCCCCCCCCCCACTGAGAGCGAGTTTTGGAGCGCTGGCGAGAGAAGAAAAAAATACGGGTCTCCCTTCAAGCAGAATTTGCCCCCCTTGTAAAAAATCCTAGCTACGCCACTTGGTAGGCCTATACTTTGGGTTTCTTTTCAAGAGATATTCATTGTCAGAAAGAAAATGAAAACCAACGGGGAAACGGATTACAAACAGTCCCAGCCCGGCAGCCCCTTGCGCAGGTATTACAGTCTTTCAAATTTACATAGACGATAAAGTTGGAGGAGTAAATAGTCCTCCCGGTTACAACAAAATAATGCCATGCGTCAAAAAGAGTTTAATGGGTGATATTCAAATTACCCTTGTGCCTTGCGGTGTATTCAGTATCTTGGAGAGCTCCGTTGTAAAAAGAAAAAAGGTCAAGTGCGGTCGGGTCCAAGATAGAAAAGCGGCGCACTATTTATGGACACTTTTGAAAAACATGAATATTTACTCTATTGAATCAGGGTTAATAGAAACAAAACCACTCCGTTCAATGGTGGAATTAATAGCGTTAAAAATAATTCTACGGTGCAATTACTGAGCATGACTTATCCAACAGCGTTGTTTGAACTTGTATTCTGATTTTTTAAAATAACATAAATGAATCTATTTCATTTTTCGATTCGCTCTTTGAAAGTGCATATACATATAACGTGATGATTATAGTAATACAAGGACAGATTATTATTACCATTATTTGTTATTATTATTATCATTGTTATTATTATTATCATTATTATAATAATAATAATTATTATTATTATTATTATTATCATTGTTATTATTTTTAGTATTATTATTATCATTATTATTATTATTAATATTATTATTATTATTATTATTATCATCATCATCATCATCATCATCATCATCATTATTATTATTATTATTGTTATTATCATCATCGTCATCATCATTATTATTATTTTTTTTTTAATTATTATTATTATCATCATCATCATTATTATTATTGTCATTATCATTATTGATAATAATATCATTATTATTATTACTATTATTTAAAGTATAAGTATCATCATCATCATCATCATCATCATTAGTAGTAGTAAGTAGTAGTAGTAGTAGTAGTAGTAGTAGTAGTAGTAGTAGTAGTAGTAGTAGTAGTAGTAGCAGCAGTAGTAGTAGAAGTAGTAGTAGTATCATTATCAGCATCATAATTCCTTGTAATTTATCGAATCCAGCTTACATAATGTTTTACGGGAATACATAACTTTGAAGGTAATTTGTGTTGCTTGTATGAGCTTCCTATAACTTGTTACCTTTATACAAAAAAATGACTATATTGCTTTGAGGGTCATGGAATAGAGGTAAAAATGAACACTGTTTATTTTTAAAAAGGCTTACTCAAGAGCAGACGAGTCAGTGCAGTATTACATCGACGATTCTGAAATACATTTATGTACTATCATGAATCGGAGTAAAAAAGTACTACAACCACCGACTGATTGATTGAATTTATTTAATCACAGTAAAACTTACATCAGCCAAAAAGACTGCTTTTCTTCAAGTCCGTGTTATAAACATTAAAACAAAATCAATCATATCGAGTATAAATACACAGATATTTTAAGGATGGTAGACCTGCGCCCTGTTTCATAAAACTGCTTATCAATAACAACCGCCAAATTTCTATGACAAATTTGCTCTCAGTCAATCGGAGTCAAGGATTTCAGTAGCTTATAGCATTTATAATATTGTAAACATGACTGTTATCGATAACAAGTTTTATGAAACGGGGCCCTGCATCATGAAAAAGACATTGCAAAGAAGCAACATATGGAGCAACATCCGCCCTAATTAGATTCAAGAAAATCGAGAAAATAGAAGGAGGAAATGACAAAGTGGTGTGAATATATTTCTTCCCATTACGGTTATAAAGGAATTCAGAGGTTTGAAGATAACTGCCTTGCCCGACATGATAAGGCTGAATAAACTTTGAATGTAACCTCTTGTGCTGTTCATTATACCCATTATGACGTAGCTAGCGGCACGGTTTCTTTATTTTTTTTTTCTTCTTTTTTTGTTTTGTTTCCAAGATTGATACCCCGCAATGGAGAGTTCTTCTTACAGTTATAATTTAGTATAAACTATAATTGGATTGTTATCCAATTTGGATAACACATAAAGATAATGAGAGGAGAAAAAGACGAAAATGCGTAAAGGAAATGAGGAAACGGTGTACAGTATATATGTAATCAACAATCAAACAAACCATGGACCTACTAGGTCCATGGTAAACTCAGTAACAAAAACAAAAAAATACGAGAGACAAAGAGACAGAGAGAGAGAGAGAGAGAGAGATATGTTGAACGGTGAACGGTAAAACCGTTGAAAGGATGGAATCACCCCATGTGAGGCTGTGTTTATCCTTGAGAGACATTGAGAGGTGTCACTTTTAACTCCTCCTTCTTCTCCTCCCCGAACGTCTTATAGTCAGCCTTGAATGTCCTCGAGAGAGATTCCGTCCAATTTATACCATGAACGATGATTAGCATCCAACTCTCACCCAGGCTTGAACAAAAAATCTCTGCCTGCTTTCCAAACGGGGCTGAAAGGTTGCGAAATTCTGATGTGTTGTAGGATACGCAGTTTCATGATAAGTGGTCATCTCCGTGGTCTTCTTAGGGTTCAAAACAGATCGTAAACATCGGCCTGACACCTTAATCATCAGTAGATTCAGGATATTTTTTTCCCGGGAAGGGTGAGGCATATATAGTACTGCCAAAAATATCAGACAAGCCAACATCCCCCAACAAAACAAACAAACAAACAAAACAAAACAAAAGAAAAAAAAACAGAGAGGGAGAACGTTTTCGAGGCGTTATCTCTAAATTCTGATGTAGTCGTCATCATGTTTGTATTTGGGACTGTTGTTCCTCTTGTTTTTGGTTTGTTTTGTTTTTGTTTCTGTTTTTGTTTTTGTTTTTGTGGTTATAGTTTTTGTTGTGTATGTGTGGGGGGGGGGGAGAGGGGGGGGGGCTCTACAACTACTCATGATCATCTTAACCCGTGCAGCCCACACATGGCATCAAAATACACGAATGCATGGCCTTGAACATGCTTTTAAGCGGAAACCTTAATTCGGCTATCACCCAACAATGAGCACGAAATTCATGGTCATATGATCTGCTTTTTACGGATGATAACGAATGCAATTACCTCAAATAAAATCTTGCAAGGATTCATGTTCAAAATTAATTCCACCTGACATAGTGGCCATCAAACCAGAAATTACCTCAAGTCACGTGACAACACGGACGATTGCTCACAGATTAAAACTTAGTACATTATGCCAGTGGTGTAGAGTGGGTCAGATTATATATGTGGGGGCTAGGCGCACTGCAGAGGTCGCGAAACCGGGGGGGGGGGGGGGGGGGGAGGAGGCGTGGTCTGCAACCCACACTCCTTTTTAGGAGACATATTTCATAAAGCCTATACATACAGGTATAACAGACTTGATGCTCGTTCGCATGCTCAGCACTCGTCCCTTTTCAAAAACTCTGCTGGGCACGGGTCTTACTCGTTCGTCATACAAGATTAACTTACTTATTTAAATAATTGTCGCCGGGAGCAGTTTGTCGTCATTTTCCTCTCTTGTGCCTTCCCTTTCTTTTATTCCCTCTTTTTATTCATTAAAAAAAAACATTCTGTAATATGCTGTTGTGATATACATGTACGATGACGGGGGGGGGGGGGGGGGGGCAGTGCCCCGTACGGCCCATAATCACTATACGCATACGCTACTGCTTCCTACCTTGAGGCTCGCTTGTGACATCATTTTTTAAATACTGGGTTTGATTTTAAGTTATTAAAGTTCCCCTTGAGAGGGGAAGAACAGGGGTATGGCATGTCATAGACGACATGGGACCTGATAGATGTCTAAAGCACAAACAGTACTGAGGGTCGCTGACATGCATTATTACTGGACGGACGGTCAGTTATTGAGGATTTACAGAATGCGCACTTAGGTAAGGCCGGTGAAAAGCACCAATGCCCTGCATGCAAAATGCAGAACCAATTCAATATTTCAATTCAATTTTATGTCCACAGATGCCAAACATAATTGTACATACATATAAAGAAGATACATACAGATATAGATACTGCGGACATGAACGGACGTCTCTAAGTATTGCTCCGTTTTCAGTCGTTTATGAAGTGTTATGAAGTGTTATAGAGCAGATAATTCGACATAACAGGCTCAGATTATATATCTCCACATCTCCTGAATGAATTTGGACGGTAATATTGCCTCATAATAGCTTAATAGCATAGATATTTACATTGGTGTGCTTCCTGACGTATGTGTTATACAAACTATAGTCCCACTTGTATCGACTTCTGTTGTAACTAAACATGACGAGGTCTAAACGGGGACAAGCCGAGGACATTTCTGCAAGCAGTCTTGCTAAGGACATTCGTGCGGAGGTGTCGAAAGCAATTGAGGAAAACCATGAACTTCTCGATACCCTTATAAGTAAGGTAAGAGATACATTGATTGAGGAAATTTCGTCCATTATAACACAGAAAGTGGCAGAGAACATCAAAGAGATGATAGATTTTGATCTGGCTGAGAGAGATGACAAAATTGAACAATTAGAGAAGGAATTAGAGAAAATCAGAGATAAACAAGACGAAGCAGAACAGTATTCCAGGAGGAACTGCCTGATTTTTCACGGAATCTATGTAAGGGATGACGAAAGCACTAATGTACTTGTCAAGAAATTATGTGAGGAGAAACTGAGCGTTAAGATTGATGATCAGGATATTGATAGATGTCATAGGCTTGGAGCAAAGAAGGGAAAAACGAGAGGGATCATTGTCAAGTTCACAAACTACACAGTGCGTGATCGCATCTACCATTCCCGAAAGATGTTGAGGGAACAACAAGGACCCCAGGTTTTCATCCAAGAGAGTCTCACAAAACTGAGAGGTGACCTTTTCTGGGAAATCAAATCACAACATAAACAAATAGTGAAAAACATTTGGACACAAGATGGCCGAATTCATGTGCGTACAAACGATGATCGCCGTGTAACCATTGTGTCGAAAGCTGACCTTAAAAAGTTGAGGACTCTAAACAAAACATGAAAAGAACTTAAATGAGACTTGTGTTCTGTTCTTTTGAACTAGTCTGGTATTACATTGTCATCAGATCACAATGTCAGGTCTCTTCCAAACCTACTTGATGGAATCTTAATCTGATTTTGTAACTTTGTCAATGATTTAGCTGGTAAAGCATTTACACTTTTATTAAGTTCAACTGACGAACAGTATTTTTAAACCTCTCATTATACAATGTTCTAATCTTTCTTTTGTAAATGTTAATTCTCCTATTTACTAGGATATTTTGTATACCCCTGCTGACCTAATTTGTTGGTCATCAATGCGCAGTTAATGCCCTTATTCATAGTATGACTTATTTAACATCGTGTACTTACATTGTATGTAAGGTTACAAATGCATGTTATCTTGTGGGGGTATATAAAGTAGCTATCATGAACTAATCGACCAACTAAGCACTCTTTTGTATCATTGACAACAGTTTTTCCAGCCTGTAAATATTGTTAATATGTATACATGTATACGACCATTAGAGTGGACGTACGAAAGTAATCAATATAAGGAAATAAAATAGTATTATAACAGTATATCACTTCACAAACCCATTGAGATCTCTTTACTCATAAGACTGATCTTTTTATAGTGACATTTCTCCGATTTAGGTTTATTTTTCCCCAAATTCATTTTGGTCTCGATACATTATTATAAATGGTTGTGCAATATCCTTGTGTCTTATGCAAACAAGCTGTTAAAACAAATCATAAAGGTCTTTTGTGTACGTCGTGTGATAAGTGGGTTCATATATCTTGTGCTAGTATACCACTAAATGTATACAATGATGTATCCCATCAGTTTATTGGTTGGGAGTGCCCAAGGTGTATTATGCAACAACTACCATTCTTTGAATCAGATATTAATGATGGCGGTCTTTTCAACAACAATCCTCCAGGGCATACTAATAGTCAAAATTCTCCAAATTGCAATATGATTTATCAAAATCTCACAGGTAAAGGTTTGAAATTTGCTCAATTGAATATTGTGAGTCTTTACAAACATATTGATGAAATACGAACAATTTTGTGTTGTAATGATATACATGTTTTTGCTCTCAACGAAACAAGACTTGATAAATCAATTTATGATAGTGAAATAGAAGTTCCTCATTATAATATTGTTCGTAAAGATCGCAACAGGTCTGGTGGTGGTGTTTCATTTTACATACATGAAAGCGTAGAATTTGATATTTTTGAGGACTCTCCTATGTCTGACCTTGAAGCTATCGCTATTCTCATTCGTATCAAAAAGACAAAACCAATAATGCTTCTTAATTGGTATCGGCCACCGAACTCGAAGTCTAATCTTTTAGATCATTATGAAAACTTTTTGGAATTTACGGAAAGTCTTGACTGTCATCTTATTGTCATGGGTGATATAAATCTTGACATTCAAAAGGAGGTAGACGATTATATTACGAAACGGTATAAACAGATTAACAATATATACTCTTTACATTTTGTTAATACCACTGAATGTACGCGAATTACTAGTGAATCTGCCTCTCTTATTGATCACATGTTAACAAACAATATCGAAATGATCAAGTCTTCTGGTGTAATACATAATGGAGTTAGCGACCATTCGATGAACTATCTAATTTGGAAAGCCCATCAGACTCAATCTGGTGTCAAGTATATAACGTATAGGAAATCTAGAGGTGTAGATATTGATATGTTCAAATCTGATCTCTCGCTGCAAAACTGGGTGGAGGTCGAAGAGGAGAACGATATTGATAAAGCCACTGCCAAATTTGAAAAACTATTTTCTCGTGTTGTTAACAGATATATGCCCCTTAAAACCAAAAGGGTTCGAAATATTCAATCACCATGGTTAAATGAAACCATTTTTGAAGCTATGAAGAAAAGAAACTTGGCAAAATCTAAAGCTATAAAGACCAGGAATCAAAATGACTGGAAAGACTACCGTGTATTAAAAAACAAAGTGACATCTTTAATTAAGAAAGCAAAACGTAATTATTATACCGAACATTTAACTAAGGATAAGAACTCAAGTAATTCATGGAAAATGTTATCTACATTAATACCCAAGAAAACTTCATCTTCTCGGCCTCCACCTAGTCAGTGCCAGAGCATGGCTAACCACTTTAATCATCATTTTGCAAATATTGCCACCAGGCTAGTTTCAGATTCTGCAATAATTGATACTCTAGCTTCTGATGTAAATGATACCGTCGTGGAACATCCGTTGCAACTTTGTACTGTAAGTGAGAGTGATATTTTGAAAGAAATACAACAACTAAAGAATAAGAAATCAGTAGGTTTAGATGGAATAGCCGTACATATTCTAAAAATGACCATAAATGAAATCATTCGACCAGTAAGCTCTCTGATTAACAAATCCATTGTCCAAGGTGTTGTTCCTAAGAAATGGAAAATTGCTAAAATAGTTCCATTACATAAAAAGGGTGATAGAGCAATCCCAAATAACTATAGACCCATTTCTATTCTTTCTTGTTTATCGAAGATACTGGAAAGGGTGATCCAAAAGCAGCTTGTGCAGCATTTGAATAGAAACAATATTCTTTCAGTAGAGCAATCAGGATTTCGTCCAAAACACTCTACTTCTACAGCATTGATCAAAGTCACGGATGAATGGTTAAAGGCTCTTGATGAGGGAAAGTATACTGGTGCAATCTTTGTAGACCTACAAAAGGCCTTTGATTTGGTGAATGTCAAATGTCTTCTTGAGAAACTGACAAGAATTGGGATCAGCGGAACGTCACTTCAGTGGTTTCAAAATTACCTTTCAGATAGGAAAATTGTAACTTGTATAGGCAACTGCATTTCTGAGGAACTATCTATTGGGTTGGGGGTACCCCAAGGATCTATTTTAGGTCCACTGCTTTTCATAATCTTTATCAATGATTTGCCCTCTGTATTCCATTCATGCAATATTCATCTATACGCAGATGACACTGTGATTTACTTTTCTCATAAAAACCCACTTATAGTTCAAGCAACGCTAAATAGGGAATTGGTCAATCTAGACAGATATATGAACAGTAATAGACTTAAGGTTAATTATGAAAAAACCATGTGTATGCTTATTGGAAACAGACACATGCTCAAAAAACATAGTAGGCTTGATGTAAGTATCAAAGGTCATGTAATCAATCATGTGAAATCTCTAAAGTACTTGGGTGTGTACATTGATGAAGAAATGAAGTGGGATGTTCATATTAATCATCTTTGTGAAAAAGTTGGTTGCATGGTTTCATTTCTCCGTCGTCTAAGAAAATACATTAACAGAAGAAACTTGAAAATTATATACCAAAGTGTCATCCTACCCAATTTAGATTATGCGGATATAATATGGCAGTCTTCCTACGACAAATATATGAATCAATTACAAAAGCTACAAAATAGAGCAGGAAGAAGTATTCTAAATATAAAACCACAATCACATTTTTCCGTTACTGCGATGCATGAAATACTGCAGTGGGAAACTCTGAAGTTTCGGCAAAAATTCCACATTAGAGTTATGATGTTTAAAATCCTTAATAGACTAACACCAAATTATTTAACTAAAAACATTTTTTACGCCTCAAGATCTTATCATCTACGTGGCAAGAATCTATCCCTTCCGAAACCCCGAACAAACAACTGCAAACGCACCTTTTTCTACAGGGGTGCTCAGTTATTTAACAGCATTCCCCAATGTATCCAAAATTGCACATCTTTGCTTTCATTTAAACGAGCACTTAAGCAAATGAGACCTTAATTTTTGTTTTTGTTTTATTTTGTTTTTGTTTTTGTTTTTGTTTTTGTTGTTTGTTTTTGTTTTAAATATGTTAAATATAGTATTCATAATTTCTTTCTTCATATCTTATTTTTTCTCTCTTTCTCTTACACTTTTTCTTTCTCTCTTTCATTCAGTATCTGGTCCCCATGGAAGACCAGTTGCACTATATAAGTGTAGCTGAAAATGGGCTATCCAGCCGTCTCTTTCTTGCCTTTCCTTGTTTACACTGTATTTTTCATTCTTCAATCATTCTTTATTGTGCTGTTAAATTTAATGCAATACTATCAAACAGTTTGGCTTGTGTTATATATGTATATGAATTTTGTTATTTGCTTTATATTTATGTGATTGTATATTCTTTTTATATGACGGAAAATAAAACAAACAAACAAACATACAATAAGATACATGCATACAATAAACAGTAAACATGCATGGCTCTTTATAAAAGTGGATCCACGTAAAGAATGTATGTTTTAAAAGAAAAACAGCGAATGCAGAAGAGGTAGTCAAAAAATCAAATAAAATAAAATGTCCCCTCCCCCCCCCCCCCACCTTTTTAAATATTTTTTTTTTTTTTTTTTTTTTTTTTGTTGCTTGTCAGAGAATTTTGATAACCTTTTTTTTTTTTTCGGGGGGGGGGGGTTGTCAGAAAACATTTTCAAACATTTCGGACAAGTACAAAAGTTAAATCATTAAATATCTGAGGGGCACTTATTCTATCGCGTGAGGGGATATTTGTTCATTTCGAACGTACATTTGTGTGCAGTGGCGGATTTAGGGGGGGGCAATCCCGGCCCGTGCCCCCCCCCCCGCCTTTTGAGGGAAAACAATGCATTGTGCCCCCCCCCCCCTTTTCGACCAGAACTTAACCTTTTTTTTTTTTTTGCTTGTCAGAGAACTATGGAGGGGAACTGGACCCCATAACCCCCCCCCCCCCCCCCCCCACTGAGCGACTTTTGGAGGGCTGGCGAGACCAAAAAAATATGGGTCTCCCTCCAAGCAGTTTCCCAAAGTTGACAATCCTGCATTTGTGTGCCCCCCCCCCCCTTATACGAAATCCTGGATCCGCCCCTGTTTGTGTGTGTGTGTGTCGCAGGACTTGGGGTGAAACCAAAGTGATAGAATGAAGAAAACAAATCTAGGTCAAAAATTATAAATGGGTATAAACTACTTATGTCAAATACGATATAAAAGGAGCGGTTATATCTTGGGAGGGTCACCTAATCTCACTAGCGTATATTCATGATATAGCCAGACTTGTTGAACGGGGGGGGGGGAGGAGCGACACATAAAATCACATTGTGGATGACCTTTTGTGAACAGGGGGACTATGCCCCCTCCCCCTTCTGCCCCGGCCCCCAGGCTAAGCCTAAGCCCAATCTATTGCCCGTATTTGGAAGGTGTAGGCCACTACCATTTTTCCCCGAAGGAGCACTTTTCTTGACAGTGGGGTCATCAACCCCTCCCCCCCCCCCCCCTTGGTTCCGCCACTGCTTTAAACTGGGAAATTCATAATGACGTAAGAAATAATTTTTTTAATTATTAAAAAAGATGGACAATATTTCAATGAACATTCGCTGAGAGCTTGGAGCATCCTAATCACACATAGATGGCGCTATACGAAATAGACGAAAATTCGCTGCTTCCATATCACTGTAATTGGTGGACGTGGATACACGGGTGCCAGAAACGTTAACGTACACACGACGTCTATGATTGAGCGAAAAGTAGATGGCTGGCCGAGAAAATTAAGACTGAGTCTCACACGAAAACGAAGAGGAAACGACTCCCAAAATGGCAGAAACTAATGGAGATTCTGTAAGTGTCATCCTGAGATTTATATTGTATAATATATACACGATAACTGATTAATTTTAGAGCAAAATCAGTAGTGTAAAAGTAATGAATAAGCTGACATAATTTAGATCTCTCTCTAAATGGCCTTCCATGATTGGCATTGTGAATACCGGTAGTCAGTGCAGTTCGAATAGAGAGCATGAGAATCAGTGCGTGTGCGACGGTACATGTGTGCATGTGATTTATGAGAATTATCAATGACAATGCTTTGCTGGCCCAAGCCGATACACAGCTTCGATTGCTGTAGGTAGGTTGTTAAGGTTGTTAAAAACTAGGTTGGCTATTAATGTAATATGCACCATAAATTAACGGGGAAATTCAACCAGCAGAGGTGCAAGGCCGATATTGGAGACTCTCCCATTTGGGAGACTCTCTCTCATATTGGAGACTTAGCTTACAAAAGGATAAAAGAAACAACACCAACAACAAGGCAGAGTATCCCAGCCAAATTTTTGCCTGACTGAGGTCAGAAACCCATTTGTTTTGTGTGTGGGACATAACAAAAAATGTTATGAAAACGAAAGTAGATGGTCAAAAGGGGTAATTTTTCATGAGGAATCTGCTTATCACATTTTCATTTTGCGCCGAGGTAATCCCTTTGCCGCAAATGCAAAGAAAGAAAATCGATCTCCCAAATGGGAGACTGTCTCCCACATTGGCTACCAAAAATATTTATAAAAGTCTCTGATAACAGAGACAATCTCCCAAATGGGAAAGAGTCTCTGATACGATATCGGCCCGTGCTCCTTTACTGCCAACCTTAATGCTAATGGCAAGTTGTTCTGAAAAGGTATCCTTTGGTAAGAAAGAGGAAAAATCAGAGAAGCAGATTGGTGAAAGTTTGAACTCAAAAGTTCAATCACACATTGCAGTCAAAGAAAGTCAGTGCGTGAGACACACACGTGATATCTCTGTTAGTCATAAGATTTAAGTTTCTGATACCCCGGGAGCGGTTTTTGGTCGGTTCTGACGCTGGGGAGCTCAGGCGTGGCGTGGGACACCAGCTCGGGGCGCTGGTACTTTTGTTCAGCGGGCGAATGCATGGTGCGCTCCCCATTGACTTTGTACAAGCGGCCGAAAACTGATATGCTAGGCTGAAAACTGCCTCCAAAACAGCGAAAATGAAAATGAATATTGCCATGGCAATTCTTGATTTTCTCCTGAGATTTTTTTTTTTTGGTTAAAAAAGTAACAATATCAGTTTTTATGATCTGGGTAAGAAGTGAAAATAAATATGAAATAAAGAGTCCAAAAAATGTTTATTTAGTGGAGGAATTCTTCCCCTTACTCTGTGTCGCAATCGACTTATCCAATTGCCACTTTCAGATTCGCATAGATTTAGTGATCTCGTTTTTCAAACATCCATAACTCTCTTATCCTTGTCTGATTTCTTTCAAACCTTCATCGTCCTGCTTTTCTTATTTTTCTGCTTTCACACGAATCATCTTATTACCAAGGTTGGATTGCACTTATAAATGAAGTCTATCTAAAAAGAATACTTCATTCCCAATTTCATCCCCTACATTAAAAAAAGAGGAAAAAAATGTTGAAATTTTGAAGAAAATAAGATCTAAATTTGTTTAAACTCCCTGTTAAAGTCTTTGATACATGGTAGACCTGGAAAGTGGAAATGTCGGTGACGCAAGTAATGTTAAGATCCACCGTTTATGAGATACATGTAAGACCGCCAATCATGAGGGACAGGCGTCTT
Organism: Heliocidaris tuberculata; assembly: GCA_025618425.1. Taxonomy (NCBI): domain Eukaryota; kingdom Metazoa; phylum Echinodermata; class Echinoidea; order Camarodonta; family Echinometridae; genus Heliocidaris; species Heliocidaris tuberculata. The sequence continues at coordinate 6,619,763 of CM046847.1, read as the reverse complement.
TGGCGTACCATTCGCTGGGCCAGGTAAGAAGATTAAAAAGATGCATGTTAAATGTTGGGAAATCTTTGTATTGTTGCAAGTTAAAATCTGTTTCATATGTCCTCATTTTGATCTATTTATTTCAATAGGAGCAAGCTGTGACAATGGAAGAAAACCATGTGCAAGAACCATCCCCCAAGAAGATCAAGATGGAATTGGAAACACAACCTGGTGGGTATATTCTGCCTGATGTGCAGGACCATGAAGTTTGCACAACCTTAAAGAAGGCTGGGTGTACTCCAGTGGAAAATTGTCCTCAGAAAAACAATTTTACAAAAATATTTTTAATGATGTTTGAGTGTGGTGCATGTGGTGGTCCGTGAATACAACTTTACTCTCCTATTGATTTTACTACTGTGGATTAGGCAATGTTTAGCTATAATAGACATACACCTGTACTAAGGAAGAATTATTAAGTCTTTGGCAATGTTGCACAAATTGTATGATTCTTTGCATTTTGTGTGATTGATTGCAATTTTAAAAACCACAATCGAGTCTTTTTCTTTTATCTGAGAATCGATCAAGTGAAATCGATCTTTTACGTCATACTTTTTCAGGTAACATGTAGCCGTGGTCTGCATGATAAACATGCAATTTCTCACCATCAAAGAGCTTGGATTATTATGAAGAAGTTTCATAACAATATAGGTAATCCGATGAAGTGAATATTGTCATTCAATTAAAAAAAAACATTATAGCTTGATAGACAAGATCACAAAAAAGCCCCCCCCCCCCCCCCCGAAACAACTATTTCTGATTGCATTAGTTGTGCTGAAATAAATGGACATTAGTTGATGGTGAGAAAATCTGTGTTGATCATTCAGTTCACTTTTATTTAAGGTATAAAGTTTGCTTTTGTGCCATACTTTAAATGTCTTGTGCTTTTGTTTGTGTGTGACTTGTTGGTGGTGTACAGACAAAAAAAATGACGACATCAAGCTAATGATGTAAATTTTGGACAGAAAATTTCTGTACTTCATGAGTGGAGCGCAAGTTAGAAAGACAAAAGTCTTCCATGTTATGAAGCTGTGTAGGCTAAAAACAATTGTGATAGAAGAAGAATCCATAAATACAGGGCAAAATATGATGTGGACCACCTTCCCAGCTTTTGCAAACTTCATGATCCCAAGATTTACATTTTCCAACAATTTTTTTTTTTCATTCTGTATCTGAGAATATACTTCTTTAGCTACCCATATACCTATATGAGTTTCATGCAAACATTTTTCACCACTTCTGATATTTTGTCATTTTTTTTTTTTTTTTCTCTGTTTTTGAGTTTTCTTCTTCGTAGGCTTCGGTAAAGCATCGTCTCAGCAGCAGAACGGATTGGGTTTTATACTCAGAAACATCCCATGGAATACAAGAATCTCATGTAGTGTAAATGACTCTTGTTAGGATCTCATGCTGTAAGGTGGAAGATTCACTTTTCTTAATGATCAAAATCACTTTTGTCCACTTAGGACCATGGGAATAGTGCATGTATATGATTCAGAAACAAGCTAGGTTTTATTTGATAGGCATAACCTGTCTTGTACCTTACGTTATTTCTGTTTTTATGCTGTGCATCCTTGTTTTATGCTTTCAAATTCATTTTACTGAATTTTTGTAATGTTAAAGAGGGGCCATATTAAATTTTCATGTCCAGATCACCTATCCATTTTCCTTTCATGTAGAGTATGTCTCACACCACAATCTTTCTGTTAGCTCTGTCATCTTCTGTCAACCTTTCTAAATTTAGGGCTTCATACATGTCCATTCATCCCGTGAACCATTTCATTAAGTATTCTTGGTGACAAAAAAAGCATTTATTATTGTCCATTGATACATAATACATGCAGAATTAATGGAGGGCAAATTTTTTGCCTATGATTTTGAAGAAGCACGAATGGATGTAAGACCACTGTAAATGCTCTGCTCTTTCTTTCTCTCTTTTTTTCTTTCCTTGTTCGTTATTCTTCCAGGTTTGATGCTTTTCCCGTGCACTTGACCCAGGCGGCTGTGCGATGAGGCATTCTGAAATGTGTGCATTAAAGAAAATCAAAAGTAACACATCTAGTTTGATAGAGTAGGGTGAAAATCTATCACAACTCATATACTCTGTTTTTATGACTGCATGTTCAATTGTGATATAGGTCATATATATTCGTACAATTGTATTTGCAAGGGAATATCTAAAAGTTGCAGTGAGGGGAAAGGGTAAAAAGGAATGTAGACCATAGGATCTCACAATGGTTGTGTAAGGAGAAAATGATCATACAAAATATTTTATGGTCATAGAGGGGCATTGAAGGATGATCGAGAAAGATATGTTCATAACCCTCTGTTGGCGTGATATTCAGAATGTTTCAAAAAAATTGCCAGTAAATAAATTCAGAATTATTCCCACCATTTTTTTATGTCATGGACTTTATTTGAAAGAATATCTTCTTAATCTCAAAGCCAATGGTGTGTTGATGTTTGAAAGGTGAATTTAAAAAAGGTTATTTTGGCCTGCTACAAGGCCCCATGTACTGTAACCTATGTGTTTCTTCTCTTGTTTTTGGTCATTTTTATTTGCATATAAAAGCAAAAGCAGCAGGGAGTGACGCATTGTCTATCTGAGCAGCTAACAGAACTGAACGACCGAGATGTCATCATCAAATATTTTCTCTTTACTCCTTCCCTCCCCCCATCTCCCAGTCAATAGGAATCTTAGTATAAGATGAATATGCTTGGAAAATAGTATTTGCCAAAACAACCTTTATAGTGTTCAAAGCCCTCACAAATCAATCTGCCCCATGACTGTAACCAAATCAAAGTTTTAAAGATGTTCAAGTGACTTGATTAAGGAAGCTGTTCTATGTGCAAATCCCAAATTGGCCATTCTTTGAAAGGATATATTTTGTTGCATGAAATTGCTCTCATGTAGCAATACTTTTTTTGTTGTGGTTGTTGGTATTTATATTAAAAAGGTAGGCTTTCTAAAAATTGTCTTTAGTCATTGTATTGCTGCTTGTACATTTAACAAGTTGTTTATTAGATCATCTTGGGAGGAAAAAGAAAGAAGAAAAGAAGCGTAATTTGGGATTTGTTCATGTATGTTAATGAACTTAGATCATCAAGATCACACGTTGAAATTCAATATCAGTGGACCAGTAAATATTTCCCAGTCTATTAAAAAAAAGTAAATAAAAATTAGATGTCCTGAAAGGGATCATTACACATTTGATATTCATGATGAATGCAGGCCCAGTGAGATTTCGATTTGAAAACCATCATTTTACCTTCAATATTCTTTAAGCCATGTCATACAAGCAAAGTAAAGGTAGCGTTCTCGCCCTTTCCCTGCAAATATTTTTGTCTTTCGGTGATTTTGGATTTGACTCGAGGTTTTTCTTTCCCTGTCTTTGTATTTTTTTTTCTTCTCTGCATTATTTATTCTTTATTTTATGCCATGTAGCTTCAGCTAGCAGCATGTGTGAAAAGGGGGTGATGAGGTTGTATGTAAATATATGACCTCTGACCTTGGCCGACCCACAAGCAATCTTCCATGGCCAGTGAGATCGCTGACCTTTGCGCTCCTCGGACCGCCCGACCGATCCCATGTAAAAAAAATATTGGCCCGATGCTACACCACAACCCAACTATCAGCTATCGGTCCAACCACCCCTTAACGCTACTACAGTGGTAAACAAACGGTGCTGTTTGTATAGAATGGTGGATTGAATTCAGACATTTGCCACTGTTCTCTTTGCCATCGTTATCTCTTTTATTTCTTTTGTGGCAAGCGTCGGTATGAAAGAAGCACTTTGTATGACTTCCTTTCTTGTATGTTTGTCTGCTGTGACCTTTTATGTTGAATAGATGGGACTGTTGTAGATGTTGGTTTAATCGTTGTTCGCCATCGAAGATTGACTTAGAAATTGAAACTGTTTCAAATGAGCAATTAAACCAATAAAACCTCAGACGTAGTATCTTCTCTCTTGTCTAACAATTTGTGCATACACACCCTTTAAGGGTTGGATATTACTGTTAAAACCGATAACTGTTTGATATTGATATATTTGTTCATTAGTATTTGTGCATTTTGTGCTAGGTGGAAGCAGTGGGAATAGGACAATATTTATAGGTATTTTTGTTTGCACTAAGAAAATGTTGAAAAAAAATTATACACAATTTTGTAGGAGAATGTTAACCCTTGGATCCTTAGACTTGACTTGACTTTTGGCAGATAAAAATGGGCATGAGTTTTCCCTTGATAGTATGCACTGTTGGTAGATTTGTAAGTGCGGTGCATACTATCAAGTCCTCGTTCACAACTCAGACTCTAACGCTTTCCCGTTTGTTATTTCCTCCCACGCTGACGCCTCCCTCTCGGACCTACCAGCTGAACAGCAGTCCTCCTCGCCACAGCCAAACTTTGAGTTCCAGTTTGCCGAGCAGACGGGGCCGGTGCTTGCTGGCCCTGGGGCCAAGAAGGAGAGCCTCCTGGCCATGCCTGGGATGCCATCCATGATGGGGCTACCTAAGCTGAGCTCGGAGCAGCAGGAGGCAGTGATGAGGGCGAAGAAGTACGCCATGGAGCAGAGCATCAAGAGTGTGCTGGTCAAACAGACACTGGCTCACCAGCAACAGGTAGCTATGACATCTGTAACCAGGGTTCCTCGCTAGTTTGTATGAAAGGGGTTACTTTCAAGGATGCAAGAAAGAATGAGGAAATATTTCTATGTTCTTAACAAATTATTGTTGAGAAAAGGGGGGGGGGGGTCATTTGCCCTGAGACTAATATTAGTGTCCAGTGCTCACTGTATATCCTCTTTTTTTTTTTTTTTTAGAAATAAAATAATACCATATGTAAGTAATAGTAAAAAGTTTATTCAGTTGAGCCGTGTTTGTGTCGAAACTGTAGATTCAGCATGCAAAAGCAGGAGTTGGTTTCATTAAAATGTCAAAAAAAGGAATACCCTTGAAACAGAGTAAACAGGCTTGATGTGTGAAGTCTTAACCTTCTTTTTTGACTAGCTCTCTCTATTTTTTGTAAAATTTCTTTTTTAGGAGATTTAAACTATTTTAATGGGAAGAAATATGCTTGTGAAAACAAGCATGACAAAATGTCAATCTGTTTTAAAACTGTTTTTTCTGTCCCTCCTATTCTGTAGCAAATGTCCAACCTTCAGATGCAGGCCCAGAGGCAGCGTGCCATTGCCCTGATGTGCCGGGTGTATGTAGGTTCCATCAGCTTCGAACTCAAGGAGGACACCATCCGCCAGGCCTTCCACCCCTTCGGCCCTATCAAGAGCATCAACATGTCGTGGGATCCTATCACCATGAAGCATAAAGGGTTTGCTTTTGTGGAGTATGACCTTCCTGAGGCAGCACAACTTGCCCTGGAGCAGATGAATGGCGTTATGATCGGTGGCAGGAACATTAAGGTAAGGGCTTGGGTCCAGTTGTCTCATGACGCAGTGTAAACCGACTTGAAAATGACCTCTCAATTATATCAAAACCTATTCCCCAGTATATGAAGAGAGACAAATCACCAAAAATATTTGTTTATCATTGGAAATTCTAAAATCACCATCAAAAGCTGTATGAGATGTTCAAATATTAAAGGATTAAAGAGCGTTTGGGAATTAGTTCATAGTGTGGCCCCACAAAGAAGTTGACTTATAGTCATTGAATAGTTTACCCACAAGTTCCCTTTATCTCTATTTTGATTGTGATATAGACAATGAAGATTGTGGAGAACTTTGTACATTTTTTAATGATTACATAGTAATATCTATACATTCTTATATCTAGTAAATTAATTCATCTACACCAGAAAATGTTGATTGTTCCTGTTTCTGTCGGCTGCCTCAGCTGGAATACTTGATATTTCACATTACTGTACCAAAATTGTAATTGTTATGGTTGTCTTTTTTGTCCCTTGTAGGTTGGGCGCCCCAGCAACATGCCCCAAGCACAACCAGTGGTAGATCAAATCATGGAGGAGGCCAAAAACCAACCTAGAATATTTGTTACTTCAATACATTCAGATCTCTCTGCCGAAGACATCAAAAGGTTTGTTGCTTTTCCTCATTAATATCTCTTTTTATTTCTCTCTCTCATTTTCCTTTAAAAAAAGGTATACAGTAGTAAATATCAAAGGAAGTGATGATAGCAAGCAGAGAGTAATATGCGTAAAAGTACATATTTTAGAGGCAACCTGGGAAGAAGGAAGAAGACACTTCATTACTCTATCCCAGTTGCTTTACTTCTCAATGTAGTGTTGCACTTAGAGAATCAGTTAATTGTTTATTTAATATCTTAAAATACAATTTGTGGATCAAAGTTGTGACACTCTGATAGTGCAACATACAAGGAGTGAGTGTGGATGTGTGAACATGCCTTTCACTAAAAAGCTTTTCTGAAAGTCATGTTGATATTTTGTCTTTGTAGATGGTTCTAGGTATGGTAGCAGGACTGGAGAAGGTGATTATCTTAAATATAATTATTTCAGGACAGGCCATAGTGTGGAGTTGGACACATGCATGAAATGATTTCAGAACGTTGACATTAATTATGTACTACATTTGCAGGATAACCCACAAGTGACATTAACCCCTTCTGTGCCACCACGTTCTGAACACGTGTCATAAATTATGTATTAAGAGTGAAAGTTTGATGTGTAATGTTTTGCCTTATTGTTCAGTTTGCATGAAATAAATTCCATGGGAATAATTTTAACAAGGAAGGTACCTCTTTGTATACAGAAAGTTATATGTAGCCATTCTCAGTCCAAATGTACTGTCCAACATTCAAATCCTTGGCAGGATTTGCTGCCTGTGGTACGGAAGGGGTTAAACAAGTGAAATTTGGCTCTGACCCTCTTGGGATATTTCTCTATTTTGATTAACTCTTTATAATATATTTTTTTCTCTGTGTGTTGTTCTACAGTGTATTTGAAGCCTTTGGTAAAATAGTGTCCTGTAGTCTACCATCAGATTCTATTGGAGGAAAACACAAGTATGTATATTTCCATTGTATTTCTTTCATTTGAGTGATAAAAATAGCAAGTTTGTAACTTGAATCAATAGGCTCCTTGGACTATATTATGAAAGTATGAATTTTTGCTTTGATTATTGAATTAACTGAAAAATGTAAATTTGTTATGATGCAATAAATGTAGCTTGTAGACTCACTCCAGATTAAAGGGCTTGTTACCTTTATCCGAACGATAACAAGATTTTCAATTGAAGGTACACCCTACAATGTTGTGTGTATGTGTGAGTATGCTGGTGTATGTGTAGTAGGACAGGTGTTGGATGGACCTTTCATGAAAAATCTCGTTATGGTTATGGTTATCAGACAAATGCAACCAGCCCTTTTACTATGAATTCTCTAGTATCTATCACAACATCTCTTTCTCTCTCTTTTTTTTTCCAATTCCAGGAATATGTCAGTTCTTTTCTGTATATTATTAGTTTATGTAGATCAGAGTTTTTACAGAGATTTACCCTTACTTTTCGAAAAAGCTTTCAGGATACATGTAGTTCATCTGAAATACATGTATTATTGCAACTTTTCTCTTCATCTCTTCCTCTAGGGGCCATGGATTTATTGAATATGAGAACATGCAGTCGGCATCAGATGCCATATCATCTATGAATCTCTTTGATCTCGGTGGCCAGTTCCTCCGAGTAGGAAGAGTAAGTATCATTGATTGATTGATTGAAAAAGGTCTTTATTGGAATCTGACTGGCGACCAAAGGTCAAATTGCACAGATATACATCTACAATGGTTACAAAAAAGATATAAATGGATATATATATGGACAAATTCATACATAAATATAAGAATCAATATATTGAAATTCCATGCAAATACAAAACAAATATTAAACTTAGAGTTAGGCAACAGTAAAAGTAGATCATGATGGTTGCCTGATGTCTGGTTAATAAAGTCATTTTCAGATATAAGCTCAATTCTTATGAATGCTTAAGAATTATTAGAATGATAATCAGTATGTTGATAAAATATGGAATTCCACTTTTTTTCAACCGGTCAGTTTTACAAAGTAATTGAGAGTATTTTTTGATATATCTTGAATTTAAATTAACATTCCTTTGATCAGGCACCCATGATGCGTACATGGCGTGCTTCTCTAAATTCAAAGCAAAATCTACACACAACTTTATCCTCCTTACTGTTCATCCATAGAATGAGAATTGATGTAACAGCACCTGGAGGGTGACATTGCACTTGTTTTTCAACTGTAATACTGCACAAATTTTCGTTGATATATTTGTAACGAGGTCAATACCCCCCCCCCCCCCCCCCCCCCCAGAAAAAAATGTGAGCTGATAATTTTTTGAAAAATCTCTGTACTATCATGAGCAAGTCTGTTCGCTTACTTTAATATTGGTTATAAGATTTCTCGTGTCCCCATTTGCACAACATGTCTTGTGAAGTTCATTTACATAGAAGACATCTTATTCTCGGTTTGATAATGAAGCAAAGGTTCAAAATTAAAGATTTGCCTCTATATATATGGATAATTGAAACTTGGTGGAGGGGATGACATTGGGAACCATCACGCCTGGAAGTTTAATATTTATGAAGGTTGAAAACCATTTTGTATCTGTGTGGTATGTTTTAGATGATACGACCACACTGGACAGACGTACTTACAGATCTAAAGGTAAACCATCATGTTCTAAAATGTCACATGGGGTCCAGATATTAGGCCTTAAATACCTTCTGTTTTGAGGGCAAGCAAATTTGTTCAGTCAAAAGGGCACAAATACCAAAGTGGCTTGACACTTTCATCATTTTGAGAGGAGCTTTGGAGCCAGTTAGCAGGGCATAGTGCAAAAATAGAGTGTGGCCATTGGGTAATTAGAGGCCTTTTCTATAGGAGTACGTTTAGAAAACGGTGCACACAAACCTCATGTCCGACTTGGGTTTTGTGCGCAGGTTTTTTATGTTATCCTTTACTTTCCTCTTACTCCGTACTATTGACTGATAGAATGCCGGGTAAAGTTTTTGGAGTTGATTTAATGCATACTTGGGGTATCCCCGTTATTTCTTTGGGTCGTTGGTCCCCTTTCATTTCAGTATGCTATTACAGCACAAGAATGCAGTGGCTCCATGTCAGGGCCCCATGTGCATTTTTTACATCCTAAGATCAGTGAAGTGATAGCTCCCTTACCGTTTTCTTTACTGGTAACCTCTCTGTCGACAGGCTATTACCCCAACAACGATGACAGCTCTTCCTACGGTACTATCAGGTTCTGGTCTTCCACCAGCTGCTGCTGTTGCAGCAGCAGCAGCTACAGCTAAGATACAGGTGAGATTGATGATATCGTTTTGTTGAGAGTCAAAAGGACTTTCACTCTGTGTTTAAGCATATGAATTAGCACCCTTCTGGCTCTTGGCAGATGATGTTCTGTTTCTGATCTAACATTTTGCTGCAATAACATTTGCTTTGGGATTCATGTCATGAAGAATGAAGAGTTAGGGCTCAGCTTGCATTTTGGTTTTAGGTTAGCTTTAGGTTTAGTGTTGAGGTTAATGTGAAGTCTTTGATCCAAGGTTGAATTTAGAAAAATTGTGAATAGTTATAGCAATCTACTGCAAAGTAGATTTTAGCCAAAGCATATTACGAGATAATGAATCTGGGGAAAAAGCATATCACAGAAGGAATAATGTATCTGTGCTTAGAAATTATCACCATAGCTGTTGTTCTGGTAGCAGTGATCAGTGTTCAGCGAATGGAGTATGAATAGATCCTCCAAAATTACTACATATTTGGTAAATATTTGGAAAATATTGTAAGAGGAAGTGCCTTGAACCTAGTGCCATCCTATTTCAGGATTAAGATCTTGAAATCCTCTCGTAGGGATTATCCCACAAGGATTGTAATCATAATGCACAGCTGTGATGACTTAGCTTCTACTTAGGACACCTGATGAGTGTATCTTTGATATTAAAAAAGCTTTGTATCTGAGCAATGTGCATGCACCACCATAAAGGTAGTTTTTCTATGGTAGGAACTATTTTTGTTAAAGAATTCAATGATAATTGGTGCTCCAAGACTGAAAAAGAAATGTCCAAAGTCTTGAAGATTTAGTTCAGATAAGAAAATTTACAGAGAGTGACAATGAAATAGTTTTAAAGATTTTTTACTGAAATAAATACAAGATTACTTGCATCAGTGGATTCCTTGAACCTATGAATATTCTGTTATGATGAAATCTAACCCATCAAAGACTAAAATTACTTGACTTCAAGCACATATGGAAATGAAACCATTTCTAGTGGGGTAAGATATAGCCATGATTATTCTCAGTGTTGAGAAATTGTTGTGATGTTTATGTCAACATCTTCCTTTGCAACTGTTTACCATTTGGAACAATTTTCTGTACTTTTGATCTCTTCCTGCTTGGTATATAACTCAAGTTTATCAATATTGTTCCCTCCATCAGGCTTTAGATGCTGTGACAGCACCAGCAGCTGCAGCAGCCTTGAACATGGTGAGTGTAGCTCCTACCAGCCTTATCAACCCAACAACCCTGACAGCAGCCCCAGGACTACTGGCAACGCCTCAAGTTGGTATCCTTGGAATGCCCCATGCTGTCATGGCTAGCTCAGCAGCAGGAGTCATCACTGGTGAGTTTAACCCTCTGACTGTTGCAAGATGTATTCAAAACCAATGAATTTGTTACATTGGGAATGGACTCAAAGATAGCTTAAAGATAAAGTTGAGTTCTGATCATGAGATTGAATTAAGAAAGAAACTGTCTCAGAGCAATTGGGAAAGGTTGATTATACAGCACATAAGAATTGCTGTAAGCTGTAAGGTCTAGGAATCACCAAAATGATAAGAAATAGACTCAATCCTGCTTAGAGTCACTTGCACTGCACACAGAAATGTGTTTATGGGACTACACACAAATGTTTTGCCCAAACATTTCTGCTGTTCTTTGTCATATTTTTAATGTGATGGCATTTGAAGAGCAATCCTTTTCAGGGGACATATCTACTATGATAATCTTCCAAACTAACATAAAAAGAATGAGAAAGCTCGCAAATTATTTTTTACCCTTCCCAGAACTCAACCTTCTCTCTAAGAACCTGAAGAGTTTACCCTTGTACTAAACCTGAAGTTCCTGGCTTTTCAGGCTTGTAGGTCTTATCATGAGAGGGCACACTATTGTATCAATGTAAGGAAATACTTATTGGGCAATTCACAGTAATGAAAGGACATTCAGACACATTTTACCAACTTCACACCATAACTACAAATTTATTTTTTTTGTAATGGTAGAACATTTCAAACATCAGAGATGTAAGATAAGATCAACTGCCTTTGATTTTCAAAAGATGTCCTTCCATTTACAACCTCATTAATATGCAAATTTCATTACTGCTTGGCAATAACAGAATTTTTTTTTGAAAATCAAAGGCAGTTGATCTAATCTTACATCTCTGATGTTTGAAGTGTTCTACCATTACAAAAAAAAAAATTGTAGTTATGGTTTGAAGTTGGTAAAATGTGTCTGAATGTCCTTCTGTTACCGCGGCATTGCCCTATTGCCATTTCTTGAAAATCACTCAAAAGGACCCTTCAAGAAATTGTATTCATTCCCCTCGTTACTCTCTTTGCAACAGCATATTTCTCATGAAGAGAGGGTCCATAGGAACTTAATGTCTTTCTGTAAAATAGAAAATGCCAGGAGGTGTTGGTGCTGATGAAAATATTAAAAGTAGGATGTTTTGTTGGAGTCACAGTAGAGTTCCAACTAAGTTTTATCACCATGATAAGAATAGAATGAAAATGAATGGAAATCTTTCTTTTGACATTTGAAATTATAGGGGAGAGAGTTATGAGAGTCTACTCTGAGGAAGAATCCTATTATGGTAGGGCTGGTAATGCAATGACTATGATGACTTAGCTTTACTTAGGACACCTATGAGTGTATCTTTGATATGAAAATGGCTTTGTATCTGAGCAATGTGCATACCAGTAGGGGTTGTAAATTGGGTGGCTAGACACGAGAAGGCAATGGGCAGAGTTTATTGTGCTCCCTGATTTAGCTTTGGCATGATGGTAATCCTTCAACATAATCTTGTAAAAAGGACTGTAAAGTCTGGGGGGTAAATTTTGAGGTGCTGAGAGGGAAAGAGAGAGAGAGAGAGAGAGAGAGAGAAAGTGATTTTGAGGGGGAGGCAGGGAATGAGATGAGGATGGAAGTGTGTGTGACAGAGAGAGAGAGAGAGAGAGGGGGGGTACAGATAGACAGATACAGAGAGAAAGAGAGATGGGGGATATAGGGAGAGAGAGAGAGAGAAAGAGATGGAGAGAGACGGAAGGAGAGAGACAGGAAAGGAGAGCGGGAGAGGAGAGAGAGGTAGGGAGTTTCAAGGAAGGAGCCATACAAGTTATTGCCGTCTTGTTAAGGCCACCGCACACCTTACGATCGGTCTGCGATCCGATTTGTGAAATAAATCGCTATGGCATTAAATACTGGCATTTTAACAAATGAAATCAACCCTATTCAGGTTCTGAAAAGTAATATGAATACTAAACATAGAGTTTTGGGGAGCTGTCAGCTTTCTACAGGGAATAAGGACAAAATTAGTTTCAAATCTTAGGCAGTCGTACGATTTTTGTGACGTCACTACGATTCGGAGCCGATTTGGTCATTCCACCGACTAGAAAACTCGGCAAAGGCCATATTATTGATTTTTACTATCTGTGTGACTATTCAGTTCCTCAATCAAAAATATTTTTCGTTTTTAAATGATTTGTCAAATGATATTACATTTTCTTCTGAAATCTGATCGCAGACCGATCGTAAGGTGTGCGGTGGCCTTTAGAGGTAAATAGTATACAAATATTGACTGCTCATGAGGATGATGGTGGAAATTATCACTCCCAAGGTGGTGTTCATACTGGCCCTTCTATCACCCCTCGGCTTCGTCTCGGGGTGATAGATGGGCCGGTAATTTCCACCACCATCCGATTAGAGCAGTCCATATTTGTTTTATATACCTCATCCTTTTCATTGATTCATTGATTTAAATGTTGAATTCTTACGCGCTGGGCGTATATCGATCAACGTTGTTGTAGCCTAGCAATTCTCGAAAGCGCTCTTAAAACATGAACCAAATTCTGTGTTCATATTTCGTGTGTGCAAAAGTCGCGGAGGGGTTACGCGTTCTATCACAGGGTTTTGGCGTTCTGTCATTTGACCTTGGGTCAACTGATAGAACGCCAAAACCCTCTGACGCAATGATAGATCGAGATGTGCCGTGTCATGTGATATAGTTTTGACCAATCAGTGAATAAGAATCTATGTACCTATGAGGTATATAATATTAGTTATGAACTAGTATTTTTCCGTTTGAGGACCACCTTTTTGCAAGGTTAGGGGTGCAAGAGGAAACTAAACTAGAATTAGTGATGCATGTGGATATTTGTAATGATCTCAATGAAATTTTCATTTAAATACTTGTATTCATGCCATGGTTCATAAGAAATTAGACTTACTTACTGCTTAAAGGGAAATCCAACCTTAAGATAAAGTTGAGTTCTGGTCATGCAATTGCATTGTGAAAGAAATTGCCTGGAAGCAGTTGGGAAAGGTTGATGATATAGAAAGTAAAACTTGGTGTATACTTTGAGGTTTTGGAATCATCAAAATGATAAGAAATTGAATCAGTCTCACTGAAAAGCATATGTACTGCACACAGAAATGGGCATATGGGACTACACTCACATGTGGCATGAATGTTCGACCCAAACACTTCAGCTATTTCTCTTCATGTTTCGAATACGAGGGTATTTGAGGAGCAATCCTTTTTCAGGGGACATTTCTACTGTGATATTCTTCCAAACTAACATGAAAAGAATGAGAACGATCACAAATTATTTTTCGCCTTTACCAGAACTCAACCTTCTCTTTAATAGCAAGTTGCTTGGAAAGAAAGAGGAAAACTCAGAGAAGCAGATGGGTGAAAGTTTGAATGAAATCGGACAAGCAATAAGAAAGTCATGAATTTTTGAAAGTTGTAATCACTATACATATGGGAATTGCAAATTGGCTGAATAGGTAATGTCTCTGTGATGTAGTTGCGGACAACTCCCCCATTTGCTCCAACACAAAATGACTAAAATGTAATTTTTTCAAAATGTATTACTCAATAGGATCTTTTTTTTTTCATGAGGACTTAAAGTCTTAACAATATGCTATCTCCTATATATTTTTATTACTACCGCAAGGGTAAATGCGCTTAAATGCAAATTAATGATATTTTTGTGTACGACAAACGGGAGAGTTGTCCGCGAGTATGTCACAATCGACTCACAAAATTGCCAATTTGAGATTAGCATAGATGTAGTGATCTCATTTTTCAAACATCCACAACTTTCTTATTCCTTGTCTGATTTCTTTCAAACTTTCACCGTCCTGTTTTCCTTATTTTTCTACTTTCACATAAATCATCTTATTACCAAGGTTGGTTTGCCCTTTAACTATGACCAATCATACAATTTTTATTGTGATACTTGCTTATCGATCAGTTGAATAAGAAACAAATTTATCATTATCCAGTTTCCTCTCCCATCCCAGGAGTGACGCCTGTCAGACCACAGCTCGCCACGATACCCATCACCACTGCAGCACCCGGTGTCCTCACAACAACTCCGGGTATGACCGCAGGCATGATGGCTCCTGCTATGGCGGCAGTGGCCGCTGCAGCAGCAGGAATGGCAGAACAAGTCAAGGAGGAACCCACCGAGACGAAAGACGCAGAGCTCCCACAGACCATCAGCGAGCAGGAGAACATGACGATATCAGGCAGCAACGCAAGGCATATGGTCATGCAGAAATTACTCAGAAAATCGGATGTAAGTCACTGGGTTCAAAAATCTACATTTTGAAGCTATTGATAAATGCTATAAGTATTGTTCTTTCGCATGTTGATACTAAAATATTCACTCAGTACTAGTGGGTGATTGTGCAGAGGCAGTTCTGGTATTGCATTGCTATGATGACTTAGCTTTACTTAGGACACCTATGAGTGTATCTTTGATATGAAAATGGCTTTGTATCTGAGCAGTGTGCATACCTTTTAAGAGAGATTCTTGAACAAATACAGTATTTGAGGACAAATTTAAACAATCACTGTCTAAAGGGACCAAAAAGTTGCATGTTTTCATGAAGCGATTAAATTATTCATTTTGGGGGGCTTGTCTTCTGTTTTTCTTGATCTTTTGTGCATCTCTTTGGCACATAAGAAACATGGCATGCAAACTATATCATATAATTTGCAATTATAAATTTCATATTTAGAAATATTTCACCTCAGATTCTTTTTCTTGTGTTGGTTGTCTTGCTGCCCATCCCATTTTGGACTTATTTTCCACTATATTGTGAAAGTTAATGAGTTATAATAGAACCAATGCACACTACTTTCTATTTCCAGTCACATGTCATGGTATTACGCAACATGGTGGGTGTAGAGGACCTGGACGATGAACTCGAAGGAGAGGTGACGGAGGAATGCGGCAAGTTTGGAACTGTCAACAGAGTGGTCATCTATCAGGAGAGGCAAGGAGAGGAGGAAGATGCAGAGGTCATCGTCAAAATCTTTGTGGAATTCTCAGATCCGTCAGGTAAGAATAGGTTTGCTTGAAAGATTTTTGTTTCTTTGTTTTGTTTGTTTTTACATTGCGTGACACAGTTCACCACAATGTGGTACTGGAGGTATCAAGATATCCAAGATATCTCACTTACCATATTAGGGCTCTCCTTCAAACCAGCATGCATGATCCTATTGGAACTTGGGTTACCTGCACTATGTTAAAGGTCATCATGGTCTATTTCCATAATATCTTGGTCATCTTTGTTACGTCCGAAGTACTGCTTGACAGTTAAACTTTTAGTGTATTAGTATGCTTTTAATATATAAGGAGATGAATTTGTCTATTTTTTTCTCTCTCTAAAAAGCATACATTGGTAATCTGTTGTCAAATGTCAAACGTCAAATGTCAAAAGTCATTATTTGTCATAAACAGATATGTGTCAGTCTTGTATTACCCTTGAATCCTTCTACATCATCAGATATCTTCTTCGTGATTTTTCCATTTCAATTTGAATTTATGATTTTTTCACTGCACAATCTCTAGTGACTGGAAAAGCACTGAATAAACATTAGATAAACAGATGTAAATTAATATTGAGTGTAATTAGGGATGGTAGTCGAGTGAGAGACAGAATGGTATTGCACAGCTGTGATGACTTAGCTTCTACTTAGGACACCTGATGAGTGTAACTTTGATATGAAAAAAGCTTTGTATCTGAGCATTGTGCATATTCTATGTTGAATGGATGTTGTTTGTATAGCTCATGAGCAGTGATGCAGTAGGCAAGAAGTAGTCAGTAGTCAGTGACCAGTGATCAAAAGTGATTTTCATCTTTCATTTCTTTCATATTTGACTTGGAGGAAAAAAGCTTCACAGCAGTTATTAGTATCTTGTGATTATACTAACTAAATAGTATACATGTAAAATAATATGACAAAAATCTTACGGGGCTTGCGAAAATGGTAATATAGGCTTGTCATTTAAAAAAAAAGAACTAGGAAGATTTTATTACCAAAAATATTGCTTGATGCATAAATGATTAACTTGCCTAGTTCAATAAGCATTTCTGTTAGATTGTCTAGTACAAATTCCAGACTTCATTAACCTTCTGATGGTTCTGCCTAAAAATAGAAACATTGACGGGGCAGTAATAATATGTATACAGAGATATAAAGTTATGAATGGACTTAATCTGTTAGTTATTATGTTTGCCTCTGAGACTGAAGCGATAAAACTCCCTATGCAAACAGTGTGTGCTTGCGGTGTTATCCATCAGCCAGTGACTAGTGTTTGCCAATGGCTGTGAACCCTTGAATCAACAGTGATAAGATATCATCTAGAAATGGAATGTATTTTACGCCATGTGGAATTAGTATCAACAAAACTACAATAAGGAATGATGCAGTCCATCTCTAAGTTCATGAAATATTCCATCCCAGCCCTCCCTTCCCCTCCCCTCCCCTACCCCCAGTACAACCCCAGTACAACCTTACTCTCCCAACCCTCCTCACTCCCATGCATTGTTTTTCGGGTAGGAAAAATGGAAGAAATTAGGATTATGTACAATATCAGTTGTAAATTTTACTGTATTACTTGCAGGGATTGAAGAATATTTGCATATTTTAAGCATTACTGTTTATTCAGTAGAAATGTTAGGGTTATTTTGCACAAATTCTGTTCACTTGAACTGCCCTACTTCATTAAATGGCATTTATCAGTTTTGTTCACCGGCCCTAGTTTGTTTTCCGTCATGTACAAGGTCACTTTGAGAAGGCTTGACCCTTTGGTATGCACTAACCCTAATACTACATGTAGATTTCCATTGATCATGTATGTAGGTTTGGGTTTGTTTGTAAACATTGCGTCAGATATCCCCTCCTTGCTATCCAGTCCACAGTGTCCTTTGGTGTTACCGGGTGACCATGATTACATTTCCTTGTGGTGTTTGAACAAAGATAAAGTATGCGTTGCGGAAAGAGGAGTGACCCTTGTACCAAAACAAAGAATGACCACGCATTGATAAGTGACCGGGATGGATTTGTGGTGTTTGTTGTGTATCATCACTCATAACTTCCTAATACAAAGCAAATTTGTTCTCCACATGGTATTTCCTACTATATTGTTATTATTGCTTCTAAATTAATTTCCAATGGTGTAATTATATAAG
Organism: Heliocidaris tuberculata; assembly: GCA_025618425.1. Taxonomy (NCBI): domain Eukaryota; kingdom Metazoa; phylum Echinodermata; class Echinoidea; order Camarodonta; family Echinometridae; genus Heliocidaris; species Heliocidaris tuberculata. Next base: position 6,601,940 of record CM046847.1, on the reverse strand, counting down.
AACAAATATTAGCAAAGGATGTTATTCCTCCTCAATTTCATTACCTTCTCATACATGTATATATATCACTCATATCACTGCCATTAATCTAAACTTGGTCTTTCATGAAAAGAAAAGATCATGAAAAGAAAAGATATCCCATATTATTATGCTTCAATAAGTGTTCTTGATTGTAAAAATGAAGAATAAGAGTACATATGTATAGTTAGTGAATATTTTTTATTTTCAATGTACTACAGAAGCAGTGATTAAGAAGATGTGTCACATCATAACTAACAATTTAAGTATTATGTTATTTTTAATTAATTACTGTATCTGCTGCATAAAAGGAATATTTAATCTTAGTTGATGTTGTTTTATTTCTGTTTCTGCCCCGCAGAAGCTGAGCAAGCAGCAGATGCCCTCAACAGTAGGTGGTTTGGTGGCAGGATGGTACGAGGCGAGATCTACGACCAAGACAAATTTGACTCGAGTGACCTGTCGGGTTGATATTCATCCTCTACTCCTCTTCTTAACCTTTTCTCTCTATCACTCCATCCACTTTTGTCATTTCCATCTTCATTGTTTTCATCACCATCTTGCCCACCTTGGTAGATATTGTCTCCTTAGAGCCAGGAGGGCATTAATTCTATGTGAAATACTATTGATGACTCCCTTTTGGCTCTTGACTTTTAACATGGTAGTATGAAGGGGTTTCTAAATGAGTATACCCCGACATAATAACCTTCTCTATCTTGCTATTCCATTCTCTTATAATTCTTTGAAGATGTGTTATTAACTGTTTGAAAATATTTTTGACAAATCCTAAAATTGGCAACACATCAAATGCAAGATCATTATCTTCCCATATGCATTGGCAGGCTTTTCTGTTTTGTGTAATATTTATTACTACAATTTTATTGATGATACATATAATTGTACTTTGTCAGAAAAATTATCAGTGTCGCCAATTTAAAGAGAAAAAGCTGATGCATTAGGAAGCTTGGAGAAATATTTTCTGGTATCTATTCCTCCCAAGTATTACCTTTGAGATTAATCCAGAGTATGTTTATGCTCAGTCACTAATGGTATTTACAACTGGAGCTCATTCAGCGAAGTTTTGTGTCAATTTTGGTTTGTTTTGTGAATTGTTCAATGTTGTATTTCCAGGTCACAAATAAGTCTCGAAATCAAAAGCCAAATTGACATATTCCTCTGAAATGGGAATAGGTGTCCATGCTTCTCTCAGTGAATGAAGTGAATTTCTTATTTTTCCCCTCTATTCTTCTCTTTCTTTCACTGGAATCTCGTCAAAGTCTTTATTCAATGAATTCTGTTATTCATACGATTCTTCTAAATCTGTGTATGTCGAACAGTTTAATTGTTTCAAAATCGTAGCAAGGGGTTATTCATAAGATAGATTGACTATTCATTCTCTGTGACTAAACCAACTTCACTGCCCCAAACAATCTACTCTTAACCCAAGTGAACAGTACAATCAATCATGTATCAAGACATCTGTTTTAAGAGAGAAATAGATTTAACTTATTTGGTGTATAGTAGTTTGAGGCAATGGTTTGTCAACCACTCATTCCACTGCTTCAAAATGAAGGACTTCTTGCAAACGTAGTTTGCTGTAAATTGTAATAACTGAATCACACAGCAAACCGACTCCACACCAATTCCAAACGGACCAATTTTTGGCCGCTGGGGTAAATGCACAATTTTTGTTCGGTCTGTTGTTGGTCGGGCCCCGTTTTCATAAAACTTGTGATCAGTAACAACTGCCACATTGCTATGACAAATTTGCTCTCAGCCAATCAGATGCAAGAATTTCAGAAGCTTATAACAGTTATTGCAACTTGTTATTGATAACAGTTTTATGAAACAGGGCCCTGGTGTGAGTGGAGAATCAGTCCTTAATAATAACCACAGTGAGATGTACAAATACACTGTCTACATTACTGTGATATACATTGTCTACATTTTGTCATCAGGTGTTATCTATCTTGCAAGTAATTTCAACATGCATATGTTGAGTAGGGAAATGACAGTATTACTCACAGTTATGAGATATGAAATTGTTCAATTGATTTGAAACCTGCATTGCGTGTTAATGTCGAATATGTAATTTTGCTTGTCATTGGCCCTGCAAGTTTATTTCCTGGTGATTTATGGTCACTATATGGTATCCGTGTGATGTGGCCTGCTATTGGTACAGGAGGGGCTGAACAAACTCTGCATTGCATTTTTTTGGTTAAATTGCCTGCCTGAACGTTTTCACCTGTGTGAGACTATCATCCTTTTGTGAGAACACTTGGATGCATCCGGTTTGTCCATCCCTTCAGTTTAGAAGTGACTCCCATGGTGTCTGTGTTATGAGCAGATTATCTTAGAAATACATTACCCTCTATAACTTCAATCACATTTTGAAATACTGTAGTGATGAAAGGGATAGAGGTTTTGATGTAATTCAAGTAGGGTTATGTTAATAGTGACTGCAATTTATATCGGCTTCTTTTGATACATGTATATCCTGTTGGAGCTGTTAGAAACAACACTGGACTAGAAATCACTTTGTCTCACTTTTAGAATGCAGGGAAGCCTCCTTGAGCTCAACTTGTTATTTCTAACTAGTTAAATGCCTAAAAGATCTAGGAAAATTGGAGAGTTGGATCAGTGTCATATGTTATATTTATATACTGTTGTATTCCTCTAGTGTGTGTAGGAGTACCATTATTGTCAACTGTCGTGAAAAATAATATCCTTATTGTGGCATGATGTCAGATTCACCTTGAATATGGTGAAGTGCTTAAAGCTAGGCTCCATTTCTTTATGAACCATTTTGTTATAAAAAAACTCAATAAGTTATCATTAGCGTAATTTAAACACGTAGGTTTGTTAGCATAGGTTTTACTGTGCGACCTGTGTAACAATATATGAAGTTAGATATGATTGAAGCTTGGGCCAAAATACTCTTGAATGCAATTGTCAAAAGTGAAAGTGTTAATGATCTGTATGATTATGTATGTGCTTTCAAAGTGCTGTAATTATTTATGTCGGCCTTATTAGCTGTAGTTCTGCCAGCTAACAAACTCATTGTAAATAAAGAATTGTGTACATATTTTATATATTGCCTGTTTTGTTCTTCTTAAGTGCATTTGGTTTTGATGCATGTTTGTAACGGGGGTATATTGTAGGATGATACATGAAGTGGCATTTTCCCCTTCATATCGATTTCAGTTTGAAAATGGTAGGGTATTGAATAGCATGGATGTTTCATTAAGAGGGTGTACTTTGCAAAAATGAAATTTTTGTGGAATGTTTTAGTGGTGTTTGCTTAGAAGCTCCAATATCACAGCCTTTGATTTGAGGCAAGGTTTTTAATTCCTAACAATTGATTTGAGCATCAAAAAAAATTTAAATGGGAAGTCCACCCTAATGTAAATTTCGCTCTAAGGAATCAGAACAATTAAAGAAACAGATCAATGAAAGTTTGAGCAAAATCTGATAAGACATAAGAAAGTTATGAATTTTTGAAGTAATCAAACACATTGGCAACTCTGTGACCTATTTGACATATCTTGTGAGCTCCTCTCCCATTTGCCCTGTACTTTAAAAAAAAAAAAAAAAAAAAAAAAATCCATTTTCTCTGAAGAAAAATATATAATCATACATGCACCCTAGATATAATCGTTGCACATTATGGTTTCACACACCACCTACACGAACAAATCTATTCCTTAAACAGGTTTTTCAAAAAATGCAAATTTCTGAAATTTTCTATACAAAGCAAATGGGAAAGAAGCTCGCAAAATATGTCACAGAGTTGCCAATTTGTGTTTACCAACTTCACAAAATCATAACTCTTATCTTTATCCTTTCATTAATCCTCTCTTATTTTTCTGTTTTTCTTCAAATCAATTTACTTCTAGGATGGACTTTCCCTTTGAATGAGACTACAATCGGTGTAGCTCCTAAAGTTGTCAACAATGAGAAATACCAATAACAAAAGACTGATTTCATATAGAATGTTGATAACATATTTAAATACATGTATATTCTAGTCAGTTCTTACCATTGCCATATGTAGAAATTTGTCTGAACAGGATCTTTGGTCAAAATGACAAATTAAGTTGGTTTAATTGGTCAAAATGATCAATAAGACTGGTGTATTATTGACAATGTTTTGTTCGGAAGGTACACGTCTGACCCAAATCCTGATAACAGTAGACACGAATCTCACCAAGATCCTGCTACATGGTTGGACGAATCTCGTGGTGACTGGTTTTGAATTGACCAAACTTTGTTAGAGGTTAAGTGTTATGACAGAGAGAGAGAGAGAGAGAGGGGGGGGGGGGGAGAGAAAGACAATTGGAAGTTAGAAGGGAGTGAGAAAGAGAGGAATTGTGAGTTTGAGGCAAAAGATGCATTTATGTAATGATAGATCTACATCTACATGTACTTTGACTTTGGGCATAACTTTACATAAATCGGCATAAGCCTACGAAAAACACGTCTAGTGGGAGAAACATTTACTTGGAACATTGTAAATACATGTGTACAGCGTGCGATTAAGAAATTAGAAACTGAGTGTTATTTATGTTTGACTTGTTAGCATTATCCTAAACTTTTGTGTAATTTCAATCAACTCCAGGCTGTCTAAAAAAGAAGAATTAATTGAATAAATAAAGGAGCCTTTCAAATTTACGCTATTGCAAAACAAATCCCAATGAAGGAAAAATATCCTCAAGCCTTTCAGCGCCATCCAAGTTGACGCTACTTCTCATGTTTTACTCCTTCCCTTGACCTCGAATCAGTCTGTGTTACATCGCACGTTTCATTGCTGTTTATGGTTGAGCCTGGGTAATTTCATACCATAAACCAGTTGCCGCCTGCACATAAAATCTTCCAAAACCGCTGCCTTGACTTTTCATCACCCTAAAGGAAACACAAATCTGAAACACTAAATAATGTAAGTGTACGTTCAACATGAAATCTACAAGACTAGCATGTAAATATATGCATGGGCCTCGGAACCGGGGGGCAGGGGGGGGGGGCTGCATCCCCCACTTTATTTATTTATTTTTACTGGAGACACGTTTCATAAAATCCCAGAAAAAGGGTTTGAAAATTGTCATTAATGAGTGAAATCAGATCAGCCGCCCCCCCCCCCCCCACTTTCAAAAATGCTCCGCGGCCCCTGATATAAGACTACTATATGACTATCAAATCATGATCTTCCAAAATCTGAATATTACGAATATCTATCTGCAAAATGTTATTGCATTTGTGCGTAGCCATAGATAAAGGCACTTAATTATCAAGGTTTATAAGAGACTTGTATCCAGAAGCAAAGAAATAAATGTTTTGAAAGTGAAGATTTTTATAGGCGACTTAGATGTTGAATTATATCTGCATAAGTGCATGCATGTATATGAATACATTACATGTACGTGCTGTCATTGTAATAACCATGACAATTACTAACTATTCCTATGATACCGGCTATGACTTTCGAGAAAAGGTGACATCGAGTAATGGTAGTAAAATTCGTTTTTAGAATGAAATGTCTAGACCTGTAGGCCTATTTCTTAAATTCTGATTATGCAGGAACCCTAAAATCATTGTTCAATAAATATTAGAACCATCATAATTATAACAAAATACAAAATCCTCTAAGAGAGGATTTTGTATTTTGTTATAATTATAATGGTTCTAATATTAGAGGATTTTGTATTTTGTTATAATTATGATGGTTATAATATTTAAACAATCATTTTAGGGTTCCTGCATAATCAGAATTTAAGAAATAGCCTGCAGGTCTAGACATTTCATTCGCTAGACTAGCTCCCTTTCTTTTCTTCTTCTCTCTCTCTCTCTCTCTCTCTCTCTCTCTCTCTCTCTCTCTCTTTCTCTAACTCCCGGCCCCCTCCGATTTCATTTAACAAATATGAATCATTGCTATGTGATAGAGCATATATTCCTACTATAAATCACAATTTTAGCTGGAGGCTAATCTTTAGGCCTACTATATATCATACCACCTCACAAACATGTCTTAAATTATGCACGGTCCGCAGGCATGAAAAAGGCAATACGACTTCTTTCAAATGTTCAAACATAGATTTCATCATACCGAGAAAAGGGAACCAAGTCCAAACTTTTTGGGTAATGTAAATAATGTCAGTCTCATGCAGATCATGAGCGTATCTCTAGCTCTTCAAGGGGAGGTATTCCAAATACGTACTATTAAGTAAATATGTAAATATTTACATGTGGCATTAGAAGTATGAAAATTGCTTTTTTGCAAGTCACTCACTATGATAGGCCTTAAAGTATCACAAGCTTATGAATGTTAAACCGCTCATTTTATTGGAATCACCAGTGAAAAGAAAGAAAAGGTGGCTTCAGGGAAGGGTGGGGTGCAGTCTGCGCACATCCCATTTGTAAAATCTGGTGGCCCAATATTTTTCTATTTTATTTTTACTTGCGAGAGATTTCAATTTGCTCAGTTTTCACGAGAACGGGTTATCACATTTGTTCTTTATGGTATAAAAGTGGGAAAATCAATTCGTTTTTCTGATTCGAGGATTAGATGAATTCAATTGAAAACAAAGAATCCAAAACATATTACTTTGTTTAATTTACAAACATTATCCCCTCCCACATTTGACTATGCTGTGCATACATGTGCAGTCGAGTCTGAGCTTACACACCTCTTCAGCGTAAAACTCAGTCACCAAACATTATTTCGTCCACACACCAATCAATCAGTGTACCTATATCAATACCTATGTCGACATACTAAATACTATTGTCAATGATGAATAAGGTAGACTAATATTATTAAATGAATATCATTTTAGGAAACCCCATAGTTATTGCATAAGTTCATCTTTTCCGGCAAATAACCCTGTTAAGATTTGAGTGGTGAAATTTTATTAAGCCTTATCCGTTATTGGGGGAATTGTCCAGATTTCTTCTTCCATGCATATGGTTTAGCTGTGTGGGCTAGGGCGCGCCATCCTGTTATCTACATGTAGTATATTTTTTTTGTGTGTGTCATAAACACATGACACACACACACACACGTACAGTACGTACAGCCGGCCAATCGTGCATGCGTACTACACGAAATACATTTCATTCACGAATTCGACACCGGCGAGGAGTGTTGTATCAGTGCGACGACAAACTTTAGTCAGGACGAATCTCGTGATAAAAAACAGTTTTATAGGAAAGTATTGATTCGACTTCTCTACATTTATATAAATTGGATGAAACAGGATGTTAGCATTACGAAAATGGTTTTATAAACCCAAGGTAAGAAAGAGAACCAATTGTTTTGTTACTGTAACTCTAGTTTGACTGAGTGAGCTGAGTAGTGAAATTTTAAGTGACTGATCTGAGTGAATGCGAGTGATGCCTGATGCATACCATGTATGCAGTGTGAACTGATTGTAAGTATGTTGACATACTGGGGTCGTATTCTGAAAACAATATGTTGGTAAAAGTGTAAAACGATGTTAATTGTCATAGCAAATCAAAATCAGGACCAGTCATTGGTTAATGATTGCGCAAAGATGGCAGTGCTCATGTAAAGATGACATTAACAGTGACATCTGTGCACAAGCTTCTTCTTCTTCTTCTTCCTCCGTTTGGGTCGGAGATCAGCAGTATTCCTGCATGCTGCAGGGGTAGATCTAACGTTACATGTACATGTAGTACAGTAGATTGTCAGACTGGCTTTTTGGCTATTTGTGGCTATTGGCTATTGGCTGTTGTGCTCAGTTTCAGTTTGTTATGACAATTAACATAGTTTTTCTTACATGTAAGGTGGTACATGACAGATAACATAGTTTTCAGAATGTGGCCCCTGATGTGGTCTGACTGAGCAGCTAATGCAAAGAATTTCCCATTATGTAGATAAAAATTCCTTATCATGAGCTGAGTTGGACAGAAAGAAATATAACCGTGTGGTATTGGGAATCCGAGTATCTAAAGTTAGATCTAGCCGATTCCCATACCAGACGGTTATGTCTTTTCTTATGACAAATGTCATTTTTATCATTTATACCAGAAGGCATGGAAGGTTATTTCTGTCTATGCTCCGATGCTGCATTATTTATAATTTGAATTAACATGACAATAACAATGTCATTCCGGAATAGAAAGTGTTAGACCGAAAAAATAGTCTATTTCTTTCTGCGATATGCTCTGCTGAGACTACATGTATGTCTGGCTTCACTGTATCCCTCTCCTACATAGACTGAAGTCTGCGCTGTGCACTCCTGTTGGGGTCCATTGTTATGTGCTTGATCATGATCTAGGGCTCAACACTCCTGTGGAGTAAAGCTTTCCCTTTACCTTAGACGAAAAAATCATTCTATTTCGTTCGGGATATGCTTCGCTGAGACTATGTCTCCTGTAACCGATCATTGGATCAATAGCCGATTCCGATCCGATTTTGTAAAATCGGACGCCAATTTCCGATCACCGATCAAGAGAAAAGATCAGAAGATCGAATGACAATAAAAAACATTAGTTGCCACCAAAAAAGGGCTTCAAAGTCACAAGTTTTTATCCCGTAAATACTTCTTAAACATCCACACCTTTGGTTATTTTCTATTTGAAGCTGTTACATAGACTCTATTTTGTTGATGTTTATTGCTCCTATCTTGCCTCTGAAAGTCAAAAATTGGTCTAAAAGTAGAGCTAGAATATGCTAGCCACCATTTTGGATTATATATTTTTTTATGACATCATTTTTTGGGCTCTTCCAAGTTCCAACATTGACAATGTTGGAAAAAATCAAATGGCTCTCTAAAAAAATTTTTTTCAGAGTATGCTGTTAATTCAATATATTTTCTTGTATTCATAACGCCACATTCTTAATTTATAAAGCTGATAGATCTGTTTACATGTACATGTAATTTGTAATCATTACAAGATTCTTACATGAGGATAGACAGTGCGCAGGCATGTGGAGTGTATGCATACAACATGTACTCTTCACAGGTGTAGTGTGCAATGTTTATCCTTAGTGCCTGAATCTTGTAGCAATTACAAAATTGATATTACATGTAGCTTTAAAAATTAAGATCTACTATTACTAGGTCTAGTACATTAACCAGCCACAAAAATGATCATTCCCCTTACCCCACAATCAATGTACATGTAGATCTAGATGTATAAGTTATTTATAGGACTGTCTCCATTCTCAAATCAATAGCTGTTACATGTAGGAGAAGCACTGAGTCTACAAATTAATTGTACCGGAATTCAACATTAGAGTTTGATGTACCTGTATTATTATTTGGTATAGATTAACCCGGATTGCTGCAATTGGGAAATAACATGTTTTACTCTAAAATGTTGAAAGTGTGTCTGCAGTAGAATAACATTACATTTCACATAAAGTCAACAGCTCATGTATTCATGTGCATTGCTCATTTTTACTCAGTTTCCAACTTTTATAAAATCATAGTTGGTACATGTTGTGTTTTTACATGTATGTGACTCATGACAATTTTTTTAAAGGTGCAAATACACTGTACAGATATACATTAATCTATAAGATTTTGTAGCAAGTCTCTTTTCTTTGTTATGCCAGAGCCCCATGTGTTCAAAATCATGTTGGATCACCCAATTATTATAACCTTGCATATGTGTGAGTGCATTTTACCAAAGCCGGATGGTTTTTAGACCCGGTTAAACGTAAAATGAAGTAACCGAGATATTACAGCACTAAGCTATAATGCAAAAAAAATGCACAATTTGTCAAATATTGTAATACAGTTTGTTTTCTGCTAGGTCTGCTAGACTTCATGCATGGTATCAGTGTTGGTAAAATTCCACTCATTGCGGTTTACATGTTTGTTGACAAAAACTTCGAGTGGTTTTCTTTTGGAAGGTCACATGGTTCCAAAGTCTTGGCCCAGATGCGGACTTGTACATTGCAACTTCCTTTTCCTGTTTCTGGCCTGTTGAGTGAATGATTAAAATACTATTAAATATCCCAGTTTTTTTATATAAAAATATGTTCAATTTTATGTGTTTATTCATAAAATGTTAGTCTGGACTTGCCAGAGATTTATGTAAATGTTTTTCTGCAATTTTGCAAGTTGTCATAATTTTGTTTAACTTTTTGATAATTCAAACAACCTCTTATACTACAGTGTATAAATTTCTCAAAATTTTTCTTTCTCCTACATGTATGCCTAATGCCTTCTGTTTTGACATAAATGACCGATTCTACATGTACTGTATATTATGTCAATATATTCTACTTACTGTAAACATGGAATATTTCGCTGTGTGGAAATTTTCGCGCATTTTGCACTGCATGAAATTTGAATCTAGCGCATGGGCGAAGTTAAAAACACATGAAATTCACCTTACTTGGCCAAGCGCGAAAAGTTAATCGCATGAAAATTTCCACATTTTACAGTACATGTTGATTTGATAACTTCAAAAAGTGTTAATCTCCCATTCCATTTAATTCTTTCAAAGAATTTCAAACAAAATATAGGCCTACAGAAATGGAGGGTAAATAAGCAAATTATAGCCTACTTTTGCATTTTTTTTTCTTACAGGCCTATACATGTACATAAATGTACAGGATATGCATCTTTTTTGTAAGGTTATACTTTTTGTATACATGTACATGATAATTTTTTGTGAAAGGAAAATGGATTTGTAGCATACATGTACATGCAAGGTACAACTTGCGTTGCATTGATATTAAAAAAATTAATAAAAATTAAAATACCTGTAATACCTTAAAGCGAGTTCTTTGTTAAAACATACGCATTATGCATATAAAACCTGTAGAAATGTGCCTTGTAGCTGACAATGTCTTTGCCCCTTGACCCTGTGTATGGTAGCCTTCAATCCCAGGAGATGAGTTGATAATCTGACTGATGAAAGGTTGAAACCTTCAATTGTTATAAGAAAAAAAAGACTCTTTGGTTCCTTGAGTGGCAAGGCTGAGGTACAAAGAAATGAAAGAGAGATAGTTTTTTTTTTTACTGTATCGGCAGTATTCCATGAGTCACAGGAACAATGTTTCCGTATAGTTCCCATTATCTACTCACACAAGTGGAGTCTACTGAGACGTCAAGACTGGGAATTTAGTTTAAATCATCGCGTAACGGCTGTGGTACAGACGGGCAGTCTTGCAGAACTGTATAATCATGTACATGTTAAACCACATTCGTTTCACTCTGTATCTCAAATCTACACAAAATAATCTTGTCTTGGCTGTATTAAATCAGACGTGAATATTTAATGGAAAGATTTGCAGCACTGTCTAGTCTAATGGGATGTAATTGTAGACATCAGATGCATGGAAAATCTCCCATATTTGTCCAAGTTCTAGCAGATTGCAATCATATATGCTTAACTGCCTACAAAATTGCTCGTCAGTGTAATTTGCAAATGGGGGGGGGGGGGGGTGAGGGAAGGGCAAGGATGTGATTTTTAGGAAATATCCCTGGAACAATGCGTTATGCTACATAGCAATGGGAATTATTAGAATGCTGGACATGTAGGTGGTTACTGATATTATGTTCATGAACTCTTGCCTAAGAACTCCTGTTACTAAATAGTAAAGAGTCCTACAGAGTAGAACCAGGGAGATGGGAGTTTTAGTAGAACTCCCATCTCCCTAGTAGCAGAACTGTGCCTCCATCATTCCATGACAGAACAAGTCTGCATGGCACGCATTGGCAAGTGCATGTACATGCCAAGCACTAGTAGTCATTTATTAACTACAATGTTTGGGTATCTTTCACCTACCTGAATGCTTATCTTCCATTATTAATGCATAAAGCCCACCGCTACCTGGCATCCTGGCTTCGTAATTACATGGTTCGTTGCACCCGCAGGCACGGGTAAACTGGCTCTATTCATTATAAAGCTGATCTTGAGTTCTCGTACTGGAATTGAATTTGGAGGACAAAAAAAAATTATTTAGATTCTAAATTGTTTATCATGCTGTTTTGACTAGCTAAATATAAACAAACTAATGGAATTTGCTGGGAAGCACAACTCACATTTGCACAATTTAGATGTAAGTGTAGGCCTGTACATGGACATGTATTTAAATTTTTATACCTTTCTTTGGGTATTGTTCAGCCAATATACATGTACACTGTAGGTCCATAAAATACATTTTCTCCGAAAGTCACTTCATTCATTTATCAGTGGAATAGTTAATGTATAATTTTTATAGATTTTAGTAAGAATTACCCTGTAATTTAGTTTTATCATTACCAGAGCTGCAAATTACAGTACAATTAGGAGTCCAAGTACATATATGTTTATATGTATGATGCATGAGAGAAGGTTGAGTTCTGTGAAAGGTGAAAAATACTTTGTGAACTTTCTCATTTCTTTCATGTCAGTGTGGAAGAGCATCATATAGTAGAAATGTCTCCTGAAAAGGTGTGCACTTCAAATGCCCTAACATTCAAACTATGACAGGAAATAGCAAAATGTGGGCTGAATATTCATGCCACGAGTGTGTGCAGTCCCATATATCCATTTCTGTGTGAAGTGCATGTGCTTTTCAGCGAGATTAGGTCAATTTCATATCATTTTGATGATTCCAAAACCTCACAGTATACACCAATTCTTATGCAGACATAATCAACCTTTCCCGATTGCCCTAAGGAAGAGTGAACTCAACTTTAAAGGAAACCAAAACCCAAGGAGAGAATCAATGTTATTGAAAAGTGAAAATTCAGAGAAGCACTTTACAAAAAGTTTCATTAAAATTGGTTAAAAAATGAGAGAGTTATGGAAGTTTGAAAAGTCTTGTTTTACTTTCTATGGGGATCCTCAAATTGGCAAAATTGCTTCAAAATGGCTGATTTTGTGAACAACTCTCCATTTGTTTTGTACACAGATTTTCAGATTTTTCCCATTATCTTTCAAGGTGCAGTTAATCTCCTTCTGAGCTCAACATATATAATGGGAAAATGTATTTTACACCACATATGTCGAGTTCAGGAGGCGACAAGGAGCACCCTGAGAGATAATGGGGAAAATCTGAAAATCTGTGTACAAAACAAATGGAGAGTTGTTCACAAAATCAGCCATTTTGAAGCAATTTTGCCAATTTGAGGATCCCCATAGAAAGTAAAACGAGACTTTTCAAACTTCCATAACTCTCTCATTTTTTAACCAATTTTAATGAAACTTTTTGTAAAGTTCTTCTCTGAATTCTCACTTTCCAATAACATTGATTCTCTCCTTGGGTTTTGGTTTCCTTTAACTTTAAGCTGGCCTCTTGTCTAGGAATTACATATTACATGTACACTGATTTGCTAATTGAATTGAATCACCTTTTCCACTTTTTTTTTTCTGCCCAAGGTATAAAGATGAGCACATGTATGAACCATCTAATAATGGCAATTTATTAGATTAAGTACAATCAACAACTGTGTTTTAACTTAACTCTATTTGTAACTCAATTGAAAGTGGATATGATACATGTTTTCAATGGCATGAGTAATTGTTTCAAGTCTGTCACCTTATTAATTAAATTGCTAATTTGTGTGGACTCTAATAACAGCTAAGTGACGACTTGAAATGTGTGGACTAATTTGATTGAATTATTATCTATCTTATACATGTACAGTAAATGTAGCACATACATGTACATGTATCACACTTCTGACATGACTGACAATCGATCAGCTATCAGTACAATGATATTTTATGATCAAAGCTTTGTACTCTTGGAAGGTCAATTAAACATTTGTGCTTCTGCTTTATTTGGCTATGTGGTCAAGGAGGCCTGTTATTTATTGTCATTTGTTCATTAATATTGCAAATAATAACTACAAAGTATCCTCAGCCCGAGTGCAGAAAAGAGAAATACTTCATACTCATGATAATAAACTACATGTACATTGCAATTTTTATACCATGCATGGATGAATAGGACACTCTGTTGCAAAAAAGTGGCCTCCATGCAAAAAAAGTAATGTTGGTTATCTCTTCCGTGACATTCTACCATGTGCCCGTGACATTCTTGTTTAGGTGACATTGTTCACTGAATGTTGGACAAATATTAACCCTTTCAGGACAGGAATTATTTACATGTAAGGGTTAAATTGATCACATTTTGTTCTTCAAATTGGCAACAATAATATTTTCTTTTAGTGGTACATAGTTCGAATAACTTGTAATGTCTTTGAAAAAAATATACATGGTTAGGAATTTGCCGTAAAGTTTTTAAAATTGCCAATTTTGATGAAAAAACAATGATTTTGAACCTCTCAATGTGTTGCCAATTTAAGGATCTCAAAGTTTATTCTCGTTTTTAAAATTCCTGGCATCAAACGCAATATGGTCATGCAATAAAAATGGACATAGTATGTGTAGAAAATTTTGCTCTTTCTACTCATGCATCTGGTATATTTCTTAGAGCTCTGAATCAAAAGTTATTGAGCCAAACCACAAAATGTGGTCAGTTGTCTAGAAAGGGTTAAGTTTACTAGTATGTAGTTGTATTAACTTTTGCATGACCTGTGAAGAGGATGGGCTAAACATCACTAATCCCTGTTTCAATTGTTAAGTTCTTCTGTATTATTTTTGCACAGCATATAGTATGATTACAGTATGGATTTGCAGACTATATTGAACTTGTGAATTATGAATGGTATCTGAATATTTGACAAAGAATGGTCTAGCGAAGACGACGGGGGTTACTACGATGCCCTGAGGTCATGCTGGACTTTAATCGGCTCAGTACACAACAAAGGGAAATTTCCATCTCATTGTAATCAATTTGAACGTTCTAGACATCATCTGTTTGATAGCCAACTTGAACTTTGTTAGGAGTGAAAGTCACTTTGAAATCATGATACGAGTTAGCTTTTGTTATTGGATGGAAGTTGGATGATGATAACAAAATTTCAATGAGAGAGAGGGAGAGATAGAATATGACCCAATAACATTCAGACAGATCCGATTACATGTAGAGCATTGGTTTATGTCGTCTGAACTTGATAAAATGCTGTATTAAATATATGCTTTAATTTGTACTGAAAATTAGTGCAATTTATCATATGAAAGATACTACATGTATGGTGTGACCTGTTTGAATTGAGCATAAATCCAGCCTAAATGCTGAAAAGTGAATTGGAAAGTTTCAACCAGTATGGTTATTGGTTAGTGTTTGGAGAGAGAGAACTTCACTCTTTTTATTGACTCCTTTCAGGAGTATTTTCCTCGTCCATTTCATGGTAGTCTGTCTAAAGATTTTTGTTTTTCATTTAGCATGATGATTTATTGTCCACTTCTTTCCTTCCTGTATTACAGAAAAATGACAGTCAGCTCCTAGCACAGTTCTACTACGCTGATGAGGAATTGAATGCAGTATCTCATGAGCTGGATAGCTTTGATGGGAGACAAGACCCTGACCGATGTACAGTGCTCGTCAACCAACTTAGGATATGTCAAGACAAAGTCCTAGGTCAGTATGTTGCCATCTTACTAAATAATGTACAAAAAGGGGCAAAACTATCAATCAGTATTTTACCTGTCTGCTCAAAACCATTATTAAGCGGTATGAATATATTAGGTCTCTGTTTTTTTTTTGGTTGGTTTGTGTACATGTATTTTCTGAAACTACCGATTCTCTATTTTCCACTATTATGATCATTATCATTTTACACCAGTACAACCAATATTTGTAATTATCATGCTACCATGACATGTGTATGTTGAAGCACAGAATCACCCTTTTCCTTTTCAGTTTTGCTATTTGTTATTTGGCATGTGCCATATCACAAATTATTGATAATTTTCTATTGTCCTTGTACAATGTAGAAAGAAAAATTTCAGATTAAAGCACTATTAGGAATATTTTCCAATAAGTGAAATTTGAAAAGGGGGATTGTCAGATTTTCATACATGTATTTGCAGAGGGTTTTGGGGGTGGGGGTTTCTCATCTTCAACATCCCTATCTCCTATTACTGTATATTAGCTTTGTCAATATAATTTACAGTGTATCTTGCTATCTACATGTAGTACATGTAGGCCTCCATACATGTGTACATGCACAGTATGTAAATTTAACCATCAAAGGAATTACCTGTAAGGCTCATTTCAAGCTAACACCTTTTGACATATATGAGCTTCAGTGTATATTGCTGCTCAGGCAGATACAACAGAAAACATTGTTGGACTATATTGAGATTGGGCAATGAAACCATATAACTGGACCATGCTGGTGTCCTTGCTTACAGCTAAAAGCTGCTACACAGATATATTCCACTCATGGTATGACTATGAGATGAACTGCTCAACGAGAGAAAGCACAATATGGTGATATAAAATATAATTATATAGAGAGAGTGGGCAGACAGACAAGACCGATGGATCGTCGTTTTGAGTCGCTGTCTGTCGCTCACACCCACCCTCGCCTGATTCCCAGAAAGAGAGATTTCTAAACGCTAATAATCCGTGCTCATTACTCATTTTTGCTTAGTCGGGGAGAGGTGATTTTATTTGTGTGCAAATGGATCCTGTTTGGTTGGTTCATGTCATGTATACAGTCTGTGTACAGTCTGTTATGTGCATGTATTGTACAGTATGTTATTGGCTGATCCATATACATACATGTACATGAACTTGTGTATCATCTGCATAGGAATAATGTTCAGTGCAATCTTACATAGATCTACATGTAGGCCTGCATATATGCATGTGAGAACAAATCTGTGTACATTGTACCTACATACATGTACATACATCATGTCTACATAGTAAATTTATAATTACAACCAAATACATCTGGAATATGTATAGGCGTACATATTGTGCAAATCGTAATTCAGATCTATACAAAACATGTTCATTATACAATGCATAATCTACATGTTTATATAAATGTTCATGTACAGTGCATAAATACAATGGAGATATGTTCATTTGTGTACACTGCAGATGAACATGGACATTATGTACAAAGTATTAGGCGTGAAGTTTCTCTAAATCAAGGTGTGCCCAGACTGCATTCATGTGTACATTTTTTGCCCAGAATCACGGTTTTGAAAGACGTTTAGTTTAAAACACTGTTGTGTTCATGCAATTTTTTGGCAGTCATAAAAATAAATGTGTTTGAGATTGTCAAATTGAAACGCAGAAAAAGGTGCGTTTTGAAACATGTTCGCTGAAATTGCACGAACGCAAGGAAGATCTCAATCATGATTCCATGACATCATTGGGTAGAAGAAAAGATGAGAGAAGGAGAGCAATAAAGGAAAACATAAGAAACAAAGAGAGAAGATGAGGATAAAAAAAAGAATAACATAAGGAAACACAGAGAATATGAAAAGAAGAACATTAGTAAAGATTATAAAGAAGTAATAAAAACACATGAAAGGAAAATAAAAACAAATAATAAAATATGGAATAGATAGAAAGAGAAGGAAATAAAAAAATTAAAGAGATACATAGGAAAGGACAAAATAAAAAGATGAAAGAAGGAAAGAATAAAAACGAACATTAGAAAAGAAGGGTGATATACTGGATAAAAACAAAGAATAACATTAGGAAAGACAGGAAGAAAAGGTGATAGAAAGATTGAAAAAATATAAGAAAACACAATAAAAGAATATGAAGAAAGATAGAACACAAGAAAGACAGAAAGAGAACAGAGATCAAACTAAAGAAAAACATGAGGAAAGATGGAAAGGAAATATGATAGAAGACATGATATGAGGAAAAATGATAACATAAGTCATAAGGAAAGACAGAAAGAGAATACAAAAGAATGCTAGAAAATAAATAATAACATAAGAAAAGATAGGAAAAGAACCAAAAAGAAGAGGAAAATAAAGAGATACATAGGAAAGGATAAAAAAATGAAAGAATAAAAAGAAACATAAGGGGGAAAAAAAGAAAGAAAATGATAGGATAAAAACAAAGAATAATACTATGAAAGATAAAAGAAGATAAAGGAATAAAGATAAAGAAATGTAAAGTTCATGACAGAAGAAAAGATGATAAAAGAAAAATATGGAAAACATGAGGACAGGAAGAAAAAACTGATGTTAGGACTTAGGAGGAGGAACAAAGAATAAGATTGAAAAAGAAAAAAGACATTACAGGAGGAAAGATAGAAAGAGAAGATGAAAGAAAACTGAAATGCATTTGAACAATAGAAAAAAAAAGATGATAGAAGGCTAAATACAAAGAGTAAAGGCCACCGCACACCTTACGACTGGTCTGCGATCCGATTTGTGAAATAAATCGCTATGGCATTAAATATTGGCATTTTAATAAATGAAATCTACCCTATTCAGGTTCTGAAAAGTAATATGAATACTAAACATAGGGTTTTGGTGAGCTGTCAGCTTTCTACAGGGAATAAGGGCAAAATTAGTTTCAAACCGTAGGCAGTCGTACGATTTTCATGACGTCACTACGACTCGGAGCCGATTTGGCCATTCCACTGACTAGAAAACTCAGCAAAGGCCGTATTATCGATTTTACTATCTGTATGACTATTCAGACCTTCAATCAAAAATATTTTTCGTTTTTAAATGATTTCTCAAATAATATTACATTTTCTGCTGAAATCGGATCGCAGACCGATCGTAAGGTGTGCGGTGGCCTTAAGGTACATGTAATGAAATATTTTTTAAAAAGAAGATGAAAGAAGAAAAATAAGAAAATGAATAACGAAGCAAGAACAGTTGACCTTTCCTTCTTGGGTCAAACTGCGCAGTATGGCTACGCAAATGCGAAGCTTCATTTGAGCGAGAATCAGCGTTGACATGAAATTGCATGAACGCTCTCGACAAGAAACCATGTTTTACAACGGTGTGTTTGTGATTCTAGCTCCAAAAATTGCTTGAAAGTACCCCCAGATGCATACAATGTCCAAACAGTATGGCTAGTGTGTAGCCTCAGTAGTATTTTCAAGTATACCTATAGATGTATTTTCAAGTACATATAGGCCTATAGATCTTTTCAGGAATTTGAACAAACCTGTCCATTTTGCAAACTCTTACTTTTGCAGTAGACCATCTCCAACATGTAGGCATATGTAAAAATTGTCCATGATACCACAAGTACAAAGGACAGGTATTTTACATGTTTATTTGCAAAATTTGTGAAAATTTAAAACCCTGATTTATACTTTTTACCGCATACAATACATGCACACTGTAGGCATTGTACAGGAACATGTCGCTCCAACACACGTGTATGTCAAAGGAAAGTTTGCAAAGACGTAATACACAGTACACTCTACCATTTGACAAGTCATGCCGACACATGTGAGAACCATGCTGGAATCTGGAATACTCTTATTTTCTCAGAAAACGAGGTTTCTTCAAATCAGGATGAACTCACTTGAACCTTACTCTATATGTAACCAGGTGATTTCCACGCGTACTCATGTTTGTTATTTCAGACTAGATGAATTCTTGCTTGATATCACTGCATGAATTTCCTATGGATGTACATCTGGTGCTAGACCAAACAAACCGGAGTTATGAAAGGGAAGTCATTTGAAGCCAGTCACTTTCCGTCTACCCTCTCTCTACACGTACACATATCCCTTCGTTCTTTTTTCCAGCTCTCTCTCTCTCTCTCTTCTCTCTCTCTCTTCTCTCTCTCTCTTCTCTCTCTCTTCTCTCTCTCTTCTTTCTTTATCATTCTCTCTGATTATCACTCTATCACTGTCTCTATTCCATTCTCTCTCTCTCTCTCTCTCTCTCTCTCTCTCGCTTAGTCTTTTTTTATCTTTCTCTACTTCTCTCTACTTCTTTTTCTTATTGTTCCTTCTTATGGTCTTCATTACTTCTTTCTCTCTCCCTCCCCATCTCTGCCATTTTCTGTATTTATTTTTCTTTTTGTTTATATATATATATATATTCTGATTGTTCCTCTTACACTATCTGTCCATCTCTATTTCTTTCTCTTCCTCTATCTCTCTTTATCTTTCTTTCTCTTTCTCTCATTCTTTCTCTTTCTCTTTCTCTCATTCTTTCTCTTTCTCTCTTTCTCTTTCCCTCTTTCTCTTTCCCCTCTCTCTTTCTCTGTCTTGCCCTCTTTCTCTGTCTTGCCCTCTTTCTCTGTCTTGTCCTCTTTCTCTTTGTCTCCCTATTTCTCTCTCTCTCTCTCTCTCTCTCTCTCTCTCTTTCTCTTTCACTCTCCATCTTTCATCACCTTCTTTATTATTCTGCAGTGCATCCTTTTGATTTCTTTTTATTAATGATCAATTGATAGAAAGGGTTGGGTGAAATGAATCCCAGGGATTTCTGAGAGAGCAAACTTTGATCACGAAGATCGGGCATGGAAAGTGGAAAAATTGGGACTACTACATTTACAGGAAACAGGGTCAAGAAATGCAGGAAACTTCACTGGCGCTTTGATGGATTTACCAAATTACTGATAGTAATAATGGCTAGAATGAAAAAGACTAAATGTAAATCATGCATTTTTACCAGAATAAAAGCATATGGACATCTGTGTGACTGATACACAAATAGAGTGTAATATTCACATACATGTAATTTGATTGAGAGAGAGAAAGAGAGGGGGAAATGTTTGATTAATATTGACCAGAAGTTCTGCAAATTTTGATGCAAACAGATGCATGTACATGTACATGTACCAGTTGTATAAATACATGTAATGGCTGTATAAAATGGTTTCATTTTGGATTGAATTAGAATTAGATTCTTATTTGAATGTAGCAAGGATTTTTATTTACAAGTAGGGCTACATAGATATGCCAAAACAAATTAAATTGGTAATTCACATGTATCACAAATGGTTGATGTGGATGGGCTATAGACAATGCTGTACATGTACTGTATGATAGGGATTCCAGTTTTTAGCCTTTTTTTAGGCCATATTTCAGGCCCTGTCAATTCTTTATTTCAGGCGTTTGCATGCTTTTTAGGGTACAGAAATTTTGGGTTCCAATTATATGCCAAGGTACACTTCAGGCTTATTGAGTAAAACCAACTGGTATCCATGATGTGTAGTACATGTATGTTTAAAATTTATTACATTCTGATCATTATTACCAGTCCATCACACTGCCAGTAAACTTGACCTGGCATGTAGTGGTTCACATCTGTTTCTTAACCCTTTCGAGACAACTGACCACATTTTGTGGTTTGGCTCAATAACTTTTGATTCAGAGCCCTGAAAAATATACCAGATACTAGGGGTGGGAGTTTCGGGTATTTTTTCAATTCGGGAACCCGACTATTTTTCGGGCGGGTTCCCGGTTACCCGAAAATGATATAACACGAATTACAAGCCAATATTTACCC
Source organism: Heliocidaris tuberculata (assembly GCA_025618425.1). Classification (NCBI taxonomy): domain Eukaryota; kingdom Metazoa; phylum Echinodermata; class Echinoidea; order Camarodonta; family Echinometridae; genus Heliocidaris; species Heliocidaris tuberculata. The sequence continues at coordinate 6,580,643 of CM046847.1, read as the reverse complement.
CTAAGAAGCTACAAACACTGTGGGAAAACTCCTTTGTGTTTGGCAACTGAAATAAACCATTCGAGGAAAAAACAAAAACAACAACAACAAAACAGGCGGAGGAAATCGCGTGGGCGCAAGACAGGATAGGCATAAGCCGCCTAAATCTAATCTGTAGAAATTGTCTACCGTCTATCATGCCAGCGCGCCAGCGCCTTAGGTAGTCACGCGCGGTCAACAGTCCCTCGCACATGTTTATCCAAAATACATGAATGTACATGTACTTATAAAAAAGGAAGGGGAATACAAAGAAATCTTATGAAGAAAAACTCGTTTGAGACGATGATCATGATGATTCTTAATAATTTTGTACGGGCAGCTCTTGGGAATTTTGACATCGTGATCGTAGAGATCGAGTCACTTACTCACTTTGTACACAAACTTCACTGTTCACACGGAGTATTGATTTGCCTGGCGAAAATGGCGAGGTTTCTGTAGTATCTACACTCCTCATACTCTAATTATACACATTGCGAGTCCTCACGTCACGCACGCGGTCATCGTCTCACCGACAGTTTCATTCTCAACGTGTGATCAACCCGCCAATTATTGAAATTCACACACACGTACCACTACTAGTACACTTAAAATCATCAATACATGCCGGGTCCTCTCTCTTCGCCAGTAGCACCATTGATATCATCATCGATCATCATAATCATCAAAGACATCATCATCATCATATCATCATTATCAAGATAATAACATCATCAGAACAATTATCTTCATCAGACATCAAATATCATCATTCATCAAACTCATCATTCATCAAAAAAAAATCATCAAGCCAACATTTTCTTCTCTGTCCGACTGCAACTTCATCCTTTAAACACACACATGCGGTTCCCTTTTGAAATTCGATCTGTTTATACAAAGCGCCTTTCCGCCCAATGCCGCCGCGGTATATGAAAGGAAAAAAGAAAAAAGAAAAAAAAAAGGCGCATACCTTCATTGGCTGGCTGGCATATGACTTGTCATGACTTGTTATTAACGGACCGCTCATGAAATGACGTCACAAGCCCAATTTTATGAATGAAAATGTTAATCGCGCGCACTGTAGACATCCTTTGCTTCTCACAGCCTTGCTTTTCACTTTCGCATGAACAATGAAGGATATTATTTTGGATATATCGTTCATGTACTCTTAATCTGATTTCAGTAATTGGTAACTTCTTTGCTAAAGTTTCAGGATAGTGTGACAGTGTCAGATCGTGATCGTCGATGTTAAAAATACCTGTTTAATAGTGTACGAGTTGTGAGATGCCACGTGCGAGTGTGGAGCGACTGTTGAATATGCATGAGTTTGTAAACTTTACGCCCGTTAATCGCTCATAGACTTATCGCTCACTGCAAAGAAGGGGGAAGGGCACTAAATGCAAATTATGTCATGGGTTCAATGAACCAATGAGCAGTCTCCGAATAGCGGCAGTGAGCTTTGCTCTCTGTGTATACGAATGTGTAAGGTTATGTTTCACAGTGAGTTGAACGAATCAAAAGCGCATCACTGCAATGGTGCGCTAGAGCGCTACATGGATTTTTTTTTACATGTAAATAGTAAATGGCTGTTCGACGTTCATCTACCGCCTTGTCGTGTACATACATAGGTGATAATTAAATACTCATTTTCGGGTATCGGTTATCTAATATTTTGACCCGGGTCCCGAGGCTCTCGGGCGGGACTCGGGTACCCGGTTTTTAGTCCCAGCCCTACCAGATACATGAGTAGAAAGAGCAAAAATTTCTGCACACACTAATGTCCATTTTTGTTACATGACCATATTGCATTTGATCCCAGGAATTTTAAAAAGGAGAATAAGCTTTAAAATCCTTAAATTGGCAACACATTGAGAGGTTCAAAATCATTGTTTTTTTATCAAAATTGGCAACTTTTTCAACTTTTCACCAATTCTTTTAACCATGTATATTGTTTTCAAAGACATTACCCCCTATTACAATCTTGTAGTACTAAAAAAAAAAATATTATTGTTGCCAATTTGAAGAACAAAATGTGATCAATTTAGCCCTGAAATAATTCCTGTCCTGAAAGGGTTAATTCTCATATCACCTCTGATTGTTCTTATACATGTATACATGTACAATGATAGGACACAAGTTTTGTCACATGTGCCATAGAATTGCTGTGTGACTTTGTACCATGTGGACAGCTAGGTCTGAAAGCCTAAATCTATCATTTTGCTGCCTACAGTGTATATAGCGTCAGGGCCCCGTTTCATAAATTGTTATCAATAACAAGTTGCAATAATTCATGTAGTTATAATCTACTAAAATCCTTGAATCTGATTGGCTGAGAGCAAATTTGTCGTAGAAATTGGGCAGTTATTATTGATTACAAGTTTTATAAAACAGGGCCCAGATCTCATGCAGCATTTTCTTTCCAAGTCAAGATATTTGACACCATACATGTATCTACAGCAAACCTGATGTGGGGCCTACAGGCTCCGGCAAGAATTCATTTAACGATATCGTTTTCTTGTATAGAGCCTGATCGGTTAGTCACGGACGGACATTTGACAAATTTTGAAAGTTTGAAGGCCTGTAAAAAATAAGTTATGAGATATGTTGAGCTGTTTTATGTTTCATTGTGAAGGGTACCACTGAAGGTGCTAAATGATGATGAAATTTGGTTGCCATGGTTACCTACTAAAAATAGAATCCATTAAATATTCAATGTCACGGACGGACAAGATAGAAATGGGTTTCTTGACTTATCGGTAATCTTTTGTCTTTTCTATCTAAAAAACTGTCATTGACAATTTTTTTTTACTGCAATAGTTAGTCAAGTAAATTGACTTCCCTGTCACATACATGCAATTTTAAAGCAAGCTGTAACTTTTGCTAGAGGTCCGAAAACTTTTTGTCACGGACGGACATTTGGGCGTCACGGACGGACATTTTGAGCGTCACGGACGGACATTAACTTAAAAACTGCATGTGTTCCTATCTAAAATCCTGCATACATACTTCTTGCTTTCTACTTTTTGTTTGAAATTGATTTTATTCCAGTATTAAGCAAAACTTAGCTTGAAAAACTTAGTTTTTAAGTGGAATCTATGTCAAAAGTGGATGCCTGTATTGTAGTGTATACACAATGTACAAGTGCATGTACTCATTGAGTGTACAACTGTACATATACAATACATTATATGCTACAGACCAAAATGAACATGTTGAGAAGAATGTGATGTAAGCTTTCAAAATATAACCCTTTACATTACAGTTATGTAGGTGGACCGAAATCAAACATCAATATTTAGTATTTTAATTTACTTTACAGCTCAAAGTCATATGTTTTGTTTCAAACATAGAGGTAATATACATGTAGAAATAGGATTATGTGTGATTGATCATTATCACATATAGGAAGTAAAATTTCTCATTTGGTTTACAACATCACATACCAGTACTCTTATAACATCTCATATTTTTCAATAGGGTGAAAACCAAATCATGAAATGCAGATCATTGTCTAAATCTTCCTCATACCATAGTTTACTTTTTCAGTAATGTCTCTATCACTTTAAGAACAATGTTGGCTTTCTGGACAAAGGCCCTAAGCAACAGTTGAGTGTATAAAGCCCATAGAGCCTTTATGTCCTGTTTAGTTGAGGGATTGCCCAACACGACTAGTGTAAGTCATACATGTATGTTATAACTTTCTGACCTCTTTCCCCATAAAAAACTTTTTCAGGGTCGACGCAACCAATTCAAATGAGCATTTAAAATTATATAGTGTCTAAAAAGGTTTCTTCTTATGTTATGTGATTACATTTTTTAATTGTTGGCTGTGTATGATCCTGAACTACAAAGAATCTCTATCTGTCTCAAACGTTACAACTAATTCAAAGCATTCTTACAAAATAGAGTCCAAACATGGCTCTTGCGGTCTGATACCACATCTGACCTCTAATGTTTATAATTTTCAAGCACAACATGTAATTTAATTTGAATATTGATCAAGCTTATAGTATTAATGTTGAATCTAAAACTTTTACCCGTTGCTGATGACCAAAAATATCAGCTACAATAATAGCAATAATAATATGAATAAATAAATAAGTAAGAAAATAAGTATTCATCTTCTGTAAACACCTGTAATGGATATCTTTTGCAGACTGACAATGCAGGCTGGCTCCCATTAGAGCCATAGCAAAATCATTAGGTTTTTATGACAATTTATTAGCTTGAAAAAGAAAAAAATTGGGTGGGGGGGGGTAATTTTTGCATTCATATGAGGGATCACAATACCATATACAGTCCAACCTGCTTTAGCGACCACCTGTATAGAAAGACTTCCTGTCTATAAAGACCACAATTTTTGTTTCCTTTTAAAACTTTTTCTCATTAAATCATGTATTAAAGGAACCTGTACGTAAAGACCACCTGTTCGTAAAGACAGCTTTTCTTGTCTGTCTTGAGCAGTCTTTATAGACAGGTTTCACGGTACATGCTATTTTGGATGAAATATGTTCCATGAACCAATAAACAATAAAACAATTCATTGAATTTGAAATCTCACAGCATTTACCATTTCAGTATATTGCATTGTCCGTCCGTGACAAAATTAGTGTCCGTCCGTGACAATTTTCAAATTCATTTTTAGTATATGTATATTTAATTGATCAAGGTTTTATTCATACATGGTATAGGTCTCTAGCTAGTGAGATAGCTCAGCATGGTTTTTGTTTTCACTTGTGCCCCACCAATGGAAAAAAAAACTTTTACAAATTTTTTCTGTCACGGACGGACAAATTTGCATCAAGATGTGAATGACCATGCGGCACAACCATTTCTGTACAAATATTTTCAAATATTTTTTTGTTTTCAATGGAATGGTGTTTAATCTATAATTATTTGCTAACAAAACTTAAGAAAGTTTAGAGAGTGTTAAACTAGGACCAAATCAATCTTTCTAGAAAATGTCCGTCTGTGACATTAGTGTTCATCACCCCTGTTGAAAAATGGGCCAATCCAATGACTTTCCCGACCTTGTCAATTAAACAAACATGAAATTTAGTAACTTTAGATATTAATGAAAAACCTGAAAGTGATTTCATCATAAAAATCTGAAAATTAAATTTTCACCCCAATGCTCACTCTTAACCGATCAGGCTCTATACTACTCATATCCTACTCATGGTCCAAATCTAGTAAAATACAATCTGCCATCATCCCAGGGATGGTTTAGGAGGATTGAAACGAGTATGCAAGTTGAAAGTGCAGTGTATCTAAATATATTTACATGTATGACCCTTGTCTGGGGGAATTTAGTCAATTTACCCCTGGTATTTCCCTACTGAAGTAGCCCTTGCTGGGTAGGATGAAAGGATTGGTTGATGCACTGGTGGGAACATTTGGATACAAAACATATGTGATTAGAGAATCAATGAAAAAGACAATATGTTGAAAAATGCAGTATAATGCAGTTTTAGGATAAGCCACCTTGAACAGGGATTAAGTTTTACAGTTGACTGTGTATTCTCTGAAGTTCTTTTGGAAGGGTCATGAATGTAGGAGAGTTCTTTGAGCTTGCATGTAGCTCTGAAAATAGCATCATCTTTTGGAAGCTCTTTTTCCTTTTCATACAAAGAATGTATCAACCATGAGAAGTTATTATAGAAATCATATATGGTTTTAGAAGGGGAAAAGTCCTGATATCACGATTAAGTAACCAAGATCAATTAAAGACCAATATCGAAACAGCAATTTAGGGAGATCGGAAATGCCTGTACAAATAGAGAGTTGGCAGGTGTCATATCTGGAGGAAGGAGTGTGCTTGGTGTGCAGGAAGGCGGGTCCTCCCCTTAATATCCCCTGGATATCCAGAGACGTAATCAAAGAGTCCAATGCTGCTTATCACCGGTGACAGACTCCCGGATCTCTTAGATTGCCCTGAAAATCTTGGTCTTCACGTGGCAGGCCTTTTGACCAGGCTTCAGCTTCAGGAATAGCTGTAGTGACCTGTTTTTCTTAGATTGGGCTTCGATTAGGAGGTCCTTATATCATGACTTTCCATTTCAAATCCATTTGATTATGTCTTTACCGGTAATTGGACCACATGTACAAACATGTAGAATTTTAACTGCGCACAAGCAAGATCCATCTTTTGAAGTCCTGCTCCACAATAAATTACAAAAAAGGGAAAAGATTAATCAGTACAAGATACTACACATACTTCTCAGAAGCTTTTCAACACAACACCCTTCTCCTCGTCTTTGTTTCTTATCATTGCTGTGAACTTGTGAAGTTAATCTAAAATTTGTAAATGTTTGAGATATGAATAGTGATATGGAAGAAAGCCAAGTGTGTTTAAGTTGGCGATATGCATTTATGATAACTGATTGTTATCGTGGTAGCGTGCGTCAGAGAAATGAAAATTCTGTCATTACAAGTATTTTTATGCTGATAACATAAAAATGATTGGAAAAGATAGCAAGAGACCGCACAGCAGAGTATGTTATCCGTGTTTCATCTAATGAAATAATTTCTTTGTTACTGAGAGGAAATGCCCGATGTTAAAGATGTTTTCAATCTTATCGGCCATTTCTTCAAAGTGAAGACGGAATCTAGATCAGACTCCTGTATCCTTGCAATGAAAATGTAGGTGCAGATAAGGGATTGAAACTGCCTGGATATAGAAATATCTGTGAGGAAGCAAAAAGAAAAATATAACCAAAGCAAAAGTTCTATTTTGGGGATTGTTCGCGGAAGAAAAAAAAAGGTGCGGTGCCAGTTTTTCTTATCGAGAAAAGCCGTAGTAAAAATGGAAGTCTCAATTTTCAGATCACAATCACTTTCTACATCTGTATAGATTTACATGGATAGTTTATTTATGAACTTTCCTGTTTTTGATTATTGTGAAATAAAAGAGAATTATTACTCTGAAAAAAGTTGTTTGTTCCTGAAATCTTCCTTTGTTCTTTTTGATACTACATATGTATTAATGTATGCTAGGCACTGCACCATTTGGGCATTGCTTTTTGAGAAAAGAATGGCATTATTTAATGGTTAATGTCTTCTGAGAAATAAAGTTATTTAAAATGTTGTTGCATGGACCATTCAATCAAAACCTCCTTCAGTTCTGTAAACACCAAGGAATTTGGAGAGGACTATAGAGTTAATTTTCCTTTTTTCAACATGTATTTCATGTTAAAAGTACTCTTGATAATGAAATAGCACGTAAGCAGTGCTCCATATTAACTTTTTGTCTGGTAGCCGGGAGTGAGTTTTGGAGGGTCTTTGTACCCTGGACCAGCTATATGTATGTCAACATTGAGAAAGTTGGGGGCCCATGTGTAATAGGACCCTGATAGTGTTGAGCCTGGAATTAGCATTTGTAACACTCCCATAAATTAATGCAATAATCATTCCTTTCTCAATGTGTATTTTAATTCATTTGAACAGGTATCATTGAGCAGTTGATGAATGAGGCCATCACTGAGAGCAGAGCCAGCCGAGACTTCAGGGCTAAGTTTCCCGATGATGTGCTTCAGGACAGTCTGGCAGGCCAGCTCTGGTTCGGAGCAGAAGTATGTATCGTCTTGTCTTGAAATAAATCTCTCATAGATAAGGGGACACTTAATTTGCAAGTGTGAATGGGGTCTTAGACTAATCTCTCATACATTCCTGCAAAAATATCTTAAAGAGAATCCTTCACTGGAATGAAACCTCATTTTGAGTATTGTGCATATTTGCAGGGTTATGGGTTCCAGGCCATTGGAAGTTACAGAGATAAGACAATGAATTTTCAAAAAGGTAGATTAGATATCTTGTCATCTTATGATATTACTGTAATCATGTGGGTCCAGCTAAGAGCGCACTTAATTTGCGAGTGTGAATAGGGTCTTAAACTAATCTAAATTCACATATTGTTTTGTATTTGCAGTGCCTGGCTGCAGGATCTACCATCATGAACCGGGAGATTGAGAGTGCGGCCCTGCGGCCACTGGCCCGCTGCTTAACAAGGAGTCTCGACTGCTTGAGGGCGGTGCTGAGAGACCAGAGCTACAAGAATCTCAACTCTTACCCGCAAAAAGTAAGATTATATTTGATAGATAATAAAATTATCTTTCAGCACCAGTTCTATATGGTACTGATTGAAATGTCTTTTCTCATAGTGATACCATGTAAGGTTACAGGGGTCCAAGGGTAAAATTCTCATTGACACCCAAATTCTAACAGTTATAATTTAAAGAGGTACGACTATAACATGACCACCATGTTTTGACTGTCTCCTGGAATTAAACTTTAAAAAATGAATGTCCTGGGGAGCAGAAGTGTTTTGTCATTGATTTTTACCGACAACTGTTATAAGCTACTGAAATCCTTGCATCTCATTGGCTGAGAGCAAATTTTTCGGTAAAAATCACTGACAAGACACTTGATGAAACGCTCCCCAGCCCTCCAGTACTACCCCTCTTCTTGCTTCTGGTATTTGATGGTGGGATATGAATCCCATCTTTAAAAAAATTAAAGCTAAGCTTGTTCCTCCATGAGTAAGTATGGGTCAATCACCTGTTATATGTACGTTTGTGAATTGAATACTGAAGCACATTTTATTTTGTTTTGTTTCTGTTCTGTTTTGTTCTGTTTTTGTTCAGGTGAAAGAGGCCTTGAAGAAGTTTGACCACGTATTTGCCGAGTTTGAGCTAAGCTACGTGAGCGCCATGGTACCGGTGAAATCTGCTCAGGAATATGACACCATGCAAGATGTCATTGTCCTCTTCTGTGAAACCATCAACAGGTAAAACATCATTTATTGCTTTCACAATTGAATAGGAATACTGCATCAAACTATGTACCTTTGCTTCTCGAAGGGGGGAGGGTACATTTGTAGGTGAAGAATATACAGTCAAACCAAGTAAAGTAGCTATGTCTTTAACCCTTGTGAGACAATTGACCACATTTTGTGGTTTGCTAAATAACCTTTGATTCAGAGCTCTAAAAAATATACCAGATGCATGAGTAGAAAGAGCAAAAATTTCTTCATGACCATATTGCGTTTGATGTCAAGAATAAGAATAAGCTTTAAAATCCTTAAATTGACAACACATTGAGAGGTCCAAAATTATTGTTTTTCATCGCAATTGGCGATGTTTCAATTTTTCAACAAAATTTTTAACCACGTATATTGTTTTCCAAAACATCACACCTTATTAGAACCTTGTAGCACTAAAAGAAAAATATTATTGTTGCCAATTTGAAGAACAGAATGTGATCAATTTAGCCCTTCAATAATTCCTGTCGTGAAAGGGTTAATGAGGTCATGTGTCTGTACTGGCTACTTGTATTCTTTCTCCCCTTGGAAAAAAACTGTTTTGGGGGCATTTCATCAAGTGTCTTGTCAGTGATTTTTACTGACAAATTTGCTCTCAGCCAATCAGATGGAAGGATTTCAGTAGCTTATAACAGTTATTGCCACTTGTCATTGATGACAAGTTTTATGAAACAAGTCCCTGTTCAAAGTCTAGTGAAAGGGATGTTGGAGTCAAGGCACTTGCTTGCTCTCCTCTACAACCTGCGTTGCCTTAGGGACTTTCACATTAGAAGTTACCCAATGGAATCCAATATCTGCCATGTTTCCCATCAAACTGATTTAGAGTTTCCACTGAAGGGCAATGTGCGTTCTACTATTGGCAATAGTCTTAAAACCCATCCACCTTTCCCACAATACCAGTGCCTACAAACCTATATACATATGAACTCTAATCGGCTACTGTGATGTCATATCGAGAGGGTAAACAACCCCATGCTTCGTCTGCATGCTAGTCATGAGAGTTAGACAGAACGTGAGAAACTGATCATGGGTCGTGTTCTTTCTCTTCCTGCCAAGAAAATTTCCCAGAGCTCTTTTTCACACTGATAAAGGAATTGCCTGAGATTTTGAAATATTTTTATACAATCCAAAGTCATGTGGCTGTTTCTCTGGTTTCTGTATTATTTCACAATTTTCGGCTATGATTATAGACTATTCCAAATCAGCAAGATAATGAGGGAAAATAAAAAACGTGTGAAATTCCTCTCAGAAAAGTGCATTTTGTAATTGGCATTTTTTTTTTTTTTTTTAGTGCATTTTGTTAATGCTCTAAACTAATGACCAGCTCCTTCAAAATTTTCTAAATGAAAATGATAATACCTTTCATTTATTAAGCATCTTTTTATAAGATGCAAAGCATCTGACAAAATGCTTTCAAGCATTCAAAAGATAAATTCTTTAAAAATTCAACCACTTTCATTTGAAAATGTTCAATGTTAGATCACACCTTCAAGCAAAAAAACGCTGGTGTACATTTATGTGACAGTTACATCTAGCTGTATTGGCTTATTCCATAGTTACTCCAAACTGAAATGTCAAGTAACACAGCAGGCATGGTTTGGGAGCCATAAACTCCACTTAACATGAGTGTGTGTACTCAGCTGCATGAAACATAGGATTTATAAAATGTTTCCTTTTTTAACATTTCAACGAGTGATATATCACACTGGAGTACGTTTAATGAATGATCATTCTACCGTATAACCAGTCACCAACACCTAACATGTCAGGAATAAAGAGAGAATTTAACAATATCCTGCCCTATTTATTTTTTCCTTCTTCAATACTGGAAAAATGTCTATCATGCAATATATTTTATTAGAACGGAAGATGCATGACAGCTGCTTTGTTTCTAATCAAATATAAATAAAGATATGATAGATCCAACATTGCAGTGACTATTTCTTGCCCCTCCTTTGTATTAAAGCAAATAATGATATAGATATGATTGATAGTGATATGAAATTTTGATGATGGTTGGAATTCTGCCAAGTGTATGAAGTATATGTAAATAGATATTGTCTCTGTTTGCTTGATGTGACATTAAGACATTTATCTAATTGAAACACATGTTGGCAGTTTTTATGTGATAAACATAAAACTGTGATAAAACATAAAAATGAGTTACATTCAAACTTGGAAATACATGTAGGTATCTAAAGTGAGAACTTACTTTAAGGCTCTTGGATATTCTGTTTGGGGTAGGGAAATGGCTTTTAGTTTTTAAAATGACAGTGATGTGTAGTTTTGATACAGGATGAAATATGGGAAAGTTTATAAAGAATGAATTTTTTTCGTCTTCAATAAGGCTTGACCATGGTAAATAAAGCAAGGCTTTCCACCTTTATGTTTCACCCGTCAGCTCTTTTCATGATATCTTTTTATAAGCTCAATAAAAGTTAAATATTTGTTGATCATCATTTCAAAGGTTTGAGGCTGTATGTCAGATTTAATGCATTCTTGTCTGTAATGCTGACTAAGCACGTACATGTGTACATAAGATAATCCATTGAAAACTACATTGTATATGTTTTGTGACACTCAGTGCATAGAAAGCCGTGTCAAATGACACGTAACTAAGTGGTTAAAAGAGAAGGTCGGGTTCTTTCAAAGGTGAAAAATAATTTGTGAGCTTCCTCATTCTCTGATGTCAGTTTGGAAGAACATCATAGAAGAAATGTCCCCTGAAAAGGACTGCTCATCAAATGCCCTCATATTCAAATTATGACTAGGAACAGCTGAAATGTTTGGATGAAATATTCATGCCACATGTGTGTGTGTAGTCCCATATATACCAATCTGTGTGCAGTGCATGTGACTTTCAGCAAGGTTTAGGTTGAGTCAATTTCCTCTCATTTTAGGTGATTCCATGGGGGCGTTTCATCAAGTGTCTTTTCAGTGATTTTTACCGACAAATTTGCTCTCAGCCAATCAGATGCAAGGATTTCAGTAGCTTATAACAGTTATTGCAACTTGTCACTGATGACAAGTTTGGTGGAACAGGGCCCTGAGCCTCACAGCATACGCCAATTCTTACATACTACATGATCAACCTTTCCCAGTTAGACATTTTTCTTTCGCAATGTAATCGCACAACCAAAACTCAACTTCATCTTTAAGCAGCATGTAGTCACTCTTGACTGTAGTACTGGGATTAGATGATTAGGATTCTGAAATACCACAAGATGTTTCCTTAACCCTTTCAGGACAGGAATTATTTAAGGGCTAAATTGATCACATTTTGTTCTTCAAGTTGGCAACAATAATATTTCTCTTTTAGTGCTAGATGGTTCTAATAAGGTGTAATGTCTTTGAAAAACAATATACACTGTTAGGAATTTTGTCAAAAAGTTGATAAAAACATTAATTTTTAACCTCTCAATGCATTGCCAATTTAAGGATTTTAAAGCTTATTCTCATTTTTAAAATTCTGGCATCAAACACAATATGGTCATGCAACAGAAATAGACATAGTGTGTGTAGAAATTTTTGCTCTTTCTACTCATGGGCAATTCTACGGTAACGGAAGGACATTCAGATTCAGTTTGTATGTGATTGCCCTTCCGTTACCGTGGGATTGCCCTCATGCATCTGGTATATTTTTTACAGCTCTGAATCATAAGTTATTGAGCCAAACCACAGAATGTAGTGTCTCGAAATGGGTAATCCCTTTCCAAATTTCAAGAACATGGCAGTAAAATGATGTAACCAAACGATCAGCACAAGCAAGCAATAGACCATGCGGGAAGTATAAAGAAAAATGAACTCTCCGAAGTAGTTCCGCTGGAAACAATAAAAATCAAGGTTTTCAGTGATACATCACAAAAATGATGAAAATTGTAGAGTTCATTCACTCTCGGTTGTTGGGCAAACTGAAGATATTGGTTTTTTTTTTAATTGATGGCTGATTTGGTGTCTTGAAAGGGGCAATCCCTTTCCAAAGTTCAGGAACATGGCAGTAAAATGATGTAACCAAACGATCAGCACAAGCAAGCAATAGACCATGCGGGAAGTATAAAGAAAAATGAACTCTCAGAAGTAGTTCCGCTGGAAACAATAAAAATCAAGGTTTTCAGTGATACATTACAAAAATGCTGAAAATTGTAGAGTTCATTCACTCTCAGTTGTAGGACAAACTGAAGATATTGGTTTTTTGTGGAATTGATAGCTGATTTTTTTAATGCGGTTTATTTGTCAGGCCGTGTGAGAAGGAAATGAGTCACAGAGAACTTCCTTTAGTTTAGGATTTTAAAAATATGAACATTTTTCAAATTAGATTGTTGAGGAGTTATTGACAGACACCATGAAATCTTAATTTGTGATTAAAGATGAGTCGTTCAGTTTAAAATGGACAAAGTGTGGCTTATTTGTAAAAGTTTGTTCCTTGAAAAAAAAGGTATATATTCACTTACGGGTACAATACAGGTATTAGCATTCCTTGATGCTTTTTAATAGAATAAATGTCAGTGTAGGGGTTCTCCAAGGGTTCCTCTGTTTTACACAAGTGACTATTTGTTTTGGCACATTTCTGTCTGTTCAATCACTTTCTGTTCGTACATCTAGTCACCTGTACATATGTAATTGAAAAAGTAAATGAAAAATAATTATGTGGCATTGAAAAGAGACCTACCATGTTACAAATCACATGACCAGCATCTGATCATGTGACAAATAATGCCACAAACCATGAGGGAACCAAATTATTTGTGTTTTTAACCACCCTGGAGCCACAGCAGGGTCAGTGTACCACATTTAGAGGGATAGCCAGTCATTTCCTTGTGTCCTCGTTAAAGGTAAAAGAGTCCTAAATAGTCACGAAATGTTAAAACCTTCACAAAATCTCATGAATTGGCACGGAATGTTAAAATTACCATTGCATATGTGCCAAACGATTGTCACGGAAAATGTATTCTAGCTTAAAACTAATCGAAGGAAGGAGAATACATGTATATCAGTCCGTCATTAGGATGTGTTTATATTGTCCCACACGTGCTTTTCTGTGTTGGTGGTTTTCAGTTCATGTTTTTGTAAGCTTGTCAAGATATTGCTCTAATGCCCTGATGACCTATTTACTTTACTGCATGATAACCAATTCAGAATAAATTTTAAGGATTATCCCTTCAAATTCAGTTTCATTTCCAGAACTCAAGAGTACCTTAGGAGTTGGGTTTTACAAACTAGTCTGCAAGCACAGACCCTAATTTGACACTTTATCAGAAAATCACTGTGTCTTGAGAGAAGCCTAATTCAGCTACCTTCTGGTAGTGTCCTGTGTCAGGAGTAGCTATAGTACATGGCCTATGGTAGTCTTATAGTGGAGACACTCTTTTACGACTGACCAGGGTTTGTGCCTGCAAACTACTTACAAACAGCTGTGTCTGACACTCCTTGGCCTACCCTATGGGTATAACCTTGGCCGGTTTGTTCCAGCTCAAAATAGACTGGGTCGCTGACCCCTAAATGGCCGGAAAGGTTCCCTCATAAGACACCCGGAGATGAAAGTTGTGTTAGCTGGGCAAAAGATCTGTCGCTAGGCTTACTGCCAAAATGTTTAGTAGATAAACATTCAATTTTACTGAAAATAGAATGTTTGGAACATGTTCAAGTTTATAGGTCTACATGTCAGAACATTAATAAAGGGTATAAAAAGGATTAGCTTTTCAATGTTTGGGTAATGTTCATGTAGAGAAACTGGAGATTTCCTTCCATGCCATTTCCATCAATATTTACAAGGCCAAAGGCATACTGAGAAATGATAATATGACTGGCCTTGAGGGGGATACGACATAATATTCCCCGAAATAGATTCATATTACCTGATTTGAAGACTCGGGTAATATGAATCTAGTGAGGGCGATATATGTTGTATCTCCTGAAAGTAGGACCACAGCATACATCTAAGCAAGCAAGACGTAAAATGGATTACAAAGTGGATTCTAACCTTTCATCAAAATTCTCATATCCGATTTTCCCACTGCACACTGAGCCAGCAAGCGCCAACAGTGCGCAGCAATTAATTGCAGGCTCTATTTGCGCACTTCAATGTTGCCCGGATGTTAGATCAGGGAAAATACAAGGCTATATTGCCTGGTTTTATAACACGTAAAGTCCATAGGCTTTCGTGAAAGAAGGTGATACAAGAAATATTACCCTCTTAGGCCCAGTTTGCACCAAAGACTAGGGGAATGCAATTTTGTAAAAGCACAACTTAGATGTCTGATAAGGATTATGATAATTAATAATTCTTGTAACTGGTGCTTGTCCAAAATATTCTGATCAAGGCATGACATATTCATGCAGTGGTCACTGTATTTCAAATCAGCACACAATGTGTGCACTATCTCCACTCCTTGGGTAGTACCAGTATTCCTACATGTATGAGATGCGCTCTGTTCTCTTGTTTGCATGCATGCATGCAGGGTAATGGCTATAACATTGACAATTCGTTTTCTGGAATTCTCACTAGTTCCCAATCTCTCCTGGGTACAGAGTAACTCATGTCAATTCATGCCTTGCCAGTGGACATGAGTTATTGGTTCCAGATCCTCACATGTAGTTATTCTGTGGTATCTCCATGGTTATTCTCTGCACATCTAAGCTTACAATTTGTCTGAATACCAACCCATCAAGATCACACCTGTCGCTTCATATCGTAAAATCTTCTCAAATGTTGACCTTTCAGGTTAAAGGTCATAGAACAGTGGCATTGTGTTAAGATGTCAACATGTTGTGCTGCCTATATTTAGTGTACAGTAATCAGTAATAATACACTGTCATAAACATTTAAAAGAAAATAGCCTACTTGGCAATTTTGATACGGTAGTGGCAGTAGAAAGTTATCAGATTTGAAAGAAAGTAGTCAATTTGGCAATTTTGATACTGTCTTGGAAGTAGAAATTTATGATCAGCTGTAAAAGAAAATAGCGTACTTGGCAATTTTGATACTCTCTTGGAAGTAGGAATTTGTAAAGGATCATGCCAGAGACCACATGTATTTCACTTTATCATATTGTGAGAGCTATATTTGCTCTAGGTTGTGCATTTGGTTATTGTACCCAAACCCTTCCTTGAAAAGCTAGAAAGTAAAAGAAATAATAGAATTTTTTATTGACACATGTACATGTAGATTTAGACAAATACTCTAGCAAAACACTGTACATGTACATGTAGGTATGAATACCAAGCCCCATATGTATATCTGTGCTTATGCATTCCAGTACATGTGATTTTTTTCCATCATAATTCATAATTTTGTTATGATCAGCCTGTGAAAACAAAGTGCATAGCCTGTAACCGATCATATGACTCCGAGCAAGTCTAGTGCTATGGTAACCCTGGCTTGTCTGACAGCCTAATAAATAATCTACCGTCTAATGAATGACCTTATCATCGTCATCTCGGCTTTGAAAGTTGTTAGACATCCTCACATTGTCACCTGACAATGTGGTTTGCAAGGCTTGTCAACGCTTGTCGATTTGTAGATATGGTCAAAACATGAGCAGCTAAAGGTCATGTGAATGAAGTTGCGAGATCTACTTGATTACAGTCGGAGCATGAGCAAATCAAGTCATTTGGATGAAGTGTGAAAACCACTGAGTTGAAAACTGGATATGAGTGTATGAAAGATGTACAATGGCCTTCCATGCATGCATTTATGGAGCATTTCATAATTTACAGAGAGAAATATTCTCTTTGAAAGGAGAATTAAAAACTGTTCATGAATCATGATGCACCTCGATTATTGAGAGTGGCCAGTTTAGAAATACAGACTGGCACTTTTTATGTTCAGTGCTATAGGGGTTATTGATATGTGCTGCTATTAAAGTGCTAATTGGTCTGTTCTCTGGATTAAGGTTGCTTTTCATGTGGGCTGATAATATTGCAATATGAAGCCAAACATTTACTTCTGATAGCAAAGCTGTACACTTTTTTGTAATGATTAAATATTGTTCAGGAATATGTACATAATTCATTTACATGTACATGATACTCAGTCTAAATTGATAAAAGGAAATTTGAATTATTGTACATTCATTTTCTTCCCATTTCAGTTATAAAGACTTCTGCAAGTTACATTATCTTGCCAAAGTCATGTTCCCTATTTTCTGAATTGTGTTACCATTCTGATTTACAGATATTTTGATTGATTAGATAGGGGCCATTTGATTCATTAATGTGCCATCTGTCCTTTGATCAAACGGTTTTGCAGGTATTATTGCTTGTTGTTAAAGAAGGGATTAAGGCCAAATTGATGGGCTCTGCTTCTTAGAGTTTTATGTTGAAAATGTGGTTGAACAAATACATCCTGGCTGGTCTACCCGATTAATGTATTCAGCTTTAACTGCCTCTCCGTTCTTTCAATGTAATAACTGAAACAAGTAAGAAAATGAGGCCAAAAGTGCTATGCCTGTAGTTGAAGTTGCGGTTGAAGCAACACACGACAGTTTACCTAATCAATATTGTTTACGACAGATTCACTAGAACCTACAAACCACAGACCCACACCTTATCAATGCCATGTGATTTGGTAAAGTACTTATAGCTCAGGCCAGAAAATAATATCACCTGGGTGCAGCAGTTGGAACCATTTCAATCAAACAATCGATATATTTTTCGGATAAATATGACATCACTTGGCGACGCTAACTTTGCTCTGACTTTGTTATTGAAAGGAAGCGCTTACTATGATTAGAGCAGATTGTACAATGAACTGTTCACCAAAATCTGCCACATGTTCGTTCGCTGTTTATAGTACAGACATATGCTGGTGTACAAAACAATTAAAGATATACATGTAGCTTGGGTAATATCATTCAGTTTTTAGTTAAAGGTAATGTTCTTTAATTGTGCCGCTACATAGAATTTTAAGAGAACTGTATTTCTGTATATTCTTTAGATTGGGTTGAATGAGTGATGATCAAACCTTGAGTAAAGGGCTTTATGACGATGCACTACAGTGTACCGAACGAACACTACATCGTAAAGGTTGCAAAATCCAGTTTAGTTTGTAGGCGTGAATTGTTATTATTCTGGATCTGGATTTGAACAATCAGGATGTAGATGAAGGCTTGCTGCTCCAATGCACTTGTAAGAACGACACCCTTGATGAAATGTATGGAGATAGTCTATAGAAATGATGTGGTTTCGTTACCTATTGCCAGTTGATTCCCAGCTATAAGCAACTAGAACTTGGTGCAGTGGAAGTACTTTGAGCATGACAAATCAAGCGAGGTAATCCAGGATCCAAAGAATGAACCCATGTGTTCATCCGTGCATTCACCCATCCCCTCATAATGCCTAAATCACTGAGGCATGCACCCATTCTCTAGGTCATTCTGTAATGCAAAGCACTGTTCATAATCTCTGCCATGTACATTACAGTCATGAATGTTATTAATGTTCAGTAATAAGTGCTCTCCGTGGACTGATAATGTCATCTCATTTTGCTTCATGTTGCTGACATTGTTAGAACCCATTAACCTATCTGTTTTAACTTAAAGCCCAACCTATAATTTGATTTAGACATGGTAAATGAGCCTTTCGAAATTAAGAGGGTATCCGAGTTTATATGTTTATTTCACAATATTGAACATTATGTTCTTGCTTGAATATAGATCCAGACATTTTTTTGTTGTAAATTGTGATTTTAATTGATAGATTTCTCTCTCTTTTTCCTTTTCCCGTTCTCCCCATCTCACACCTCTCTCTCTCTCTCTCTCTCTCTCTCTCTCTCTCTCTCTCTCTCTCTCTCTCTCTCTCTCTCTCTCTCTCTCTCTCTCTCTCTCTTCCCCCTCCATTGCTGTCTCTCTGTCTTTCACTGCCTCCATCTCCAGAGCTCTGAGTAAGCAGTTATTTACTCAAGACCAGATTGACGATTATGATCCCGGATTAATGTTCACGATACCAAGGCTTGCCATAGTCAGGTAAGGTTTTATAATCTGCGTTGCCACAGACAGTTATGGTCTTCAGAAATTCATACCCATTTTTCAACATTAACAGACCCAATACAGTTGTCCAGGAAAACAAGATCACCAAGCAACAAATGTTCCATATTCATCTAAGTGTTGACAATTTTGTGACAGATACATAACATTTAGTGCAAAAATAAACTCATTTTGTGTTTTTGGTACTTGATTTTGTTTTATTTAGGATGATACAAAGACATAAAATGCAAGAGCAGGAAAGCTCAATTTTAATTCAATATTGTTGCAGTACAGTGGAAACTCTTTATAATGAGCCCCAATGTAACAACATTCCTGATATAACAAGGTAATTTTGTTGGTCCCAGGTCTTAATGTTCTTTTGTTAATGCAGGATATTCCTGATATAACAAGGTAATTTTCATGGTCCTAAGGTCCTTGTTATTGTGAGTTTCCACTGTATAGTGGTGCGGTTCATTGAATCAGTTTACTTAATTAGGAGGCAAAGCTAATTCATGCATCCCTTGGGTTGAATACCAATGAACGTTAAACTTTGATAGAAAGTACAAATATTCATACATATACATGTATATGTACCAAAAAAGATATGATGAATTTTCGTTTCATAAAAGAGAAATCAATATTTTCTGTAAACATGGAGTATATGACACTCGTCTGAATGAGAAAGTTGTAACATTTCATTTCTTTACCCTTTTTTTCCCTTGCAGTGGGTTAGTGACATTTTCAGATGGTCCTCTCAACATGGCGAAGCCGCCTTCACAGATTTCAGAACTTTTCAGACCCTTCCAGAATCTCCTTATCAAAATCAGGTATGTATGTGGGCGGTGAGATTACTTTAAACCCCATTCAGACATAACGTTGGTAATCTGCCTCATAATTTGGCATTGTAATTAGGTCTTAATTACATTCCTTTTCGTCTACTTGTGTGGTTCATTTACTTTAAAACTAGAAACTTGTGTGAATTGCCAAACTTTGGTTGTGTGATTCAATTATTTTGCAGAATGAAACTTTCATGAATCTGGGGGGCGTTTCATCAAGTGTCTTGTCGGTGATTTTTACCGACAAATTTGCTCTCAGCCAATCAGATGCAAGGATTTCAGTAGCTTATAACAGTTATTGCAACTTGTCATTGATGATAAGTTTTATGAAACAGGGCCCTGGACTACTCATGAATTTCACGAAATTACAGCTCACTTTGAACATTATTTCAGTAATGTCGATAGAAATATCATACCTTATATGCAACATAGACGACTAGCAGAAAGGGGGAAAAAGTCATTGATATGAATAGAAGTGTGCATATTTTGAAGTGACTGAGGAACAATTTGTTTTATTATTGAATACAGTGAGCTGCTGCAAACACTTTCAGATGAGGAGCTCCACCTTCTAGAGAGGGGGCTATGCAGTTCAAAGGAATCATGGGAAGACATTGAGCGAGAACTGGACCAGCTTTCATTCCGTGACCGACCTGTGCGTGGTACAGACAGTCATTACCACGATGAGGCTGCATGTAGACTATCACCTTGTAGTAGCTGCGTGACAGATTGTGATACTATGTGTAGTAGTGTGCTTTCTCTCACCCCAGAGGACAGTAGAATGTTAAGTGTGCGAAGGAAAGCCAGTGATTCCAGCCATCGATGTTCTGTCGATGACGCCATTGACATTCCAGGTGCTGTGAATAATGAGAGTTCTGGAGAATTCCGGGCAGTTCGCATTAGGAAATGTTCGCGGAATTCGCTTGGAGTCACGTCTCCCAGGATGAGCCCTGATTCATTGGATGGTTTTGCAGGTGGATCTCGTGAGTGCATCAATCGGAGACGGGATTCAAGTCAGCAGAGTGATGTTGGGTTAGAGGACAGCGGACAGTTTCAAGATGCCTGCCTGGCATCACGTAGCGTTGACTCATCTCCAAGGCTTACCAAAAGAACTTCGCGACAAACCCGCGAAAGAGCTGCATCGGACAATTCCTCCATCTCTCCTCATAGGAGAGAAGGACTGTCGGAGAACAACCCAAGAGTGTTGAAGCGGGAAGACAGTGGTCTTGGCTCTGCACCCAATGGGGACTTGATGGAGTTGTACCTTCAAGAACTTCAGACATCGTACCCTTTGAGTGACATAGCTACTCCTTCTGCTAGTCCTAGCCATGGCTCCATAGCCAATTCTACAGAGGAACTGAGTGAGAGCAATCAGAATAATATGGTCATTGTTGAGATGCAACATAGTGAGCTCATTGTTTCCACCTCCTCTAAAGGAAACAATCCCCTTAAAAGTGCCCATCAAAGCAATGCTTCCAGGATAGCCATGGACTTCAACTCCAGCTTTCCCATGTTCGGGAAGGGCAAACCCAGCACTGAGCTCAACACCACTGGCATTGTTGGGAACTCGACCCAAAGGATACCTGGTGAGCCAGTGGTGTCGACACCCCAGACACCTGCAGTCATAAGTCGTCACAGCGATTCAAGCATATCTGTAGACCCCTCCGCGCAGACCCCCACTGACCCTAGCATCCAGACCCATGTGACGGTCAGACCTTCTCGTAGTGAGCCCTCCTTTAGACTCTCTTTCCTTGGAGGGTCACATCCCCAGACAACCCACTCTCACTCTGGAGAAACCCTACCCAGTGCCCTGAACCGCGTCACTGGCAGCAGGGGCATTGTCCGACCTCAGGTGACATCAGGTTCTGATGGCGAGGAATCCAGTGATCTGTCATCCTCAGCTTCATCATCATCATCATGTTGTTCATCTTGTTGCTCGTCTGGACACGAGTTTGATGATGGAGATAGAGATACAGACTACAAATGGGAATCAGATGACAGGTGAGAAAAACAATTCTTTCTGCAATACCTGGTTTTAGATATTAGATAAACATAAACATCTAGTATCCTTATGGTTATCTGAAATGACATTTGCTCCCTCATCTCGTGGTCCTCCTACTTATCCCTGAAAGTGTCTTTTATATATTCATATATAGTCATCTAAATTCTCCTCAGTGAGGAATTAGATCCCGAAGAAATTCTGGTGGCTCCTTATCTCAAAACATTCCCTACGTATCGCTCTACAAATGTATTTTACTCGCTAAATTTTGTTTTTCTTCCTTTTTGTCCCCGCCGAACGAAGTTCGCGAGGGGACTATGAAACGGGCTCCATTCGTGTGTGCGTGTGTCTGTCCGTCCGTCCGTCCGTCCGTCCGTCCGTCTGTCCGTGTGTGCTCAGATGTTAGAAAATGCTACTTCTCCTCTATTTCACATCGGATTTTGATTCCGATTGTTTTATCTGATAGGGCTGGGTGGGGGCTTCCAAACTTCTACACAGAATTTTGAAATTCATTAATTATGCAAATTTATGCAAATTTATTCAAAATTGACGAAAAATGCTACTTCTCCTCTATTTCACATCGGATTTTGATTCCGATTGTTTTATCTGATAGGGCTGGGTGGGGGCTTCCAAACTTCTACACAGAATTTTGAAATTCATTATTCATGCAAAGTTATGCAAATTTATTCAAAATGGCTGAAGGTTCATAATGTTTTCATGTTTTATATTTCAGTTGTATACATGCATTGTTGGTATTCTCTTCTTTTACATGCAGTAACATTATTATTTTATTCACTAAAGTTTTTCACTGAAGTTTTAAGGTTCAGGCTAGTTAATTTCCACAGATCTGCACTTCCGGCGGGGACATTTATTACGCATTGCGTAATTTACTCATTCACTTGTTTCTTAGTTATCAGCTGTCCATCACAGTTTTTATTGATTTGTGTCACATGCACCCAAATATGTGAAATGGTATCTTAATGGTCTTGATTGAACATCTATTCATATCTAGCTCCTTTTAAAGCTTGTCTCTTTCATGTTGCTTTCATTGAACAGTAGCGACACAAACTCACTGATATCTGAGACCAACGACGAGCAGGAGATCAAAATGGCCATTCAAGCTGCTGAGCTTGCTGCTAGGCAACAGGTCAGGTCACAGTTCCGCAGTTCAAGTGACCTTGTCCACAGACTGTTCGTCTGCATTGCAGGTAAGAAATGCTAGATCATGATAAGAAAAATTAGAATATAACCCATAAACAATAGCTGCAAAGCTTTCATGGTCATTGTTGACAAAGTTGGAATTCACAGAAAGAAATGCAAGAAACAATTTATAGTAGCCATCCTTCATATGGTGAGTATTATGCCTAAGTGTCATTTACTGTGTAACTCATCTAGAGGTAAACAATGTACAGCATTAGAATATTGTCATCCACTTTGTACTGCATTGCACAATCTGTGTAAAATGTAAAGCAGAGCTAGAAGATACTTGAAGAAAATTTGTTCTCAGGTATGTCTAAGGATTTGTAAATGAAGCATAGGGGACATGTTATTTTGGTCACCCTATACATGATTAGAATTGTAAAGTCGCTTGTGATCTTTGACCTACAGGTGTTGCTGATCAGCTACAGACCAACTTTGCCAGTGATCTACGCAGCATCCTCAAGACTGTCTTTGAGGTGACTGCATGCAACCCCATGGCCTCTGAAGACTCCGTCTTCACATCACAGACCCCGTCAACCTCGACATCACATGCTGACAGACAATGCACTGCTCCCCCTTCCACTGCATCCAACTCAGTGGCATCGATGAGGCAGGACAGAGCTGGGAGTAACAGCGGAAGCCATAGATCAGGCAGGGCATCAGAGGGAAGCAGGCAGGGAGTAGGAGTAGAGGGCCATGAGAGACACAGGCATAGGAGTAACTCTTCACATAGGAGTAGGAGGTCTAATTTTGATGGTGAGTTGAAGATGTGTTTCCTTTCTGGAATCAAATTGCATGTTTTGACCAATTTTGTAATTTTCTTTGTACCATCTGCAAAGTCATTCATTCATTCATTCATTTATATGTTTATGTTGCTAAAACTATATACAGCAAAAGCCACTGAACCTACGTATATACAGCAATATTATAAATTAACTTGAAATTATTCATATCATTTGTAGTTAAGCATGTTTCATATCATGTAATATAAAATTAAAAAGGAGACAAGGTTTATCACTTTAAGATGGGCATTGCAGCCAGTGAGATGGACATTAGTGAGATGGGCAATGTGGTCAGGATCATGACAATATGATGTGAGGGTCTCAGGGTACTTCGAAATCTGATGAAATCTGAAGTTCAGAAGTTGAGAAACTGAAGTACCGGTGTAGAAGTTGAGAAGTTGATTGAAGAGCCCGAGGTCTACCTGTGTATAACTCAGGGTTCTTTACTCTCTTGGTTAGACCCTCCTCTTTGGATGCCAGATGAGTCAAGCGATGAGTGCCTGGCTTGCCGATCATCCTTCACAGTGCTTCGTAGGAAACATCACTGCAGGAACTGTGGCCAGGTAAGGATAGTACCAATGCTTGCTCATACATAACCTTTACCTCCTTGGTAATGACCACAACCAAGAATAACATCATCATCACCTGTAAAGTTACCATCATCACCATCAACTCCCGCCAATAACTTCACCAATGCCGTTATCGCATCCAATAACACCACCACCTCCATCACCATCTCTACTGCCACCACTATACTATTAATACCATCACAATCCATCATTACAATGTATGTCACCACTGCTGAAGTTAGCTTTGTGTTGCCACATTACTTTGAAGATTTATTTTTCTCTATATCCAATGCCAAACAAGAATGTGAGAAATACTAGCTTTTTGAAAATAGATTCGCTTATGCTATTTTATTTTTCCACTGATTTTATATGAGGGACGTTTAGCACTGAGGAATCAAAACCTTACTTGTTGTCAAACAGAAAACAGGACGTAATCATTCACTCATTCCATGGCAGTGTGTGTTATAAGAAATGTTTTGTATTTTCATTTTTCTTTCTGTCTGCCGCAGATATTCTGTGCTAGATGTTCGGCCAACTCTGTACCCCTACCCCGCTATGGGCAGACAAAGCCAGTCAGAGTGTGTAATAGATGCTACATGTACCACGTGACTCCATTTCAGCACTGACCATAGTCAATGGAAGTTAGTCGGAGTAACTGCCTCTACATGTGGTCCCATTTCTACACTGACCATATTCAGCCCTAACTAGTCAGAGAATGAAATCACTGCTACAGATCACTCCATTTCAGCACTGCTACAGATCAAGCCATTTCATCACTGACCATAGTCAACTAAAGGTAGTTGGAATGAGTTACCAATGCTGTGTGACTCCATATGCAGTTCAACACTGACCATAATCAGGTGAAGCCAGCTAGAGTATGCAACCACTGCTACATGCGACTCTACTCCAGCACTGACCAAAGTCGCCTGAAGTTAGTTGGAATATGTAACTGATGCTGTGTGACTCCATTCTGACAGTGACCATAGCGAAATGAATCTGTGTCACTCACAACCAACTGCTGCCAGGGAAAATCCTTGAGACATTCCAAGAGACAAACTCTTCACAGTACACGGTGCAGAAGGCTCATTCAAAGTGGCTGGATGGGGGGAATTTGTATTGAATGCATAGAGCTCTGGAATGTTCATCGATGGTTCAAAAACTGGTACGTTCTCGCTAATATTTTGAAGCTAGTAGTCCTGGAGGAGATGTGTAATTTTCAGGATTTATGCACACATGGTCTTCACTACCGACTGGAGACACCTTGTCCAGTGCTGCTCGCAGTCTTGTACAGTGATGTCATGGACACGTTCTGACCATCTCGCTACCACCAGCAAGACTAACTGATGCATCTTGATTTGAATTGATTGGAATTTGATTGGAAATTTTGTAGCAGAAGAAAAGTTTGTATGCTTCATGACGAGCCACAGGAATTCTATTCATTCCTCGGAGAGACAGAGAGAGGGATCTCTGAAAGGCACTGGAGTCTCATTCCAACTCACTATTTGTGTATCTGCTGCGAATGAATCCGATGCTGTCATTCATACAAATTGCTTTAATGCCATGTGTACATCATCCATATAGTGAAGTGCAATGTATTTTACTTATTTGTTAACTCATTGTGTATACGAATTTGTACAAAACAAATATATATTTGACAATTTATCTATGGTATGGTTAAGAGTAAACCTGGCTTTAGGCTGATGCGTAAATGACTTTCATTGAAAATTATGGTTTTGTGATCATAATGTACAGTCTGTTGTCTCAATGTATTTTGAAGGGGGGGGGGTAGGGCTAAGACACCCCTCCCCAATTATTGGTGGCCCTATTACGTGCATTTTTTCATTATGTAATTAATACCTTAATGAGCCTACATGTATATTCTGCAACTTGAGAGAATTTATTTGTCTCATCTGTAAGATATTTCTTCCATTTGTACTTAAAAGGTTATTTTTTTTATTTTTTATTTTAATGTGGTCAATGACCCATTAAAACACTGTGCCAAATATGTCAAAGAAAAGCATTAAGGGGATGAATAATTTTTTTTTCATCAATCTGGTAGATTGTAGGTGGTAGTGTGAAAGGTCAAATCAGGGCCCTGTTTCATAAAACTTGTCATCAATGACAAGTTGCAATAACTGCTATAAGCTTCTGAAATCCTTGCATCTGATTGGCTGAGAGCAAATTTGTCAGTAAAAATCACCGACAAAATACTTGATGAAACACCCCGCTGATCATTTAGAGAAAGAGCCCGTAATACTATATATCAAAACAGGACCAAATACAATAATAAGAAAAATTGAACCACAGCAAAGTGTTGAACACAGCTGATCACAGCAAAATGTTGAACACAGCTGATCACAGCAAATTGTTGAACACAGCTGATCACAGCAAAGTGTTGAACACAGCTGATCCCAGCAAAGTGTTGAACACAGCTGATCCCAGCAAAGTGTTGAACACAGCTGATCCCAGCAAAGTGTTGAACACAGCTGATCCCAGCAAAGTGTTGAACACAGCTGATCCCAGCAAAGTGTTGAACACAGCTGATCCCAGCAAAGTGTTGAACACAGCTGATCCCAGCAAAGTGTTGAACACAGCTGATCCCAGCAAAGTGTTGAACACAGCTGATCCCAGCAAAGTGTTGAACACAGCTGATCCCAGCAAAGTGTTGAACACAGCTGATCCCAGCAAAGTGTTGAACACAGCTGATCCCAGCAAAGTGTTGAACACAGCTGATCCCAGCAAAGTGTTGAACACAGCTGATCCCAGCAAAGTGTTGAACACAGCTGATCCCAGCAAAGTGTTGAACACAGCTGATCCCAGCAAAGTGTTGAACACAGCTGATCCCAGCAAAGTGTTGAACACAGCTGATCTCTGCAAAGTGTTGAACACTGCTGATCACTGCAAAGTGTTGAACACAGCTGATCACAGCAAAGTGTTGAACACAGCTGATCACAGCAAAGTGTTGAACACAGCTGATCACTGCAAAGTTTTGTACAAAGCTGATCACTGCAAAGTGTTGAACACAGTTGAACACAGCAAAGTGAATACCACCAAGTGTGTAACAAGAGTTTTTAGCCTTTTTCTGATATATGATGTAGCATGTTTTCTAGCAAACAACCATAAAAAAAATTTGGCATTGAACTTTCTGTGATTATCTATCCATTTCCACTTTTGTTTAAAGAAGTATTTTACTCTTGGTATTTTCACATTTTTTTCTTTTTCTGCCCATAACTTTTGGACCAATTTTTGCATCATATTGAGTGAAATGGTACCTTTAACCTTTATATCAGAAAGAAAATAGAAGCACTTTGTAGTTTTATAAGACAGACATTACAATTATAAGTGGCTAAACATATCAATAAGTATGTTCATTGTTGTTCTATACTATGCTGAAAAAATTACACATCTAATGGCTTTTTGGGGAACTTGTGACATGGTACAGTTTGCATACATGTATGTCAAATCTCCATTTTTTTCACGAGTATCATTTAAATTTATGTCAAGTGTGCAAGTAAGAGAGCTGTCAATGTAGAACTCATTTTTTGTTTATTTCCTCCTGAGGAATATCTGTTATCATAATGTGCATCGTGAAAACTTCCAGATTTTGTGTTGCTTAACCCCTTCTCTGTTATTAGGTATATGAAGAATTATAATTAATGGACGTTCATGAGTAAAAAGATGAGGTGCTTTATCCATGTCTAACATTATTTGTTTTATTTCACATTTGAAAAACCTCTTCAAGTTTCATGTTTCTTATACTGACTGCAAAAAAAAAAAAAAAAAAAAAAATTACTATTACATTTGAAATATCCCCAAATTCAAATGGAATGAAAGACAGCTCTACAATTTTTTTTAAACATTTCATTTTCTGGACCTTATTTACTTTACGAATATGTGATGTATATAATACCATTTGAAGTAATTATGTTCTCCTTTTTATATGTTAGTACACCTTGTTTCCATGCAGAACAGTGCAAACTATATATTCTCTGTCATCAAGTGTGCTAAACACACTACATGGCTGAAAAAAAAAAAGTTGATTTCCCCCCCCCCCCCATATTTCCCATTTTTTCCCACTAAATAGCTTTACTCTGGTGTGCTTACTAATCCTGCATTTTCTTTCCAGAATTGTAGTTATAATTTATACATGTAGTTCTTTTGCTGACAATTTTTCTAAAATCTCCACACTTGAGGTATTTAAACTGCTTTCTTTTTTAAAACAATGTAGCATAGTGCTCGACTGAGAAATAGTTTGCTGTAGCTGAATTAGTGTATCTTCTTCTTGTACACCTTGTATGTATTCAGATGTTTTGTTTGATCTCCTTGTTTGTTTGTTTGTTTGTTCTGGAAGTTATTTCACTCGAATGCTACTCCTTGAGGCTGAAGTTAATCAAGTTATGTTATCTTCTGTAGCATATGCATGTACATGTACCTTCAAGCATTATTTCAGATGGATCTTTTTGTTCGAAAAGTGGGAGAAAGATTGCAAAGATGATCAATATTCAAAATGGTTGTAGAACTATACATGTATTTTTTTTCCTTCAATTTGATTGTATTCACTCGACTTTGTAAATTGTCATTCTTGTTTGAAAGTTGTAGGAAAGGGAAAGGGACAGAGTCACAGAAGGTTGTTAAAAATTCAGCATTTTTCTTGCTTTCTAGCACCTTTGTTTTGGTGGTTCATGTTCTTACTGCCATTTAACTACCGCTCTACCTTTTTGTTGGTAAAGACAAGTTCCAAGTACAATATACTTGTTTTTCTGATACTATTTTCCCACCTGTCACCAATAGTTAATTGAAATAATTATTCAAGCTTAATCAATTAGGAACTTATTGAATGTTTTAACTATTTTATTATTTGTCTTCCCAGTATCTTGACCATATTTTTTGCAATTTTTTATTTGTTGCTGTAATGTCTGTTGAAATTTATACAATTGATTGATTTTTTGAGTAAAGTTATGGTCATGTTGCTGGCAACAGATTATGCTAAAAAGAACAAAGTAATAAAGTAATTTTCATAAACCTGATTAGATTATCTGTGATGGCTGGAGTTACCAAGATTGCCATGTTTAGTCTAGTAATTGATTAAACAAAAAAAGTGTTTTTTAAAATTTATTTATATCAAAAAAAATTTCTTAAGTACAGAGTTTCTCATTATCATAATTAACTGATTCCGAAATGTTAATGTTGAATGTATAAAACATCGCAAAAGATGCTTTTGATGTATTACTAAAAAGAAAGATTAATGTCTCTATTTTCATTTTACTTATGATTTTTAAGTGTCTTATATTACATCATAGGCTGACTGCTCTTTATTTTCATGTAAGGTATGTCTGAAAGTTCCTTTGACAAAAGAAGAGAGAGAGAAAAAACATATTTTGGGCTTGCTGCCAAAGTCTTTTGCTTGTCTTCTGTTTCAATCTTGTACAGTATTATGTTGCAATAAACTAATAACGAAGGAAAAGAAAAAAAAAATTGTAGCTTGTGTCTATTTTAGTGTGATATTCTCTAGTTGTACTTTTCTGTAAAAAAAAAAAAAGTTTGGAGCGAAGTATTTTAGTAGCTTTCTTTTGTTTTGTTTTTTGTATCAATCTAATGAAATCCCTGGAAAAAGAAAATTTGAAAGTATAAAAACTATGTACTACATGTATGGGCTCTTGTGTGTCAAGGTGGAAAAAAATAGAAGACAAAAATGGTTGCCTGACTTTGGTAATCAAAGATTGTGATGGCATGCTTGAAAATGAAGGAGAGATGTTTGAGACGATTCTTTAGATGGATGCTTATATAAATGCTTTAGAATCTTGAGCGACGAGAGATGAGCAATAAAGTATAGTAATCATCCCTGTTTGGTGTTTCGGGTAGAATGAGAAAAAGATGGGAGAAGACAGGAACAACTGTGTAATGATACAGAGGGATAAGAGAGGGGGACAACAACAAAAAAGGGGGAAGTAGAGAGAGACAGGATAGAAAATGGAGGACAAAACTGATAGAAAAAAGGGGGTCCACTCGCTATTCATAAGGACCGCTATTCATTTAATGAATAGCGGTCCTTATGAATAGTTATGGACAGTGGTCCTTATGAATAGCGAGGTGATTTGTCTATGGATTGCTCACTATGTAGAAGGACCGCTATTCATACAAAACCGTTATTCATTTAGTCACGCGATATGGATAGCGGTCCTTATGAATAGCGGTCCTTATGACTAGCAAAGGTTACCCCCCAAAAAAGAGTTTTGAATAATCATGCCATTTCAGAAGTTTGTACATGAATAGTAGAATAGTTCTTTATTTCTCTTCTCCACATTTGTATGAATATGTCATTATTATGAATTTAACAATAATTCAGTAGACTTGATGCATATCTTTGACAAATGTAATGTAGTCGAGGCCGGCAGTTTGGAGTCGGGAAGCCACTGAAAAATATCACCTTCCGTAGGTTTTGTACATGTAACTTGGTCCGAGGCCAAGGCCACTAAAATATGGCCTTGAGGCCGGACTTGAAAACAAAACTTTGTTTCCTCATTGCACATTCTACATGTAATACATATTACATGCAAAGAGGTAAGTTTTGGATAATGTAACTTACAAAGTAAATTGATATGATGGCTTTTCCCATGGAATATCTTCTTTATCAGAAAGAACAAGAATTAACAAATATCTTTAATCTTTTAAGATTATTCCAAAAATTACTGCAAATTTTTGGCAAATTTAGCATCTTGACCCCATTATCTCATGGCATGTACAAAGGTACAGACTATCACAAAAACAACATAATAAACAAATTTGCTCTTGCTAAAAAATGGTGATTCATGATTTAATTCGAAGACTGGAACTTCTTAAATACATGTAGCACCAAAAACATCACCAGTACATACAATATTCATAATTCTAATATTCATAATATATTAGATATTAAGTAAGACATATTTTGAACTTTTTTCCACCAAAGTACATGTGATATCACACCGCCATTCTAAATGTAGAGAGAAACCTGTGTACAAGCACTGCTCAAGGAAGACACAAAATGTAGTCTTTACAAGATGGTGGTCTTAATGTACATATTATTTTAGAACAGGTTTCAATAAAAACACTATTTAAAGGGAACAAAAATGTGACATTGCAGGTTTAAAAGAACACTGGGAATCTTAAAAAGAAAATCTGGATTCTAAAAGAGACTGATCACTACTACCGGTAAACCATATTCCTTAAATTGGTAGCATGGTGATGCCATACAAGTGATGAAGTATTACTCATCTATCATCTAAGAAACTTTTAAGAACTTTAATCTTTATTACTGTGATCTAGAAATAATAGGTTTATCAAAGAATAATATAATACCACACAGCAATAACAGCTCTTTAATCATTTTTCGAGAATGGCTTCGCTCCTCCATACTTTTTACTTATTTTTATTCGCAATGAATGGACACACACTATATCATTGCAAATTGGCAGTTGAGCTTTGTCTTCAGTTTTGGGCAATCATAAGAAAAAACAATCTACTTTCTGGGTAGGCATAATTTTCTAGTTTATTTTCATCCCATATACATGTATCTGGGTTCTCTAAGTACTTCATATCTCCAATCATATTCCCAATTAACAACCTTAAGTAGCTTGACAACATTCATCACTATAATGAATATATGAGTACATACATACATACATTTTTTAATCTGAACCAGTAGAATTTATGAGCAGTGACTGAGCAACATCTACCTGGGGCCTGTTTCTCGAAACCGTTATATGTCTAAGTTCTTGACTAAGTCAGCGCTAGTTCTCTAGTTGTCCGCTACGTGTTTCACGAAGCCGTCTTTACCAAGATGCGCGACAACTTCCTGACTAAGGACTTATGACGCCTCCAACCCTGTCATATCTTTTTTAGTGGACGTACAGCGCCATCACATGTTATTTATTGGGTAGATTATGGTCGGCAAAAAGGGACACGACATACTTCTATGCAACTCTTTCTACGCATTCACTTTATCTGGAATTTATCCATGTTTATATTATGAAAATGAAAATTATGAAAATACAGAGTGTTTCTGTTCAAGGCTTGTCTCCACTTAACTCTAGTGAATCAACACTCTTTCCACATTCTAATGGATAAAAATACAAAAAACAACAGTCTAATTGAGATCATTTCAATATGAAAGGAACTTATTTTTTTCAAATGAAAAAGAAAATCATAATAAAAACGATAACAATAATAGACTGAAAGGAGATAGGCCTGTATCAAAATGTGGTGGGATTTAAAAAAAAAAGTTAAACCAAAACTTGTCAAATTAATCCCATCATTGGAAAGAGGGAAAAAAAAAAAAAACTATTGACAAATAAACATTGGGCAAGAAAAAAAATACAAACCTTACTGATAAGCAATGGGAAGTATTATAATCTAGAAAAAATATAAATTCATAACTGTTGCTAGGTATGTTTTATGTCAAAATGAATTTAGTAAGTCGCTTAACTTCTGATGGCAAAGCTATTTTACGATATGGGTCCTTCATATCTGATCGATTAGCATGAAAAACGACGTGCTACCATAATAAACTTGAAAATCACATGTTACTTCTTATATAATAATTACAAGAGTGCTTTTTGTGTGAAATCAAATAATTGGGCAATCTTCATAAATGATTTCTATAAAGATTTCTTTGGTGAAATAAAATCCGACGAGGGAACTGTAATATGACACCGTAGGCCAGCCATAGTCAACGGCATATTCTCTGGTTTTCAGACCCATATCAGTGTAAACATAGATTATATCAATGATTTTTAAAATGAATACTTTGAAATATATGTGTTTAAACTTATAATATGAATATTTTTGTAATTTCCATATCATAATCAAGCCCCAAAACATTATGTAAAACATTCAAAGCATATTATTATTACAATGAAAATATATGGGTTTATTTTGATAAACTATCAAATGACGACATCCGGGGGGTACCTATCCAACATTAAAACTGGCTCACCGATCACGAAATCAATAACTCATATTTTTCATTTTACAAGCGAGTCCATCATGTAATTTACATAATTTAAAAAGTGTTTGGCATCTATTATACCTTTCTACATTTTCTGTTTTCCTTTATTTCCTAATTCATTCAAATATGTGCAGTTGAGTTAAATTTAGCTTTTAAAAATATAGTGTAATTGCAACCAAGGCTACGTGTCGGCTTCTATTCTCGCCAATAGTATCGATATCACGAGATGTCTAGCTAGTTAGCTCTTCGTGAAACAGTTTAGGAAGATCATGGACATCTCCGTAGTTGGTGGATAAAGTTATGACTGTCTTGTCGTTGGTTTCGAGAAACAGGCCCCTGTATACAATTAAAACTTCAAGTGAAGTTCAATTTCATATACCTTAAGACTATCTCTTACATAGGCACACACTTCAAGTGACAAGTCTTGCACTTGAGATAACATATAAATATATTAAAGATTAAATAGGAAATTCTTTCTAATATCACATAGAGTGCAATCTGAAACTCCTTATAAACAACTTAACTACTTAACTACAAATTCATCCTATGTATGTTAACTGTAAACCAAAAACTTGTGCAAATTGTTCCTGAAAGTCGTTTTCACGGCAAGAAACTTACCAGATGTAGGAATTCATTGTTGCGATTTTTTTTTGTGGCATGAAAACTCACATAAATTTAGACCACTCACAAATTTCAGAAAGTTTCTTGCACACAAAGTATCTGGTTATACAGTATAAGGAATTTTTCGTCATAAGAATCTAAATATTTTCGGTAGTTTCTTTCTCGTAAATACAGTAATATCACAGTCTGCCAATAAAATCTGGTAAAAAGGCAGTCAAAATGTCCTTGCTTTTACTATGCAGAAAATTATCATGGTAAACCAATATGCAAACTATACTTCCCCAAAATTGACATTTTCACTGGTACATAGGAACTTTGTTATAACAAACCAATTGGAACCATGACAAAGACCTTGCTAGGGCTCAAAAACAATAAAAAACATAGAATTGGGACTGGCAAAATGTCTTTGTTATTATGAAGTTTGTTGTAGTTATAGCAGTGTCCTTTAAAGCAAGGATCTCATGCATTTGCTCCTATCTAGAGCAAGGGTCACAAAGGTCAAGGGTCATCCAGGCCGAGGGTCACTCTGGTTCGAGTACCTACTGCACACCGAACAAAAATTTCAGATCTGCCAGACTGAGTTTCTCCTTCTTACTCTTGGACCTGGAGTTATACAAAGAAATGAATAAAGAATCAGGGTGAGAAAGAAATAAAATCATTTGATGAGAACCAGAAAGATGTTAACTCATCACTTTTCATAGACTTAATGTCCTTCTAGCTCTCAGCATATTAACAGAGGTGTAAGAGTGTCTGTGAGAAAAAGTCTGAAATAATCTGAAAATAATCTGAATTGTCTGAAAAGATGTGCTTTTCAATGCATTCAGACTGCATACAAAGTCTGAAAATGGGGTTTATGAAGAGCAAAAAAGTCTGACATCAGATTATAATCTGAACTTTTGACATCCCTGATTAAATGATAAAATAACAATGTGCATTAGCAATCGAGTATCATCTGTCAAAAATGAATCACTCTTATCATTCTTCATTCTATCGAATTTCCATTCTTTATTCTTAACTCACTCAATATGATCAGAATTACCTGGGCCTTAGTATTCAACTTGCTAAAAGCTTGTCAAACATTTGAGGGGACCTAACAAAATAGCAGAGTTTTTAAAGACCCGGCATGAATAACCTTTAAAATACTCCAGTATTGTTTGCTCTCAGCAGATACATGTAACATGATAAAAGCACCTACCCTGTAAGAACATCATTGGCTAGCTGTGTCTTCTTCTTCTGAAGCTGTAGTATTCTCTCCTCAATCGTGTCAGAGCAGACAAATTTGTGGATGTGGACACTCCTCATCTGGCCCACCCTGTAGATCCTATCACAGGCTTGGTCCTCAAGGGCTGGGTTCCTATGGAGACAAATAAGCAAACAAACAAAACAACAAATAAACAAATGAAAATAAACTATTCAAGAGGATGTGAAAGAAACTGTGTAGAAGTTATTCTGAATACATGTAGTTGATTATGTAATAAATCGGACCATTTGTGTACAAAGTTTTGGAATCATCATAAATTAAAAGAACTATTTCATCTATTTTCTACACTATAACTGTCAATATTCCAAATAGCCTTCTCCACATTAGAAAATAGTTTCTAAACCATACCTAAAATAATGAAAGGTCAGTAAAATTTGTTCTTACCAGTGCATATCTAGGAGGAAGAGGTTATTACCCCCGATAAGATTCAACCCAACCCCACCAGCTCTCAACGATACCAGCATGACCTCGCGACCCCTGGGGTTGTTGTTGAAATCCTCCAATGCCTCGTCTCGTTTCTTGGGAGGGATATCACCTCGGATGCTCCAGTACTTGAAGCTTGCCCTCTCCAGGTGGCTTCCTACAACGTCTAGCATTTGGGTCCATTGAGAGACAAGGACGCTCTTCATGGGGCGGTCAGCTGGACCTGCAGCACGGATCTCCTTCAGGCGATCAGTCACAATCTTGACCTATACAAGAGAGGTGCACATATACGATCATATTAACAGTAACACATGCACCCATTTCGCATGGTTATGGCATGGTACAGTTATATACTTTTAAAAATTATTATATGTATAAATACTTCAAATTACATACTAAAATAAAGAAATCTTTTAAAATCTCATGTTTACCTAGGTTTAGGTAAACATGAGGTTTTAAAAGATTTCTTTATTTTAGTATGTAAATAGCAAGATACTCACAAATCTTAGCTGCTATAAAGTATTTTCTCCTATTAAAATGGGAGCAAAATAGACAAAATAATTACTTATTCTGAAATGAACTTAGAATCAGGCGATTCCTAATTCAATACCAAATCAATCGGCTTGTGTATTTATTAAGGGCATCAATCTTCAATTACCAAGTCCCTCAGATAGGACTTACAGCTCCAGGTCCCCTCATTGGTGATCTACATATAGTTGTTTTCTGAACACTAATGTATCTACAATCAACAATGTAAATATCAAATGTCAAACCTTTGTACTTGAGAAGCTGGGTTCATACAAGGTTGTCTTAGTTTTGACCTGACTGGACTCCTCGTCTTTCTCCCCCAGACCCATTTCTTTCATCTGACTGACCAGGTCAAGCTCGATACCGTCTGTCTCACATGACTCCTGGTCTGGAAGCTACAAAGGAAAAAGAATGGATTACAAATTTGTTTAAGTCGTCACTTTGAGAATTTGCAGTGAAATAAAAAAACTCACATGTCAGGCATGAAAGGTTGCCTGTGGTTAAATTGTACATAAAGTTTTTCTAAATATGTTGGAAAAAACATATTGCAAAATTCCATGCAAAATAATTATCATTTAAAGTGTTACACAGTCAATTTCAACCTAACTCGCTTCTCAACATCTGTATGGTAAATATAGATATAGTACTTGGTGTAAACCTCAATAACACAAACATCTATTTATTTTGAAAAAGGTTTACTCTGTGTTTTAATTTTCTTTATTACATGCATTTTGCAGTCTATATATACAGTGAACCTGTCTATGAAGACCACTCAAAAGAGACAAGAAAAGCGGTCTTTATGAGCAGTTGGTCTTTATGAACAGGTTCCTTTTATATATGATTCAATGAGAAAAGCTGTTCAAGGGAAACAAAACTTGTAGTCTTTATGAACAAGTGGTCTTTTTATACAGGTGGTCGCTAAAGCAGGTGTGACTGTATGTATGATCTTGTGCACTTTGTATCATGTCTTTTCAAGAGCAATCAAACCTTGAGCTTTGTAGCTGTTGTATACACGGCACTCCTTAAATTCCCAGCAAACAAGTACACCATTACACCATCAAAGACTCCTACATGTAATATTGTTGAAACACGATATACCTACTGACCTCTTTGAGCAGGCTAAGATGACCGCAGCATTGTCTCAAGCGAAGAAGGATGACCAAGATATACGATGCAGAAACCTTGCCCCCTGGAGCTGCTCCAGCCGCTTGTTCCATTACCTGACCAGCTACACCACCACCAGGGTGGGACACGGAGAGGTGCATGGGCACCGTGGGGGCTGCCCCGCCCTGCCCCTTCCCCTCATGCCAGTTGATGTAGGCTTTGACAGTCGACCTGGGGTTGGTGTGGTAGAGATAAGGAAGGGTGTGATCAGTGGGTGAGAGAATTGAGGAGAAATAATAGGAAGTTCTTCCTTACAACAATAAATACCATGAAATAGGATGTCATGATACGTTATACCTGGAAATGAATTTCAGCAAAGACTAAGAACAAAACACTGCCATGCTTCACTGATAATACCCAAAATCTTATTGCATATATTATCACAGAAGTATAAAACTACAACTGTTTGAACCTACCAGCTGCCTTGAAATCCTTTCTTGTATGTTTTAGTGAACCTTACCTGGATTGTTGGAAGAGTTGATCATAAATCTTTCTCTCTTCACTCGACAGAGCTATCGTGTGACTGTGAAGTTTCTTCTCGGGCAGAGAAACCTGCAAGATAATAAGAAATGAATAACAGGAAAGTATGATGTGAAGCAGCTGTATTTCTAAAAGAAATCCTGATTTCTCCCAGTGTGGAAGATCTGAAGCTTGATCTGCACTTCTAGTATTGTGTCGTTTGTGAATCAGTTATTTCACGGCATGAAACTTTTGCGAACCTTAATACCTGCGAAATCTGCGAACATGACATGAGAACAAAAGTTTCTGGTTTTAAAGCATATGACTTTAGGACAAGAGCTACTCACGATTGGATTCCCACTTCTCGTCTTCTGGTCCTTTGTCCTTCTAAGGAGTAGACTCTTGACCAGTGTGTGCAGCCTCTCAGATTTGGCCTCTGTAATACAAGCAAAATCATCATGCTATCTTCACAATGTCACCAAAGGCAATGAAAATAAAATAGCATAAAATGTACTTCCTCGGTGATTCACAATAGTTTTATATCATTGTTTGTCATCAGAAACAATACTGTAATCACTTCAGAATTACATTGATTTACCTTACCACAAACATATAAATTCCTCAAATTTGTTACCTATTTTCATGTAAGCAATAAGCTTACACACACATTAGAGCCCATATTCACTAGCATATGCAATGAAAGGCAATGCATTTAACATTTAACATTTGTATTTCTGTCTCCTTAATGCCACCATCACATGGAATTCCTTTTACACAGAAAGGCGTGCCTCTAATGTGTAAGTTATTGCATCAAAAAAAAAAATCTTGATAAAACTGAGCTTGGTGCTTACTTGGTCCTGCATTTTCTACTTGTCTCTTCCACACCTGGTACTCATCGAAGGGTGTACATCGCAAGAACCTGGGGTGAAAATTTTATTAGAATCAAAGGTACTGTCATCAAAATCAAATCTCATGGCAAATGCAAACATATGCACTTACATGTTCATAAAAAATGAAGGTACATGGATTTCCAGGAAAGAAAAGAAAAACCTGGAAGATTTTCTCCATAATTCAAATCATTCATGACTGATTTTCTGAGAAGGTACTTTGAAAGATGAAAGCACTGTTTTACTTAATTACTATAAAACAGGACAATGCTCTTTGCTTCCAAATAAGGAAAGTCAGTCTGAACAGGCAAGTAAATACAAAAAGTATCTGGAACATGTGGTTTAGCAAATCCCTTTCTACAACATGTTTCTTATTGATAAATTAAAATTCTTTGTAACTAATACCTCATTATTTCCAGAAGATATATCAATGAAATCATTGCTCATACCTGAACAATTCATCAGCAGCTTGACATCAATAAAACGTGCAAAACAACGTTACCTAAGGAGTGAGAACATATCCAAGATGTTGTTCTGGATTGGAGTGCCTGTTACAGCCCATCTTGCCCGAGCCCTCAGCCGGCAGATTGCAATGGCTGTTTGGCTCTTATGGTTCTTGATGTTATGGGCTTCATCTAGGATGATACGATCCCAAAACACACGGAGCAAGGCGGGTTGATCTTTGGTTGAGGTTGATGTTTCATCATCCTAAAAGTACGACAGCAAAGTATGACATTGAATATCAAAGACTTATGAAATTATATGTTATTAAATAGAAAAGGATTATCTTGCAACACATGTTTCCTGTGCTTTTGTTATCATTTGATAGAAATGAAAAAAGAATGCAGTATACATTACCATAATATAGAAATTATACATGATATTGGCATTTTGCACACCACTTGAACCTACAACTATGCTCAAGGCTCTCCAATATTACCACGGCTTTGGACTACTTGTATAGGCTACCACTTTGGGACCTCACAACATTAAAGGAATTCCTTCCTACCAGGTAGCCATTAGCTACACCTGGGTAAAGAGTGGCAAAGGTAGATTAATGTCTAGCCAATGGACAGCTGAAAGATATTAATAAAACTAACAAACACTGCATTTCCATTCTATTGCACTTATAGGAAGCTATAACTCAATTAAGGCCTTTCATTTAATTGAACGATCACTTTTAATCTATATTGACCAGTCACAACTGCTTACAAGACAAAGCCTATGTTTTAGGTAGTAAAGACCTTGTCATACTTGGTCCTTTGCTTTTAAATTCAGTGAATCTACTTCCTGCACTCTTAACTATAATGGATCCACTCCCTTGGCTCTTACCTTCACTGGTTCCACTCCCTTGTCATCCTTGAGAAGTGATTTGAGATCACAGCTAACCAGATTATACGTAGTAAAGACCATGTCATATTTGGCCAGTTTCTCTGGCCTCCTCTCCCTGTTTGGTCCATGGTACAGATAGATACTCAGTTGGCCTGGCTTGCAGCGACGTTCGACCTCCTTGGCCCACTGATGCATGAGGGATGCCGGACATATCACCAGGGTGCAGGAGGATCTTATGAAGTCTTTGTCCTTTTCACTTGGTTTAGATGCTTTTTCTGGTTTTGTATAAAACATAACATACATGGTTAGAGTTGGCTACTCATGTAATATCTGATGAATAATGTTGGTCTCTCTCTCTCTCTCTCTCTCTTTCTTTTCAGCTTTCGCCATTCTCTATAACCCTATTCTCACTATCTGTTCCCCCCTCTCCCTTTACCTAATTTCTGTCTATCTGCCTACTCTATTGTCTGTTCTTTCATGCAAACATAATCTTTCTACAAATTTCTAATACCCTTGAAACAGCAAACCCAGTAAAGAAATAAAGTCAATGAAATGGATGGGTGTTTTAAGGAAACATTCCTTGACGATACCTACCTGTTTCTTTCTGTGCTTTTCTCGCTGCCTCTGCCTTCTGTTTCTTCTTGAGTACCAGTGAGATCATGGTCAGTGTTTTACCAAGCCCCATATCATCAGCTAAAATAGAAAAGAACAATACCCAAACATTTGAATTATATTAATCAAGGGACCACATTTACTGAATGTATTGCTTTCAATTCTTTGGGGCAATAATTTGTTGTTATGGTATATTATGTAAATCAGAACAGTAAGGACTCATACTGACTTCCTAGCTTTAATATTGGATTAAAACAACTTGGCAGAAGTATCTACTCAGAATCTGTATGGTATCTTCAAGCTAATCAAGGACAAGGCTTGAAAGTGCTGGGGAGTGAATAAGCTGTTTTTCTATTCACTGGCAATACTAACATCACTAAGCTATAAAAGATATTACGGCACTTAGTGAAGATAGATTTTGTGAAAGGGTAATTAGTTTCTCAAACTTTTCATTTCTTACATGGGCAGCAGGATACACATTTTATACTCTTGACTCCACAACCATAGTTTAAAGGTCAAAGTTCGCCAATGATTAGAGCAAGAACAATCATGAAAGTTATGTATCAGTTAGCATCACATTAAGTGTACAATAAAGAAAGTGAAAGCCACAGTATAAGTTCTGGTGCACAGAGCTTACTGTTCACAGGGTATAATTTAAATATTCCCTGACGAAAACAAAGTCTGTTACCCAGAATTCCTCCACATGGATGATGCTCCTCTCTCCATGACAGCCAAGCGAGGGCATGCTTCTGATGAGGCATGAGAGTGACCCGGAGGTGACTAGGGTCATCAGCTTCAGTCTCTGCTGATGGGCAAGTTTCAAGAGCTCTAAAGTATGAAGACATCAAAAATTCAGATATTACCATCAGCTAAAGCCTGGACTTACACTCTATTTAAAATTTTAAATCAAAACTTAGAGGACTGTTGGTAAAATGGAAGTACTTGAGTTCAGGAAAATACGGTGAGCTTTCTCTTTTATTTTTTTCCAAATCCCCAAGTTGATAAACACTATATTAGCAATGTAAAATGAGAAGTATTGCTCTTGAAGTGCTCCAATATTTCAAATACAACCACATAGAGTTGATTAATTTCTTTGTTTTGTCGTTATTTGTGCTTGAACTTTAAAAATAAAAGTACATGAATCTGTTTCTGGAAGCAAAATCAATACTGGGTCAGAATTCTTAAAGGGTACCTGAGGCCTGAAAAAATAATTTGTGTATAGTTAGCTTACACAAAATCAACCCCAGAAAACTTAACACGACATTCAACGGTGACAGGATACAGGAGATATCGATTTTTGAAAATAAAATACCCTCAAAAATTAATATAAATAAGACTTGAGCAAAGACTAGTCGATCGATCACGATAGCTCACCTAACGATATATCGATTCAGGAACGTCTTCACTTTCAATTTTCGATTCAATAAATGAATTTTGCGACTCAGTTCTAATTTATTTTTTGTTTCATTTGGTCTGTAGATTCTTTATAATTTATGCGCCGAAGCAATTTTCTATTCGATTTAAACGTTTTGCATTGAATACTTGATTCATCTGTTGTTTTGTTTGGGTTGTAGATTCTCCATAAATTATGCGGCAACTGAATTTTCAGTTTGATAAAAACAGTTTGCGTTGTATACTTCATCCATTTGATG
This sequence comes from Heliocidaris tuberculata, assembly GCA_025618425.1. Taxonomy (NCBI): domain Eukaryota; kingdom Metazoa; phylum Echinodermata; class Echinoidea; order Camarodonta; family Echinometridae; genus Heliocidaris; species Heliocidaris tuberculata. Next base: position 6,538,540 of record CM046847.1, on the reverse strand, counting down.
TTTTATTTGGGTTGTATATTATTCCTAAGTTAAGCGCCAAATCAATTTTTGATTCGATAAATGTATCTTGCGTCATAGTTCTAATTTGTTTGTTGTTTCATTGGTCTGTAAATTCTTTGTAATTTATGCGCCAAACCAATGTTATATTCGACATAAACGTTTTGTGTTGAATACTTGATTCATTTGTTGTTTTATTTGGTTTGTAGATTCTCTATAAATTAAGCACCAACTTATATTTTTCATTTCGATAAAAACATTTTGCGTTGTATACTTCATTTATTTCATTTTTATTTGGGTTGTATATTATCCCTAAGTTAAGCGCCAAATTAATTTTCGATTCGATATATGTATTTTGCGTCTTATTTCTAATTTATTTGTTGTTTCATTTGGTCTGTAGATTCTTGTAATTTATGCGACGAACCAATTTTATATTCGATATAAAAAATGTGCGTTGTATACTTCATCCATTTCATCTTCTATTTGGGTTTTAGATTCTTCATAAATGACGCGCCAACTTATAATTTTCATTTTGATAAAAACATTTTGCGTCGTATACTTCATTCATTTTGTTTTATTTGAGTTGCATCCCTAAGTTAAGCGCCAAATCAATTTTCGATTCGATAAATATATTTTGCGTCTTAGTTCTAATTTGTTTGTTGTTTCATTTGGTCTGTAAATTCTTTGTAATTTATGCGCCAAACCAATTTGCTATTCGATAAAAACATTTTGCGTTGTATACTTCATTCATTTTATATTTTATTTGGGTTGTATATTATTCCTAAGTTAAGCGCCAAATCAATTTTTGTTTCGATAAATATATTTTGCGTCTTAGTTCTAATTTATTTGGTGTTTCGCTTGGTCTGTAGATTCTTTGTAATTTATGCGCCAAACTAATTTTCTATTCGATATAAACATTTTGCGTTGTATACTTCATTCCTTTGATGTTTTATTATGTATATTATTCATGAGCTACGTGCCAAATCAATTTCCATCGATAAAAAAATATATATATATTTTGCGTTTTATACTTCATTCATTTCATATTTTATTTGGGTTGTATATTATCCCTAAGTTAAGCGCCAAATCAATTTTCGATTCGATATATGTATTTTGCGTCTTATTTCTAATTTATTTGTTGTTTCGCTTGGTCTGTAGACTCTTTGTAATTTATGCGCCAAACCAATGTTATATTCGACATAAACGTTTTGTGTTGAATACTTGATTCATTTGTTGCTTTATTTGGTTTGTAGATTCTCTATAAATTAAGCACCAACTTATATTTTTCATTTCGATAAAAACATTTTGCGTTGTATACTTCATTTATTTCATTTTTATTTGGATTGTATATTATCCCTAAGTTAAGCGCCAAATTAATTTTCGATTCGATATATGTATTTTGCATCTTATTTCTAATTTATTTGTTGTTTCATTTGGTCTGTAGATTCTTGTAATTTATGCGACGAACCAATTTTATATTCGATATAAAAAATGTGCGTTGTATACTTCATCCATTTCATCTTCTATTTGGGTTGTAGATTCTTCATAAATGACGCGCCAACTTATAATTTTCATTTCGATAAAAACATTTTGCGTCGTATACTTCATTCATTTTGTTTTATTTGAGTTGCATCCCTAAGTTAAGCGCCAAATCAATTTTCGATTCGATAAATATATTTTGCGTCTTAGTTCTAATTTGTTTGTTGTTTCATTTGGTCTGTAAATTCTTTGTAATTTATGCGCCAAACCAATTTGCTATTCGATAAAAACATTTTGCGTTGTATACTTCATTCATTTTATATTTTATTTGGGTTGTATATTATTCCTAAGTTAAGCGCCAAATCAATTTTCGTTTCGATAAATATATTTTGCGTCTTAGTTCTAATTTATTTGGTGTTTCGCTTGGTCTGTAGATTCTTTGTAATTTATGCGCCAAACTAATTTTCTATTCGATATAAACATTTTGCGTTGTATACTTCATTCCTTTGATGTTTTATTATGTGTATTATTCATGAGCTACGTGCCAAATCAATTTCCATCGATAAAAAAATATATATATATTTTGCGTTTTATACTTCATTCATTTCATATTTCATTTGGGTTGTATATTATCCCTATAAGTTAAGCGCCAAATCAATTTTCGATTCAATAAATATATTTTGCGTCTTAGTTCTAATTTATTTGTTGTTCGCTTGGTCTGTAGATTCTTTGTAATTTATGCGCCGAACTAATTTTCTATTCGATATAAACATTTTGCGTTGTACTTCATCCATTTGATGTTTTATTAGGATTGTATATTATTCATTAGCTATACGTGCCAAATCAATTTCCATCGATAAAAAAAAACATTTTGCGTTGGTCCTTCATTCATTTCATATTTTATTTGGGTTGTATATTATTCCTAAGTTAAGCGTCAAATCAATTTTCGATTCGATAAATATATTTTGCGTCTTAGTTCTAATTTATTTGTTGTTTCGCTTGGTCTGTAGATTCTTTGTAATTTATGCGCTGAACCAATTTTCTATTCGATAAAAAAAATTTGCGTTGTATACTTCACTTCATATTTTATTTGGGTTGTATATTATCCCTAAGTTAAGCGCCAAATCAATTTCCAATCGATAAAAAAAAACATTTTGCGTAGTATACTTCATTCATTTCATATATTATTTAGGTTGTATATTATCCTTTAAGCGCTAATTCAATTTTCGATTCGATATACGAATATATATATACGAATATATATATATATATATATATATTCGATATATGTATTTTGCGTCTTATTTCTAATTTATTTGTTGTTTCGCTTGGTCTGTAGACTCTTTGTAATTTATGCGCCAAACCAATGTTATATTCGACATAAACGTTTTGTGTTGAATACTTGATTCATTTGTTGCTTTATTTGGTTTGTAGATTCTCTATAAATTAAGCACCAACTTATATTTTTCATTTCGATAAAAACATTTTGCGTTGTATACTTCATTTATTTCATTTTTATTTGGATTGTATATTATCCCTAAGTTAAGCGCCAAATTAATTTTCGATTCGATATATGTATTTTGCATCTTATTTCTAATTTATTTGTTGTTTCATTTGGTCTGTAGATTCTTGTAATTTATGCGACGAACCAATTTTATATTCGATATAAAAAATGTGCGTTGTATACTTCATCCATTTCATCTTCTATTTGGGTTGTAGATTCTTCATAAATGACGCGCCAACTTATAATTTTCATTTCGATAAAAACATTTTGCGTCGTATACTTCATTCATTTTGTTTTATTTGAGTTGCATCCCTAAGTTAAGCGCCAAATCAATTTTCGATTCGATAAATATATTTTGCGTCTTAGTTCTAATTTGTTTGTTGTTTCATTTGGTCTGTAAATTCTTTGTAATTTATGCGCCAAACCAATTTGCTATTCGATAAAAACATTTTGCGTTGTATACTTCATTCATTTTATATTTTATTTGGGTTGTATATTATTCCTAAGTTAAGCGCCAAATCAATTTTCGTTTCGATAAATATATTTTGCGTCTTAGTTCTAATTTATTTGGTGTTTCGCTTGGTCTGTAGATTCTTTGTAATTTATGCGCCAAACTAATTTTCTATTCGATATAAACATTTTGCGTTGTATACTTCATTCCTTTGATGTTTTATTATGTGTATTATTCATGAGCTACGTGCCAAATCAATTTCCATCGATAAAAAAATATATATATATTTTGCGTTTTATACTTCATTCATTTCATATTTCATTTGGGTTGTATATTATCCCTATAAGTTAAGCGCCAAATCAATTTTCGATTCAATAAATATATTTTGCGTCTTAGTTCTAATTTATTTGTTGTTCGCTTGGTCTGTAGATTCTTTGTAATTTATGCGCCGAACTAATTTTCTATTCGATATAAACATTTTGCGTTGTACTTCATCCATTTGATGTTTTATTAGGATTGTATATTATTCATTAGCTATACGTGCCAAATCAATTTCCATCGATAAAAAAAAACATTTTGCGTTGGTCCTTCATTCATTTCATATTTTATTTGGGTTGTATATTATTCCTAAGTTAAGCGTCAAATCAATTTTCGATTCGATAAATATATTTTGCGTCTTAGTTCTAATTTATTTGTTGTTTCGCTTGGTCTGTAGATTCTTTGTAATTTATGCGCTGAACCAATTTTCTATTCGATAAAAAAAATTTGCGTTGTATACTTCACTTCATATTTTATTTGGGTTGTATATTATCCCTAAGTTAAGCGCCAAATCAATTTCCAATCGATAAAAAAAAACATTTTGCGTAGTATACTTCATTCATTTCATATATTATTTAGGTTGTATATTATCCTTTAAGCGCTAATTCAATTTTCGATTCGATATACGAATTTTGCGTCTTATTTCTAATTTATTTGTTGTTTCATTTGGTCTGTAGATTCTTTGTAATTTATGCGCCGAACCAATTTTATATTCGATATAAAAAAATGTACGTTGTATACTTCATCCATTTCATCTTTTATTTGGGTTTTAGATTCTTCATAAATTACGCGCCAACTTATAATTTTCATTTCGATAAAAACATTTTGCGTCGTATACTTTATTCATTTTGTTTTATTTTAGTTGTATCCCTAAGTTAAGCGCCAAATCATTTTTCGATTCGATAAATGTATTTTGCGTCTTAGTTCTAATTTATTTGTTGTTTCATTTGGTCTGTAGATTCTTTGTAATTTATGCGCCGAAGTAATTTTCTATTCGATGTTAACATTTTTGGTATGTATACTTCATTCATTTGTTGTTTAATTTGTGGTATAGAATCCCCGTAAGTTACGCCCAAAATCAATTTTTGATCCTTTAAAAACATTCTTCGTTGTATGACTTCATTCATTTGTTGTTTTATCTGGTACGCTCCAAATCAATTTCCAATTGCATGAAAACATTTTGCGTTGTATCGTTGATTTATTTGTTGTTTCATTAGGGTTGAATATTATCCGTAAGTTCCGCCCCAAAACAATTTTCGAGTGTTTGTCAACCTCGGCGCTGTAAATAGCAGACAACAACGCGATAATGCGATCGCGATAATTCCACTATCGCGTCTTGGCTTTCGCCGAACGTGCACACATAAAAAAAACGCACACGCATAGAAAACTGCTCGCGCGGAACTCAACTGCAGTTGAGTTCCGCGCGTCGTTCGTTCACGCTGTCCTTTATTCTCTTCAAACTCCTTAACCGCTAACCTGTAGAATGCCAGGTAAAGTTATTTGGGGTTAATTTTATACATTCTAACTGTATACAAATTATTTTTTTTGACCTCAGAGACCCTTTAAGTGTTATTTTAGCTCATGACACATAAGGGGTTATAGCAATGCTTACTTATGAAGCTTCTCAATGGATTCTCTGATGGTAGTATTCACTTGTTGTTGTCTGGAGAATGTCATACGACCACCATACAGCTGCTGCATCTGAGGATTGGCTGGAAACACAAAGAAACAAGTGAATGAGTAAATTACGCAATGCGTAATAAATGTCCCCGCCGGAAGTGCAGATCTGTGGAAATTAACTAGCCTGAACCTTAAAACTTCAGTGAAAAACTTTAGTGAATAAAATAATAATGTTACTGCATGCAAAAGAAAAGAATACCAACAATACATGTATACAACTGAAATATAAAACATGAAAACATTATGAACCTTCAGCCATTTTTAATAAATTTGCATAAATTTGCATAATTAATGAATTTCAAAATTCTGTGTAGAAGTTTGGAAGCCCCCACCCAGCCCTATCAGATAAAACAATCGGAATCAAAATCCGATGTGAAATAGAGGAGAAGTAGCATTTTTCGTCGATTTTGAATAAATTTGCATAAATTTGCATAATTAATGAATTTCAAAATTCTGTGTAGAAGTTTGGAAGCCCCCACCCAGCCCTATCAGATAAAACAATCGGAATCAAAATCGGCCAAGAAATGACGGAGAAGTAGCATTTTCTAACATTTGAGCACACACGGACAGACGGACGGACGGACGGACGGACACACACACACACACACACACACACACACACACGCACACACGAACGGAGCCCGTTTCATAGTCCCCTCGCGAACTTCGTTCGGCGGGGACAAAAATTGTGATATTTAGTTTCTACAGTGTCAAACAACCACCCTCTGGGCTATCACCCCTGGACACTTATCCCCACAACAACTATTGTAAAACAAGAAAAGTGTTTCAACCTGAAGGTTTCTTAAATTCTTGACACCAGCCATTTTCCGAATAAGAAATATCTGATTTTGACTACTGTACATTTCTATGGGGGAATAAGTTTCAAAAGGGTTGATTATAAACACTAACCTGCATACTGGTAGGGAAGGTACATGGCTTGAGCCTGCTGGTAGCGTTGTTGTGCCACGGCCTGGCTTGCGGGCTGGAGTGGCTGGAAATGTTGCTTGATTGATGTCTGTTGAAAGCTACCACCGGCATGAGCAGTAGAGGCAATTCCTGTGGATAGTATGGTAATAAGATCAGTGCTCTTGCCAGAATTTACTACACTTGTCAGAAAAATTGTGTAAAATGGGATTGCAGCATCCCAAGAGATGAGAGGGACGGAACCAAAGTACTTATGGAGGTTGAACTATTTGCTATGAATTATATCAACACTGGTTACTAAAAAAATTGAAAAATTTCAAAATCTTATAAGTTTCCTGGACGTGGTACCTTCATACCGTGAATATAGGCATATAATGTATATATAGTTAATGATCCTATACACACAATGGTCACCTGTTCATTATGTATCAAGGAGAAAGGTGTAAAATTATCAAGAGATTTTGAGTGGGGAATCCCCATACCTGTACATGTATTGTATGGAAATCTTGATACAATAAACACATACACACACAACAGTCACCTATTGATTATGTATGGAGAAAGGTGTAACAACATAAAAATTTGTACAATATATGTATTGTATGGAAAATATTATTACAACAGAGGTGGGCTCACAGCTCTGACTAGCCTGGCTCTCAGACTATGGGAGTGTTTTCCGTTTCTCACTGAAAACTAATGTTGGCTTAACACTGGAATAAGACCAATATCCATCCATGCCATCTGATCTCAGTTTAGAAGAATAATAAATAAGAGTCTAGTGGTCAGCTCTCTGTCTTCGAATACAAACCAACTCTGACAGACCCAGGTTCCAATCTGAATCTGAGTCGCATTTCTGATGGAGACATTGAAGGTCAGCCCCAGATGTATGGTACAATCTGTAACAACCAACTTCAACACACACTCTCACAACTAAACACACCCACACATCAGTTAAAAAAGCTATATAGGAAATGGTAGGCATATTAGTCTAATTCAAGGGTAAATCAAGGAAATTTCACTGAAATGGGCAGGAACTCCCTTAGCATTGTAGCCCTGTTCTGATTTTAGATCTACTTTCAAACTGTGTGATAGATTCTACTACAACAATGGCCATGCCTTTTCTGCTAGATAAATGTACATGTACAAAGTACATGTATCTGGAAATTTGAACCTCTCCTCAATCTTCACAAAAAACATTAAAAGAAAAAAAAATCACAATATATCTAACTGACTGATACCTTGGGTTGACAGGCTTAGCTGTGGAGGTTTGTATGATGTAGCTGCTATGTCCAATTTAGAGATGGCCATCTCTAAATCAGCACAGGCTTGTTTTAACCTTTGACCTTTGTCAGGGAGACTGGAGAGAGGGACTCTCTGCATGAGATCCTGCAAAATTGTACAAAATACAGCAGAAAAAAAATACTTCATATAAAGGTGTCTTAAAATAGATCAGTCAAATAGCAAAAGCTACTTTATGGAAGATAGATTCCATAGGTAAGATTTAATATCAGGGAGCATAGGTGTGTGTAAGGATTACTACTGTCTTAGGATTGGGGAGATACGGACAGGGGAACATCTGTATAGACCTAAAATAATCAATCAAACACAAATGACCTTCTGTCGCTGCAACTGTCTCTCATAGGCCTGCCTCTGTGCCAGCAAAGCCTTTGGGTATGCTGATGTTCCAGACTGGTTTGGGTCACTTCTCACTGAAGATGCCTGAGGTATCACTTGTACTGCTGGCTGATGTGAAGCCGAAAGAGGGGCACCAGTCTTTTCTTGCGCTTGCTGGTGGAGGTGGTGAGGTTGCTGTGATACGTTGGTGGATGATAAGTTTGTGGAGCTGCTGGGTTTAGCCTCATGTTTCTTTTCATCAGAAAGCGTCACCTTATCACTATCTTGGGATTTATCTGCAGGTAGGGGGTAATTCAAAATAAATATATCATACTGAATACTTTTCAATGATTCCATACAAGAAAAAGAAAGATTTCAGAACAACAATTTTATCATTCCCTCTCCGTAAACAAAAATATTACAACTTCTCATTCGAAATGACTGACTTCAACTCTCTATAGCCCTATATGTACACGAAGTATATGATGAATGCTTCTTTAAATGCTTAGCTTAATCAATATGAAATTATACTTGTAAGTAAATTAGAAATAGCGTTTAAATATTCATGTACTCAACAGCTGTTTTTTTCATGTCACAGGGAAGAAAGTGGTGCACATTATAGAAACAAGTGACCTTTTTTCATGAAAATATCCCTGTAATCAATTTACCGGTATTTACATGATACTTCAAGACCCTCCCCCCCCCCCCCTCCAGTGAAAAAAATAAGCGGGGGCTAAGAGCGATTAGCCCCTGAAACTCTTGAAAAAGTCACAGTTAATGAAAAAGAGCCACCGTCAAATAATATTTTTGCCCGTTGGTCCTAGTGCATTAAAATCTCTGAACACACTAGGTAGACTTCTAAGTAGCCCTCGTGAAAGAAATTTTAATTTTTTACACTGCCCCCCTCCCCCCCCCCCCCCAAAGGAAAACAAAAACCAAGAACATATGAAAATATGTTCTTTACTTAAAACTAAGGCATTATTCCACCAAAAACATCTAGCTTGTATTTTAGAACAGCACAACAAATACAAATTTTCATAAATGCTAGAATATGTGACTTACTGCTTAGGGCATCAATATTCATCTTGCGCATGAGCCTTTCTCTCAATCCAAGACTAGGATCCACTGGGGAATGGCGGTCTTTCTCCTTGCTCCAAGCTGTAGTAGAACCGGTCTTTGATCTCTCCTCAGTGTGAGTGGTCACTTGGGATCTGACCTTAGGAGTGTCTTCAAGAATGATGCAGTCATTATCATCATCGTCATCGCTGTCTTTGCTCTCTTCCTCATCACTGCTAATATCGTCATAGAGTGCACTGCTGTTTCTCCAAGACGTGTTCAGAGTGTCATTCTGTCGCACCTTGTCAAGTCTTGAGACCAACTTATCTTTTGTGCCTGGCTGATGGCTACCCTCAGACTTGTCCTTTTGCACTGCTTGCTGATATTGCTTTGGTGGTTGTGCCTTCTCTGTACCAACCACTTCTGAACTGGATTTCACCTTACAGGTTGGTTGAGATTCAGGACTCTTCTTAACATCTCTCTGAGAGGATGATGATTGCACTGAATGTTGGGTTTTAGAATAATGCTGTTTCTCCTTCCCATCTCCCTCACTCTGACTTCTCTGAGGAACACTCTTTGATGAATTCCTTCCATCATCATTAAATGGTTTCTTACTGGTAGTATCACTGCCTCCTCGGCCATGAGTCTGCTTTATCACCTCTCGTTTCTGGCCTCCTCCATCATTGCCCCCCAAGAAAACATCTCTATCTGAGTCTGAACTGGTCCTTCTCGATTGATCAGACCCTTTCTGTGAACCTGGTCCCCTTTCACCATCATTACTCCTCTCCCTCCTTCTATCTCCATCCATCCCATCTTTCGATGATGGATGCCTTCTGGAATCATCCCCCTTGCTCTCTCTGCTACCAATTTTTGATGACTGCATCTGTTTAGTGATACTTTCTATATTGCTCTGTTCACTTTGATGCTTGACATTCTTCATCTCGGCACTGTTCCGCTGGCTTGTCTGTGTTCCATCTTTCCCTGAGGGATGGCGGGTAGACTTCATTGATGTGTTTGGCTTCTCCGCAGCACTGCCCTCACTACGATGCCTGTAACTGTCAGATGATTGGGAAGAGATACCGTTCACGTCTCCAAGTGGCTTGCGATCAGCTTGGCGTACCTGTGTGTAAACATAATATCAGACCCCCTAAATTTTTAATGATTACACTGATACATAAAGAGACAAAGGTTTTCATTTCAGCATACTAGACTTATTGTTGATGAAGTATATTCATGATCTATGCTTTATGCCAAGATGTGTTAAAATTGAATTTAGTGTTCACATCTGGAGACACATTTGTGCATACTGATCTATTCTAAATCTTACCAAACATTCACATAATCACATCTGACCTGCATTGATTTCAAATCAGTTGCTCTTATGGAACAACAGATAAATTTTAGAGTAGAATATTGTAATACACCACACAAATAAGCATACACAAAAGAGGAAAAGGAAACAACAACAACAACAAATAAACATACAATGCTAGAAAAAATACAATTGCAGCATGAATTCTCAATGACATCTCAAATGCTTACCATTATGTAGCCACACCATCCTTTTCCTTCCTGTTTTGATTTTGTGCACCGATAGTACTGCCTAAGGAAAAAATATACAGAAAAGAATATGAAACAAATTTCACTTCCACTGAATATGCATCCACAATAGATTATTGTTTAATCAGACTTGATGAATATCTTTTCATATCTTTTGATATCATAATTCATTAAAAAATTGTGAAATACCAATTGCAAAATTCATATTTTTGATTCAAAAGAAAGCATGCACATTACTGAGAAAATGAACAATTCAAACTCTCTTCAACAGCACTTTATATTGTTATAAGTGTGATTACAATTTTCTTTAATGAAGGAAGGTCAGTAGCATTTTCTATTTTAAGATTCCTGGAATTTCAAGTAGTCTCACAAATACATAGCGTACCCTTGAACTTCAGGGGGACATTTCATCAAGTGTCTTGTCAGTGATTTTTACTGACAAATTTGCTCTCAGCCAATCAGATGCAAGGATGTCAGAAGCTTAGTTATTGCAACTTGTCATTCATGACTAGGTTTTATGAAACAGGGCCCAGGATTTGATTGAGTTTAAAAATTTGTCTTCAACCGACACTGTCCTTTGGCAAAGAATAGATAGATGAACAAGCTCAGCTTACCTCAGTTCCCCATTGGCCTTGGATCCATAACCTTGTAGTTCCACCAGTATATCAGAATGCTTGAGGCAGAAGGATGGTGGCAGGCTGGAATGGATAGAGAGAGAGAGAGAGAGAGAGACTGAGAGTGATGTTGTAATGAGTTCTTAGAAATATCACAGGTACCATCACAAGTTATATCATAGGTTATAAAAGCAGTTTACCTTTATTTTAAGATGGCAACATACCATTTTTGATGGATAAAATTAATTCAACTATTTTTATATAGTTGCAAAAACATGATATTGGAAATGTATTCTGCTTCAGTAACTTGAATTGACTGACTGAGGATGAGGATAAGGCAATAATTTGTATCTGTATTCTGATATCTTATTCTTTTCTCATGATTATGTAATATAAATGTGTAATTATGAAGAAAAAATGACTATGACAAATACTGAATGAAATAATTTCCTATGAAATTTCATCTTGTAAATAAAGCTGAAATCTTTTAAAGGGGAAGTCCACCTTTATATCAAATTGGTTTTAAAAGATGCCAAAAAAAAACAACAACAAACAAACAAACAAAACAACAAAAAAAATGGATCAGTGAAAGTTTAAGCAAAATCTAATAAGAAATAAGTTATTAATTTTTGAAGTTGTAATCAATCAGACACAAATTGGCAACGCTCTCCCGTTTGCCCTGTACTAAAAAAAATCATAAATTTCCAATTTCTCTAAAGAAAATATTTAACCATACATGCACCCTAGATATAATCATTGCAAACATGTTTTTACATACAACCTATATGAAACAAATTTATTCCTTTATCAATAACTGAGAAAATATATCTATGAAATTTTCTGTACTGAGCAAATGGGAGAGCAGCTTGCAAAATATGTCATGGAGTTGTCAATTCGTGTTTGATTGATTACAACTTTTAAAAATCATAACTATCTTATTTCTTCAGATTTTGCTCAAACTTTCACTCATCTGTTTCTCTAATTTTTCTGTTTTTATTCAAATTAACTAACACCAGGGTGGACTTCCCCTTAATTAAATAATCTTTTTCTGTTATTATAATATTTTGAAAGACATACTCTGGTCTTCTCTTCACTTAAAACAGCAATCAATATTTGAAAAAAGAGGTTACTGTTATCAAAGGACTTACCTTGTTTCCTGCACAAAATTGCATTTTTGTTCAGCTGCAGAGCCACAGATGTAAAAACTTTTCCCCTTTCTTGGTCCTTCACTAACTCCAGTTTTAAGAAAGCATGGTTCTCCTTTAAAAAGAAAAAAAGAAATCTTTTTAATATGAAGTTATAAGTGCACTTATGCATGTACAAGCTTATATGAAGATAGCTACGGGTGAATAGGCTACAATAGCTTTTGTATGTATCAGCGGGCCTTTTCTCCAGTCTAAAAAGACCATTCATACATGACAGGAAAATAATTATTTGAAATTTCACTTTCAACTCTGAATCCCCAAATTTGTGGCACAGTAAGAGTTGAAGAGTCCCTGAATCAGGTAATCTAGCAAATTTAAAGTAGATATTCATTGATTTTTAAAACTGACTTAAGTTTCATTATTGCGTAGGTGAAGCTTAGACCGGACAAGTTTGTCAAAATTCGACGCTTGCAAACATTCGAAGTAATGATTATTATCAATTACAAATTGCTAAAATACAGCCCCGACATAGCACCTGAACAGCTCTCCGAAAGCCGCTGAAATGTGTGACGTCAAAGACAGGACGTTAATTGCACAAGCAGACGATGTCCCATAACATCTCACATATTTTCAGTGCCTGTTTTGTCATCTTCTCTTCAGTTATTTCACTTCACTAGCATTAGTCTATTATGTTTAATACATATATTGCCTCACTCTAAACCCCGTGCATGGGTTTATTTGGATGGAAAATGAAGCGTTACAAGAATAAAGGAATCAGTTGCTTGTAAACAAAATAGACGCCATTGCATTCACAGCTGCATACACCGCTGGACGTTCGGCGTTGAATGAGGGATGAATACCGTCCTTGCAATCATTCAGCGGGCTTTTCAGTTTGAAAGTGTGGTTTCTTTGATTGTTCATTAACCCTCATCCTATATATTTACAAACAAAAGATTTCAGTAATCAGAATCTGTTTCATTCCCATTTTAGAATGGTGTGAAATATGGGCACGTTTGAATACACTAAATTCTTTATAATTTGAGAAATAACTGCACTGCACTTATGTTCATTCTTTATGGGACGTCGTCTGCTTGGACAGGATTGTTCCCTTTATTGACGTCATTGAAACATTGTTATTTTTTTGGCGAAGCGCTTGTATATCGCAGATGCTGGGAGGTAGTTTTATTTGTATTATTGTTTAATTACCTGATATGTAGTTGACTGTAAACTGATACGATTGCTATCTGTTAACTTGCCAGTTTCTAGTGATACATTATTTATCATATTTGTGATTTTCTTTGAATGTGTACTTTAAGAAAATTAAATCTAGCTTAGAGCAATTTTGTTGTCTGTTTTTGACTGCTGCACAGTGAATGTTTAGACATAGTCCCACAATAGCAAGGGCCTATGAGTGGTATGGAAGTGGATCCTATTACCGAACACTTTTCAGAAAATCAACCACAGCAAATAAAATATCAAATGAATACCTGACAAACTTACATAATGAATGCTTAAAGTAGAATTTCATTGATTTTGAATATTGATTTAATTTTTATTATTGCATAGGTGAAGCTTAGATTGAACAAGGTTCATCAAAATTCAACGCTTGGAAACATTTGAAGTAATGATTATTATCAATTATAAAATGATATAACACAGCCCCGCTATAGCACCTATAGAGCTCTTTGAACGCTGCTGAGATATGTGACGTCATACCGGGGAGCAATCCTTCCTAAGCAGACGATGCCCCATAACATCTTACACATTTTCAGTGCCTGTTTTGTCATCTCATCTTCACTTATTTCTCTTACTTCGCTAGCGTCAGTATAAATGTTTATTTGTTGCCTCACTCTAAATTTCCTGCATGGTATTATTTTGATGAAAAATGCAGCGTTAAAAAAATAAAGGAATCAATCGCTTGTAAACAAAATAAGATGCCATTGTATTTTCAGCTGCATGCACCGCGGCATGTCGGCGTTTCAAGAGGGAACGAATACCATCCATGCTATAATTCAGCGGGCTTTACAATTCGAAAGTGTGATTTCTTTGATTGATCATTGACCCTTATCATGACTTTTTACAAACAAAAGATTTTAGTTACTAGAAACGGTTTCACTTCCCTTTTAGAATGATGTGAAATACGGTCATGGTGAAACACACCAAACTCTTTATAATTTAAAAATAATTGCATTGCAGTTACGTTCACTTGATATAGGACGTCGTCTGCTTAGGCAGGATTGGTACCTGATGTGACGTCATGAAAACATGGGTATATTTCTGGCGAATCGCTCGGATATCCCAGATGCTGAGAAGCGTTTTTATTTGTGCCATTTTTTAATCATCAAACACGCAGTTAACGTAAAACTTATACGATTACCATCTGCAAGCTTTCTAGTTTCTAGAGATACATTATTGAGCATATTTGTGATTTGCTTTGAATATCTACTTTAAAGTCTTACAGAAAAAGAAGTTGGTGGAATTTGAAAAAGACAACATAGATTTAATACGATATTCCCTTCCGAGTGAACAGTAGAGGCGTACGGTCGATATTGGAGACTGTTTCCTATTTGGGAGACCATCTCTATTATCAAGACTTATGTCAACATTTCTGACAGCCTATTTGGGATACAGTCTCCTATTTAGGAGACCAATTTTCTATGTTTACATTTGCAGCAAAGGGATTACCTTGGCTCAAAATGAAAATGTGATAAGCAGATTCCTCATGAAAAATTACTCCTTTTGACCATCTACTTTTGTTTTCATTACATTTTTTGTTATGATCCACACACAAAACAAATGGGCTTCTGATTTCTGAGAGGAAAAAATTTGGTTGAAAAAAGTGCCTCGTGGTTGGTGTTGCTTCTATTGTCCTCTTGTTAGCAAAGTCTCCAATATTAAGAGACTGGGGCCTGTTTTCTCGAAACCAACGACAAGACAGTCATAACTTTATCCGCCAACTACGGAGATGTCTATGATCTTCCTAAACTGTTTCACGAAGAGCTTACTAGCTAGACATCTCGTGATATCGATACTATCGGCGAGAATAGGAGCCGACACGTAGCCTTGGTTGCAATTACACTATATTTTAAAAAGCTAAATTTAACTCAAACTGCAAATATTTGAATGAATTAGGAAATTAGAAAATCTAAATAGAAGAAAGGTATAATAGATGCCAAAAACTTTTTAAATTATGTAAATGATACGATGGATTCACTTGTAAGTTGAAAAATATAAGTTATTGATTTCATGATCAGTGAGACAGTTTTACTTTAGATAGGTACCCCCCGGATGTCGTCATTTGATAGTTTATCAAAATATACCCATATATTTTCATAGTATTTATAAGATGCTATAAACGTTTTAAACAATGTTTTCAGGCTTGATTACGATATTGTAATTACAAAAATATTCATATTATAAGTTTAAACACATTTATTTCAAAGTATTCATTTTAAATAGCATTGATATAATTGATGTTTACGCTGACATGGGTCTGAAAAGCACAGAATATGCCTTTGACTATGGCTGGCCAGCCTGGCCTATGGTGCCAGATTATGGTTCATCGGATTTTAGTTCATCAAAGAAATCTTTATCATGTTTATAGAAACCATTCATGAAGATCTTTTAATTATTCATTTTCACATACCGGTAACCTGCACACTTGTCATGATACAACAAATACAATGTGATTTTCATTATGGTATAGCACGTCATTTTCATGCTAATTGATCAGATATGAAAGACCGTAAAATAGCTTTGCCATTAGAAGTTAAGAGACTTACTAAATCCATTTTAATATAAAAACATACTTAGCAACAGTTATGAATTTATACTTTTTTTCTAGATTATAATACTTCGCATTGCTTTAATCAGTAGGCTTGCATTTTGTTCTTGCCCAATGTTTATTTGTCATTAGTATAATATTTGTTTTCAGTTTATAATGATGGGATTAATTTTTACAAGTTTTTGATTAACTTCTTCTTTTTTTTTTTATCCCACCTCATTTTGATATAGGCCTAGCAATCTATTATTGTTTCGTTTTTATTTTGGTTTTCTTTATTTTCATAATTTTGAAAAAAGGTTCCATTCTTATTGAAATGACCTCAAACTGTTTTGTTTTTTGTATGTTTATCAATTAGAATGTTGAAATCTGTTGATTCACTTAGTTCAGTGGAGACAAGCCTTCAGTAGAAACACTGCATATTGTCATATAATTTTCTTAATATAAACATGGATAAATTCCAGATTAAGTAAATGTGTAGTTATAATTTTGAAAGAGTTGTAAAATAAGTAGTGTCCCTTTTTGCCGACCATAATCTACCCAATAAATAACATGTGATGGCGCTGTACGTCGACTAAAAAAGATATGACAGGGTTGGAGGCATCATAAGTCCTTAGTCAGGAAGTTGTCGCGCATCTAAGATGGCTTCGTGAAACATGTAGCGGACAACTAGAGAACTAGCGCTGATTTAGTCAAGAACTTATAAGACATACAACGGTTTGGAGAAACAGGCCCGTTTCCAAAGTGGGAGAGAGTCTCAAAGAGAGCAGGTTATAAGATATTACTTATGTTTTTTTCATCTTTTTTTGCCTCATTTTATGATCTTCTGCCCTGTGTTCTCAGTGTCAAATATAGAGAATGTGTAGTCCCATGGCCATGTGTATGAAAGCCATTTTGGGCACTTAACTGTACGCATTCAGTAATATAATGCTGTTCGGTAATACAATCCATGACTATATAACTTAAAGGGCAATCCAACCTTGGTAATGAGATGATTTGTTTGAAAGTAGAAAAATAAGAAAAACTGGATAGTGAAAGTTTGAAATAAATCGGACAAGGAATAAGAAAGTTATGGATGTTTGAAAAATGAGATCACTACATCTATGCGAACGAATCTCAAATTGGCAATTTGGTGATTCAATTGTGACATGTTTGTGGACAACTCTCCCATTTGTCGTTCACAAAAATATCATTAATTTGCGGTTTTCTTCGAGGCGCTCTTACCCTCGGGGCTGTACTCAAAAAATATATTGGAGATAGCATATTGTTATAGGTCCTCATGAATGAAAGGATCCTACTGAAATGAATAACGCATTTTGAACAAAAGTGACATTTTACTTTTTTTAGTCATTTTGTGTGTTAGAGCGAATGGGGGAGTTGTCCACAGCGCCTACATCACAGTGACATTACCTATTCGGCCAATTTGAAATTCCCATATGCATAGTGATTACAACTTTCTTATCAGTTATTGCTTGTCCGATTTCGTTCAAACTTTCACCAATCTGCTTCTCTGATTTTTCCTCTTTCTTTCAAAGCAACTTGCTATAAAAGTATAAAGGTTGGATTTCCCTTTAAGTACAAAGTGACACCGAGGAGAGGAAAACAACGCCCTCTCATACTGCCTGGCGAAAATCATCTAATCACCGATGGAAAAACGCCAACAAACCAACCAACAACAACAACATCACACACCCAATCAAGACTCCATTAACAATTTCACCACACGGATGTGTACGAATGGGACTGAACGTTTCCTCAGCAAGATGAAAACACTCAAAGTAATGCACAACTACGACACATTACGAGATCAGTCGTATCTCACCATGTGATTTGCATAATATCCGCTCCATTACTCGTTAAAAGTCGTTATAATTTCACTCAGAAATCGTAAATTTTCAGCTTTCTTGACCAATCCCGATACGGAAATTTTGAAAAATCCCCGGCATTGGCACAGCTTTGGTCAAAAGAGGGCAGCAAATCGCGGACTTCCGGGTTCAACAAACAATTAACACACAGATTATGCATTGTGCAATATTATACAGTGCATTGACTGAGCTGAGCTAGCTAGCTAGCTACATTAGGTTTAATTGCCTGTGTTGTTATTTGAAAGTGTTTTGTTCCACTTCCAGTAGTTACAAGGTCACAAAATGGATACCACCACAGAACATTTACCTGATTGCTGGGAAGATGATGAACGAATGGGTTATCTTTTCTCAGGTTTTCGTGAGAATCGGCAGGTGAATCCTCGAGACTGGGACAACAAAATGAAATTCTGGTCAGAGCTCATCTTGAAATATGGAAGAGCACAGAAAACTCTACTTTTTTCGCTGGAAGATTTGACACAAAGTTTCAGGAGGAAAGGAGTAGTTCCGCAGTGCATCGGTGCAGTAATTAAAGAAATGAATAGGTATCGTGTTAATCGAGAAATAATTGATGGTCATCCTGTACTAGATTCTGATGTAAACGGGAAAGATCGCCTTTAAAAAATGGCAAACATGGCAAAGACTTAGCTAGACCGAAAATTCTGTCTCTCATTCATTAGCCTCTTAATTTTGACAGGGTTGTCCATTCACTTTGTTAGAGACAGAAATGCTCCTATCACTCTGCTGTGCAAACTTTCTGAGAACTGACGATCAGTCGGCATGTCGTAAAAAGGCTTGTAGACCCCCCTTTGATTTTGAATTATTATTTTTCAAATTGAATAGATAAGGCCTAGGCTCTAAACATTCACGAATCTGTTCACTTACCAATTTGACTGTTTTATTCCTTGTAATGCTCCTTTTTCAGGTAATTCAGGGTCCAAATTATTATCCATTTGAAAATCTTGCAGTCGTATTCAAACGGTTTCCACTGCGCAGGAATGAAGATAACATCGTAGCCGTTCTAGTCTACGTACAAGGGAAAATTATTATGAAGGGGAAAATGTGATGAATTCATTACGAACTCGCACACATTAATTTGGACCCTGAATTACCTGAAAAAGGAGCATTACAAGGAATAAAACAGTCAAATTGGTAAGTGAACAGATTTGTGAATGTTTAGAGCCTAGGCCTAATCTATTCAATTTGAAAAATAATAATTCAAAGGGGGTCTACAAGCCTTTTTACGACTACATGCCGACTGATCGTCGGTTCTCAGAAAGTTTGCACAGCAGAGTGATAGGAGCGTTTCTGTCTTAGTTTAAGTGAATGGCCGACCCTGTCAAAATTAAGAGGTTAATGAACGAGAGACAGAATTTTCGGTCTAAGACTTAGCCTAGCTAACAGTTACACCGATATCGCGCAATCTCTCTCATTTACATCTGAATCTACAGTATGATGGTATTGATGTTTTATAGCTTTTCTAAATATGAAATTTAGTGAAGCAAGGTAGGTAGCAGCTTGCAAAACCATCCAAGTTTATGGACAATGCCAATGGACATCCCATTGAAAGGCTAAGATGGGCACACTTCAATAGGATGTTGGCAAACTTGGATGGTTCGTGAGATGCTACCCCTGAGAAGAAAATGTTTTAAAGAGAAAATAAAGTCCTAATTTTTATAGGATGCTTTTCTGAAGAAAAAAAAAAGGGGGGGGGAGTCATATATTTGGGGTGCCAATCTCCTCCAAATTTTTCTGAAAAAAGAGGTTATCACATTTTAAGGTACCTATGGGGTTTAGATTTGCTGGGGAACTTGATGTGTACATGTATTTAAGAAATACCATGTACAGCCCCCTCTCCCACCAGTGAATTATATAGTCAACTGCAACCCCACTCACGGGACCATCACTATATGGGGCTGTGTCAGTTTTGGCCTCTCACGACCTCTAATTTGAAGA
Organism: Heliocidaris tuberculata; assembly: GCA_025618425.1. Lineage (NCBI taxonomy): Eukaryota > Metazoa > Echinodermata > Echinoidea > Camarodonta > Echinometridae > Heliocidaris > Heliocidaris tuberculata. The sequence continues at coordinate 6,518,599 of CM046847.1, read as the reverse complement.
GGTAAAAACACCAATATAATCATCAAAATTTTGAGAAAATACTTGCTTCTACATTTTAGAATGATAGAATATCTAATTTCATGCCAGATCCTTCGATAGTATCTTTATCATCTTGATCAAATGAAATTTTCAGGCTGTTTTTGGTCAATGATCTTGCTCCTCTGCCGCACACATATTTGCAAGATATCACACACTTGCCTATGGGAGGCAATTGCTCATGGTATGAAGGTACAGAGTGCGAGGTTATCTACAATAACCTCGCATAAGTGTGAGTGCTGCAACCAATATATTCTGTAGTTTTGAAATCAAATTCAGATTTGAATGATAATGAAAATAAAGTCAGTACTATGAAAATTTTACGTAATGAGTTCTCATCTTTTCTTGCAGAAATGGTCAAATGGTGAGAGCAGATGATCTAGAAGCCAGTTCAACATGGCTGTCGTGGGGAGTGAACACATTCATTAGAAGACCACTGAGGTGGACTATGGCCTCTTTCTTCCAACAGACGAACGAACCCCCTGTGGGAGACTTTGTTGCCGTTGAATTATTAAAGGTATACCAATTGAAATTCAATGCATGTATTAGGATGTGAAATATTCCTTGGTGACAAAATAATCGAGGAAGTTCTAACTATTAAGATCAAGGGCACAATCACTGACCTGATTTTGAAAACATTTCATTATAATTGGTAGGTGTTAGGCTACATTAGGCAGTGTCTCAACACTAATAGGTGCTCAGAACACATAGGCTCCCCAAATCTGAGTCCGAATGCCCAAAATTTCAAAAATTTTACATAGGTCTCATGCATACAGAACATAAAAAATGCATTCCAACCCCCCCCCCCCCCCCCCCAAAAAAAAAAAAAAAAAAAAGAAAGAAAAGAAAAAAGAAAAGAAAAAAAAAAAGAAAGAAAGAAGAAGAAAAAAAGTTGGTGTGGAGCCCTGCATTAGACCAAGAATAATCATTTATTATGTATGTTCCTAATCCTCACAGTTGTTCTTATTACTCCTCTCCTTCAAAAGAATACTTTTTTTTCTTGTACATGAATAGATTTTACAAAATGCTTGTCATCAGGCTGCATTACTGCTTCTGATCAATACAACTGTTTTATTTTTACAGTTTTTGATGATGTCTTCAATAACTGAAGAATATGATGGACATATTTGATTGAAGATAATAGTTTAGTTCAATTGTTAAATCATAAGGTTATACCCTTTTGTGTATTTTTTTTTTTTTTTCTGTTAAGAAATGTGTTCCTGTATGTGAAATATTTTACAGGAGTTTGGAGAAGACCTTCTCAACAGACATCATGAGAATGTACACTGTTCCAGCACAGATCATGTAGTAGACTATTCCACGTTCAAGATGGAGTGTGCAGATCTATGTAAAGATGATGCCTCCTTCGATCTCATCCTACTTCATCTTCAGAAAAGAAAACAGGTTCTTGTAATGACAGATGATAATACAAAGGTATGTATGCTTTATATAATGTGAACTGTTTGTTTGATAAGGCCTCTAGTTTTTCAGCTATGCTTCTATTGAACTGCATAGGTTCCAAAAAACATATTTAGAATGGAAGCAGTTGCATTTATGACACCACTCTCGTTTCATTATCTTGCCACTCCTGAATTTCAAGGTTATTTGATTAAAATCAATAACATATGTTGGACATGCCTGAACAATGGACATTTCCAAATGCTGTACCTTCAGCTTGATAAAACTTCAGATTGTGATAGAACACTCTCAACATTTTATAAAAATCTGTCATGTATGATATGTAGGATTAGATGGTAATCTCAGAGCAAAAATGATTTGTGTGGAAATGTTTTGTCTAATTAAAATTCTGTAGAAAGGGACAGACAAGAATTGGACCGGAAATTACCTTCAAATTCTAAATTTTGAAAAAATGATGTTTCTGTTAGAAGTGCAATACTATTCTTTCAAAGGTTATATTGTCCACTAGATATATTCAAACAGCCTTTAAATAAGCAAGCACTCAGGTGAATAGGTCAAGCCATGCACTGTATATAGCAAGCCCTCTACAACCTACTAAATGTACTTGAAACCATCCACAATTGCCAAATCAACTTTCACATATTCTTTGCATGGTTAATCTGTCATGTTTTCAGCACTGACTCTGTACATTCTACTTTTGCTAGTGCATTGAATTTATTGTTATTCGTTTTCAAGTTGCATCTACTCTCAAAATGCCAAATAAAAGTTTTTATTCATTGCATAATGATTCTTGATAATCTCTTTCAGGTAATAAAATTTGCATCTAAAGGTCAGAAAGCCGTGTCGGCAGTAACTTCTGTTGAACTTGGAACTCTAAGGTGAATTATCGTTTATTGAAGTTTTAACGCTTCTTTTATCTGACCCCTTCCTTATACAAACCTTAGTTTGTTGTTATTTGGTATATTCTCTGAATTCCATGTTCTCATTCACAAAGGTCTTCTGATTCTTCTCAATATTATTACAGAGTAGTTTACATGGCCACACTTTAGTTGTGATTCTTTGTCTTTACTTTATGTTGCAGAATACAGCTTTTTAACCCAAAAATAGAAAATCTGTAAAAAGAATTTTGCTATCTGAAGGTAGGTTTTAGTTGCCTGTTAATCACTATGTTATACTTCTTAAATTGGTAACAGGGCTTTGATAGTGAGAATTTATTCATGCAGAATCAGGATTTAAAAAAATTTTATTTAAAAAAAATTACTTAAAATCAGTGATTGAATGAAATGAATCAAATAAGACTGATTCAAACTCCATAACGAATAATAAATCTGTGATTTCAATCAGCACTGTTTTGTTGTTGTTGTTGATGTTTTTGTTAACATCCCTGTGCAGCATCACCATACCCGGGGGGGGGGGGGGGGGGGGGGGGGGGCAGGGGGCATTTCATCAAGTGTCTTGTCACGGATTTTTACTGACAAATTTGCTCTCAGCCAATCAGATTTCAGGATTTCAGTAGCTTATAACAGTTATTGCAACTTGTCATTGATGACAAGTTTTATGAAACAGGGCCCTGATCTTGCACCAATTTGTATTTTAGGTCTAAATCCTATTCCAAATTCATGCCTACAAAAGAAAAAGAAATTTGATTTATGAATTCAGCAACAAGTAGTTTACTAATAATTCTTATATTATGCAGATATATCTTGTGTCTATTCCACAGGCTAAAGAAGACCATTATATCTATGCAGCTGACAATAGAGAGACTTTCAAGAGTGGTGGAGCAAGAAGATAAAGAAACCAGGCAACATCTAAGAAAAGGAAAGAAAACATCTGTGAGTACTTACTCATACACCGTTGAAGAACACCATAGGTGTTATTTTGTTATGTTGCTTTAGACCTTACTATTTTATAAATACAATAGCAAGGTCTAAAATAACACATTTTCAGTCTATGTAGTGTGGCTTCATGCCACATTTGGCCTGAAGCTGATGCTATATAGACTGAAAATGTTATATGTTGTATAATTGTACATTTCATTTGTATGAAATTGCATACATTACTTAGAAACTTCTATGACCTGAGGTTGGTTTCAATATAGGGTTTTGATCATTTAAAGACCTTTTTATGTCGGTTTTTACATATCAGTGTTTATAAGAATAGGGAGATGCTTGTTGTTGCTAGTCTAGGCAATCTTATTCATTCGAGAACTGAATTAATTATAACAAGGAAATTTAGAAAAATCAAGTTTGATATTAGTCATCCCCAGATGGTCTGTAGTGAAGCCATGATCACCGCTTTTAGAGTGGTTTGACTTGTTCACATATAAATTTCTATATACACATATTTATATGCATATGCCTATATATTCCAATCTGTCGCAAAGTATTCTTCTATCAAAGAAGAGAAGTGTAAGACATTAACTGAACTTCAATTTTTTTTTTATAACATTTTCAGGCAAAAAGTGCATTGAGAAGGAAGAAGCTTGCCCAGAAGAGACTAGTGAGTACAGAATCCACGCTGGATGCCTTACAACAAATCCAAGAAAGACTGGAATCGGCAGAATCTGACAAGATGGTATGTACGTTTTACATGTGGAGGTGTTGTGGTTCTTTCACTTGACTCTTAATCAAGGGGTTGAAGGTTCGAATCCCAGCCCGGCACTAACGTCTTTTGGCAAAACATTTATCCACATTTGCCACTCTCCACGAGGTGTAAATGGGTAACCGATATGCTAGTGTGCTACATATTTGGCCACTCGGCTATGACCGGGGTAATAATGTTGGAGCGCCATGAGCATCACAATGTGACGGACCTGAGCAGCGAGCACTATACAAGAAGCCGCCATTATTATTATTATTATTATAGCAAAGTTAGTAATTCGTTAGGAGGTGGTGTTGGTTTGCCAAAATTTGAATACATGGGACTTGCCGTTTATAGATTGGTAATACCCTCGAGAAGGCCTTTCACATTCATATTTTTAAAAAATTTTGACCACTTTTGTTTTGAAAATATAACACATTAATAAGCTTTCACACCAACATTAATAACCATTGCATCATACTTTTATAGACATTGTGTATCTGTGGTCTTGTATGAGTGATATAAAGACCAGTAGTTTCCCTTTAAAGGGTACCTGAGGCTTGAAAAAATAATTTGTGTATAGTTAGCTTACACAAAATCAACCCCAGAAAACTTAACACGACATTCAACGGTGACAGCATACGGGAGATATTGATGTTTGAATATAAAATACCAAAAAAAGTTAATATAAATAAGACTTGAACAAAGACTAATTGATCGATCACGAAAGCTCACCTAACGAGATATCAATTCAGGGACGTCTTCACTTTCAATTTTCGATTCGATAAATGTATTTTGCGACTTAGTTCTAATTTATTTGTTGTTTCATTCGGTCTGTAGATTCTTTGTAATATATGCGCCAAACCAATTTTCTATTCGATTTAAACGTTTTGTGTTGAATACTTGATTCATCTGTTGTTTTGTTTGGGTTGTAGATTCTCCATAAATTACACGCCAACTGAATTTTCAGTTCGATAAAAACAGTTTGCGTTGTATACTTCATCCATTTAATGTTTTATTTAGGTTGTATATTATCCATTAGTTACAAAAAAAAAACACAACATTTTGAGTTGTATACTTCATTCATTTGATGTTTTATTTGGGTTGTATATTATCCCTAAGCTAAGCGCCAAATCAATTTTCGATTCGATATATGTATTTTGCGTCTTAGTTCTAATTTATTTGTTTCATTTTGTCTCTAGATTCTTTGTAATTTATGCGCCAAACTAACTTTCTATTCGATTTAAACATTTTGCGTTGTATACTTCTTCCATTTCATGTTTTATTCGAGTTGTATATCATCCGTAAGTTACGCGCCAAATCAATTTCCAAATTTAATTTTAAAAAATAAAAAAAAAAAAAATTTTGCGTTGTATACTTCATTCATTTCATATTTTATTTGGGTTGTATATTATCCCTAAGCTAAGCCCCAAATCAATTTTTGATTCGATAAATGTATTTTGCATCTTAGTTCTAATTTATTTGTTTCATTTTGTTCTGTAGATTCTTTGTAATTTATGCGCCGAACCAATTTTCTATTCGATTTAAACATTTTGCGTTGTATACTTCTTCCATTTCATGTTTTATTCGAGTTGTATATCATCCGTAAGTTACGCGCCAAATCAATTTCCAATTTGATTAAAAAAAATTTTTTTTTAATTTAAAAAAATTTGCGTTGTATACTTCATTCATTTCATATTTTATTTGGGTTGTAAATTATCCCTAAGTTAAGCGCCAAATCAATTTTTGATTATATAAATGTATTTTGCGTCTTGGTTCCAATTTATTTGTTGTTTCATTTGATCTGAAGATTCTTTGAAATTTATGCGCCAAACCAATTTTCTATTCGATATAATCATTTTGCGTTGTATACTTCATCCATTTCATGTTTTATTTGAGTTGTATGTGACCTGTCACATAAAAATGAGACAGAAATCGCTGGACTTGAACTTGAGAAAAAGGGGAAAATAGTGAAAAATACCAAATGTGGGGAAATTGTTATTCTCGATGTATATGAATCTCCAATGTTTCATCCATGCCCTGTAAAAATATTTCTAGTCCTAAATATTACTGGAAGAAGTAGAAAAATAAGTTTTTCTGGAAGTGGTTTTTTCTTTTTTTTTCTTTCTTTCTTTTTCCGCTCAAATTGTTATAGAATTTGCAGAAAGTGAATGAGAGCAACTGTTTACCACTGAACTCTATCATAGAGTTCAGTGTTGTTTACACACCAGGCCACGCCCCTAGCTATACAAGGCTTTTATTCATTGGATGTTCCAGGTCACCTGATATTTTCCGAAATATTCGCCGTCTAATGCAGGGTGCTTGACAGGCTGGTGCCTTCTCGCATGCCTACATGTATGGGGAAAAAAGGTAGATTTTGTTTTAAGGATTTCAGATTTTCCCTTCTGCACTAAAACAAAACGGATGTTTGAAAGAGAGCTGCTTCTAAATATCCCTATCTCTGATATAAAAAAACCCAAAGACAAATGAACACTATATCAATTGATTATAGCCCTCTTTAAGTGCTGTTAACACTGCGTGATATATGAAATAGCACATTACAGCAAATCATTATGTCAAGCTTAAAAAAGCGTGATTCGGGGGGGGGGGGGGGGGGTGCGATCAATAATCGCCAGGACATGAACTCCATGCTCTTAAGCACACCTTATAGGAAAGCTGCAACTGCAATTTGTATTGCTCTTTTGAAAAAGTTTGGAGATAACTTGCAGGAAGAAAGGAAAATGTCAAACAAAAGATTTGTTTATTGTAGTGTGGCTTTAAATACTTCCTGGTTTTAATACTGCATCATTAGAAAGTAAAGAGAGAAGAAACTTAGCTTTCAAAGAAAGAGCAACGACCAGAACGCATTGTGTCAAGTTTCACTTTCAAGGTGGGTGAAAGAAAAGAGATTCAATAATAGCCATTTAAAACGCTGCGAGCATAATTATGCCAAATTTCCATGAAATCTATTTTCATTCAACCATGAAATTATAGTTCCTTGTTCTAATTGTAAGAAATACACAATTACATTTTAATGTATTTTTTTTTCAATCAGATATCACGTAAAGTTCATGTAAATACCAATTTAATTATATTTGAACAACTGAAAGTGAATTTTTTTTCTTATAGTTGGAACATGGACCTACAATTTCCTGGTTGAATGAAAGTACATGTAGAACTTTCATGGAAAATTGGCTGGGATTGCTTAATAATTATGCCAATTTTCCATGAATTTATGCTAATTATGCATATGCAAATTACCCAAAGTTGCTCTTTCGGCAACAAAGCTGAAACTGTTTGAAGACCACAATCATGGATCTATAAAAAAAACTTAAACGAAAAGAACTTTTCTAGGTTTTTAAAATGTAAAATCGACTATATACCAGCATAAAAAAAAAATCATAAAAAATAGCATGGTAAAGATGGAATAAGTCGATGCGAGAAGCCTTTTCAGTGGCTTGAAACTACTTACTTATCTACCCATTAAAGCGTTAGAAATCGTGACTTATATGAATTAAAACTTATGTTTTCATGAGAAGAGATCCTAAAGGAACGTAGGAACTAGTTTTTATTCAAATTGTTTAACGGTTACTACAGACTTTTAAAAAATCTAGTTGGCATTACAGATGAAAAACTGGTGCATGAAGACAAAATGGAAGTCAAACTTCAGAAGCGTCTTTCTGGAAGAAATACTTTTCCAGAGCCCTACTATACTTGAGTTTCAAAAGCCATTATCTCTACTAATACTCACTCTCTAGGGTTGACCTTTATATCAAATTAACGCTTATGAAATGGAGTATAATAATCATTAATAAAGTTAAATTTGAAAAAATACGACTTCTGTCTCATTTTGATGTGACGGGTCACATATTATCCATTAGTTACGCACAAAATCAATTTCCAATTGATAAAAAAACATTTTGCGTTGTATACTTCATTCATTTCATATTTCATTTTGGTTGTATATTATCCCTAAGCACCAAATCAATTTTCGATGTATTTTACATCTTAGTTCTAATTTATTTAATGTTTCATTTGATCAGTAGATTCTTTGTAATTTATGCGCCAAACCAATTTTCTATTCGATATAAACATTTTGCGTTGTATACTTCATCCATTTCATGTTTTATTTGAGTTGTATATTATCCATTAGTTACGCGCCAAATCAAAAGTTGACAAACCTGCATTTGTTTGCCCCCTCTTATACAAAATCCTGGATCCGCCCCTGATATTATCGGTAAGTTCCACCCCAAATCAATTTTCGAATGTTTGTCAGCCCCGGCGCTGCACATAGCAGACGACAAAGCGATAATGCAATTGCGATAATTCTATTATCGTGTCTTGGCGTTCGCCGAACGTGCACGCATAAAAAAATGCACACGCATAGAAAACTGCTCGCACGGAACTCAACTCCAGTTGAATTCCGATTGTTTACGCTGTCCTTTATTTTCTTTAAACTCCTTAACCGCTAACCTGTAGAATGCTGGGTAAAGTTATTTGGGGTTAATTTTATACATTCTAACTGTATACAAATTATTTTTTTTGGCCTCAGAGACCCTTTAATTTGACAATGAAACAATGTATTGAAATTGGAAACTTGACTATGGAAATATGGTTTTGATGATTATCATAAACTTTGTGGCATGGTAGGAGACTAGGAGTTATTAAATGATGGAGTAAATATTTAGAAAAAAAGATCCACACATACAGGTTTTTGGTAATATTTCACATCAATTTTAAATGTACAAATAAGCAGCAACATCTTCAAAGCAAATGCATATTTGATGGTGTAGATTAAAGAATACAGTGCAGTACAATCTTATACAGTCAAATAGCTCGAAATGAGACAATTACAAATTCCTCTATAGCTCTGCTATTTCATCTAATGTATGTTTAAATCATTTGAACAACTTGTGGTTTACTGCAGGTATTGGAAGCATACAGATCTGGGGCCAAGGCATTAAAGAAAACATTTGATGACAACGGTCTCTCACCAGAAGCTGTCGATGATGCAGTGTCAGATGTGCAAGAGGTTTGCTTCCTGATTATGTTTATTCGTTTCTCTTGAAGAATTGCATTAAACAACATTATCTTCTATGAATCATGTTACTTGACTAGAAGTCACAATGAATTTTTGGATATGTTATGTTGCAATAGTTGTAAGGATTTTTTTGATTGTTCAAGATGGGTAGAATGATATACCACTAGAAGAAAGGATTTGCTCTAAGTACCATTCAGTGAGTCAGCAAATTACCAGCTGATTTATTTCTGCAACAATATTAACAAAATAACATATATTAGAACACCATTATCATTTATACACATTATTTGTAATACAACATTTTGAAGAACTTGCTCATAAATGTATATATATATATGCATTTGGTCTTTAGCTCTTACATGTCTGAGCTGTGAAGCATTGCCACGTTAGCTAATAACATAAGATCAGAAAACTATGTCAAATTGTTTAAAAGAGAAGGTTGAGTTCTGGCAAAGGTGAAAAATGATTTTGTGAGCGTTCTCATTCTTTTTATGTCCGTTTGGAAGAATATCGCAGAAGAACTGTCCCCTGATAAGAATTGCTCTTCAAACACCCTCATTCGGGGTATTCAAAATATGATGAGAAATAACTGAAAAAATTTGGACCAAACATTCATGCCACATGTTTGTGTGATCCTGTATACATATTTCCATGTGTAATAATGCATGTGACTTTCAGCGAGATTGAGTTGACTTGTTATAATTTTGATGATTCCAAAGCCAGACAGTATACACCAGTTATCATGCACTGTATAATTCCCCCTGTCCCGATGACTTCCAGACAGTTTCCTTCACAATGTGATAGCATGACCACGGGCCCGTTGCACAAAACTTGCGTTGGAACGCAACTCAGGAAAATCAAACGCAACTTTATTTTCAGCCAATCAGAAGTGCGCATTCAGGACTTGCGTTTGATTTTAAGAGTTGCGTTTAAACACAACTCTTTGTGCAACAGGCCCCAGAACTCAACTTCATCTTTAATTTTCAATCTCCTTTTAAACCAATGTCACAGGTCATGGAGATGTGCAATGAGATTGATGATACCATGGTGAGAGGGAATAAGTCTATTGATGACACGGTCAGCTTCGGTGCAGATATAGACCTAGATCTTCTGGAGTCGGAGCTGGAATCGCTCATCAGCGGCGACGGGGACTCGTCAATGACTGCTACTCCATCCAAACCGATAGAACAAAGAGAAAGTGTCGCCACAGGTAACCGCTTCTACCTTTTCATCATTAGTTATCATTTATTGCATTGTTGATTTTTTTTTTGGGGGGGGGGTGATGGGAAATTGAGATAATGATTTAAAGCAGTGTTTCGTTTATTTGTTTGTAGAAATCTTTTTTTTAAACAGTTGTATTAGGAAGGGGAAATGAATTGATACAGAAAGGGAAATTATTAATTTGGCAACTTTCTTGTTCCAAGTTTTATGTGTATTGTCTAGAAATAAATGTAGAAAACAATTTATAACTGAAGGAGAAAGTGTCTTCTATAACTCACTAAACGAGACAAAGGAAAATGGTTAAAGGGAAGGTTGAGTTCTGGGAAAGGTAAAAAAATAGTTTGTGAGCTTTCTCATTCTTATTATGTTATTTTGGAAGATTATCATAGTAGATATGTCCCCTGAAAGGGATTGCTCTTCAAATGCCCTCGCATTCAAAATATTACAAGAAACAGCTGAAATGTTCAGGCTGAATATTTGTGTGTAGTCACATATACACATTTCTATGTGTAGTGCATGTGACTCTCAGCAGGATTGAGTCAATTTCTTATCATTTTGGTGATCCCAAATCCGTACAGCTTACACCAATTCTTATGTGCAATATAAGCAACCTTTCACAATTGCTTCGAGACAGTTTCTTTGACAATTCAATTTCATGACCAGAACTCAACTTTATCTTTAAGTCAAATCTGTATATAAAGGCTACTTATTCATTTATGTAATTCGTTATCTCCATCCCCCCACTGCAGGATTGAGGACAAAAAAAATGATAATTTTCATTTTTTTTTTTTTTTTTTTTAAATCAACAGTGAGGTTTCTTTGCCTAAGACGAAATGCATGTATGTACATCTGGGCCCTGTTGCATAAAACTTACCATTAATGGTAACTCTGCTATCAATGGTGACTACCATGGTAACATCACTCAACAGCCAATCAAAATCAAGGTTTCCATGGGAGTTACCATTGATGGCAAAGTTACCGTTAATGGTAAGTTTTATGCAACGGGGCCCAGGTTTGCTGTGAAACCTGTGCAGAACAGCTATCTTTCTAGAGTGGCCATTTCCAATTGCTTTGAATGAATGGTATTTTTAGACAGGTTTCACTAGATGACCTTTAACTCATCATTTTCTACAATTCTTTACTTCGTCTAATTAGATACAAGTGGAAGTATGTTGGATCTACCGGAAGTGCCTACAGAGTCACCCACTGAGCTTGATACATCACTCCAAAGAGACAGTATACGAAAAAGTATGTTGGCATCGTGACCGGTCTTCTCAAATCCTTCTTCCCGTCGTGATGGACATTGTTTCTTGTTTGTCAGCATAAAATCCTGGATTATTGCTAAGCCCTCTGGTTTTATGGCGAAATGCAGAAGCCAGTCACATATGTTGTGATGTCATTAATTCTATCGTCAGGGACATGTGTTAAACTCTTGTGTTTCTTCAAAGACAGATGAAATGATTACGGTATCAGAATGCATGTAACGTGTGATGCAGGGTCATTCAGGGTAATCTTGAGTTCTGGTAAAGTAAACAAATATAAAGTTTTCAAGGAAATCAAAAAATTGCACTGGGTGTTAAATCTACAAATAAATGATATCTGTCAAATGAATTTAATGAACATATATAACAAATGAGTAATAAGCAAATAAAGTGGAGGATACCTTGAGTGAAAAAGACGAGTATATACATTGTCCCATAAGTGCATGTTCAATTCATGTTAGTAATGCCATTGCGTGCAGTTATCAGCAAATTTTCAGTTACATGTATGTTTGCAGTTTGCAGCTCCAAGCAAGCCCATAATATATCAGGATTCATATTGGATGCCAGACTGAATATTATGAATAACATGAAATACAGTTTCACTACCAGAAACTGTCATCTTCTTGCCTGTGTTTGATAAGACAAATAAATGTCAGACATTTCACCAACATGAAATAAAATTATCATCTTACTGTAGCCAGTGAATTTGATTGTATGTATTGCCATGTTCCTATGGAGGAACATTATTCTGAAAAATCTTGATTCATGATCATGTTTCTCCTGTTACGTACGCTTTTTGATATATCGTCTATTGAGAATCAGAAGGACATTAAACCTGTGTTAAAGTATATGAGTTAGCGCCCTTCTGGCTCCAAACTGACGATATATCGTCTCTAAACTTCCATCAAAGCCATCGGCATGATAACCAATGCTGTCTCTGCCTGAGAGTGTACACTCGATCTGCAAGACTACACATTATGTAGCCTCCATTCCAGGTAGACTGACCCGTGCTCCAGCGACTATTGATTTGTCAAAGATACATGGTTAGGGCTGCAGTTAGATTTTTCTGTTAGGTTTATTGTCTGGGTTATGGTCAGGTAGAGTGTTAGGTTTTAGTGTTAGATTTCAGTTAGTGTTAGAAATTGACCACAGAGCAGTTGTCGTTGGCGCATGTGTCGTACAACCCATACGTAACAAGATGACATATCAATTACTATTAAATCAATATTGATATGAATTTGTTTTTCCGATGAGCTGGAAATCATAGTTTCATAGAATCAAGATGATCAATGTGAAATATTAATTTGAATTAAAAAAAATTTGTCCTTGTGTGCCTTTAACCTTTTGCAGTGAGAAGTCTTTGGATAAACATAAAAGTGTTAAATTATCTAAGAATGCACATTGTATTTGGGTGTTCTAGAATTTCCACGATGTTAGCAACTTGTGCAATAAGGGAAAGTCCACCCTGATATTAAGTTGGTTTTAAAAGAAGCAGAAAATTCAAAGAAACAGATCAATGAAAGTTTGATCAGAATCCGATAAGAAATTAGAAAGTTATGAATTTTTTAAGTTGTAATCAACTGCACACAAATTGGCAACTCTGTGACATATCTTGCGAGCTCCTCTCCCATTTGCTCTGTACATCCATAAATTCTTAAATTTTGATTTTCTTTGTTTTTGATGAGGGAATAGAATCATACAGGTTTTGTGTAAAAGCATAAGTGAAAAGATTATATCTAGGGTGCATGTATGGTAAAATATGTTTTTAGAGAGAAAAGGGAAATTTATGGGTTTTTTCAGTATAGGGCAAATGGGAGATGGGCTCGCAAGATACGTCTCAGAGTTGCCAATTTGTGTTTGATTGATTAGAACTTCAAAAATTCATAACTTCATTATTTCATATCGGATTTTTCTCAAACTTTCACTGATATGTTTTTTAAATTTTTCCACTTCTTTTAAAACCAAGTTGATATTAAGGTATACTTTCCCTTTAAAATGTTCTACATGTACACTGTGTAAGAATATTGATAGATTTGAACTGACATATGTTTCTTTCTGGCGATGCAGTTGTTAATGATTCAATTACAATGATGCAACACCCAAAAATGAAAAAATACATTTATGTGACCAAGCCTTCTTACTGCCCAAAAGATAGAACTACATTACAGGCTGTATCAACCCTAATTATTATGGAAATACTGTGGATTCTGTATAGAATATTGTTATATAAAGTTATATCTTTGAAAGGGGAGATGTGTAATAGTTTTCAATATAGATGAAGGATTCCAGGCTTGTGTTATGATGCTGTCTTATATAAGTTAGTACTTACAGTTTTTTCCATTTAGATTGATGCATGAAAAACTTTATTTTTGCAATCGCCTATCTTGTATTGTGATACATGTTTTTGTCTGAAAATAAAAGAGATTTTGGAAAGAGGGATGCCACTATAATAGGGGTAAAACCCACACAAGATGTATTAGTATTCCAGAATTCACTTATTTGTGAGTACCCAAGATCGTAATGTAAATACTACTTCAATAACAACTCCAGCTTTGATCGGCAGTGTCCTGTTGAGATTTTGTACTTCAGAGATTTATTTCAAAAACAAAGGCGTGAATTCATGAAAGAGCTTTATCTAACCCATGGTTTAAACCTCCATAAGCATAGTACCCGCTGTCCTCATGTCCAGTGGGCATACAGTAATGCGATTATATACGCTTATTTACGCCTATTTTAGTCCATGGCGGAGGTTTAAACCATGGTTAGACCAAGGAGTAGTTCTGTGATAACTCCTTGGTTAGACCATGGGTTAAAATAAACCTCTTTCATGAATTCGGGCCTAAGATTGTACTTTAAAAATTTCCATTATTAAAGGAGAAGGTAGTTCTGGTCATGATGAAAAATAATTTGTGAGCATTCTTATTCTTTTTATGTCAGTTTGGAAGAATATCAGAGAAGAAATGTCTCCATAGGGGAGGAGTGCTCTCAAGTTCTCTCGTATGCGAAATAAGACAAGAAACGGCTGAAATGTTTGGACCAAACTTTCATGCCTCACATGTTTGTAGTCCCATTCACCCATTTCTGTGTACAGTGCAAGTAACTTTCAACAAGATTGAGTCAATTTCTTCTCATTTTGGTGATTCCCAAACCTCACAGCAAACACCAATTCTTATGTCCTACATATTAAACATTTCCCCTGTTGCTTCTAGACAGTTCATTTCTCAATATAATCGCATGACCAGAACTCTACTTTATCTTTAAGACAAGAAGATATTTCTAGAAGTGGATTGTGGTACTCCAACATCCTTTACACACTGTCCAGCAACCGGTAAGCAAGATAAATTCATAGGAAGCTGTAATCCTTTGTGAACCTTCTCAGTTTAAATCTTGTCTGAATAAGAAGCTTACACAGTCTTCTCTGTAATAGAGACAGGTATTATGTACTTAAGGAATGAACGCTTTGTCAACTCATAGTCAGTGGCTTATTCTCTTTCTTAAAGAAAGAAAGAAAGAAAGAAAGAAAGCCAGAAGAAAAAGAAGAAAAAAAATAACTGAGGCAGAAACATAGCCACACTTGTCTGGAAGTATGTGAAGCATAGCATTGAGAAGCATTTCAGCCTTAACCCTATATTAAAGGAATTGCAAAGTATCTATCAGTTCTGGTATTTCAACTACATTTTAAAATAAACTGGCTGACTTTGATACTGTTTTTTTTTTATGATGCAGGGAAGGGTAGTTAGACTAGGAAACTCAACAAAACTTAGTGGACATAGTCTGAAAAGTCTTTATTTTGAAACATTTCTGACATTGACTTAGAACTCACAAGTCACAACTATCTGTAATTATAAATTACATAAATACTCTATAAATACAGTATTTATGTAAAAAATTATATTATAGCCCCATTTTATAGAGCAAAGAAGTATTGAATTTATCCTTGACAACCAGTACTTTGTCTGCTGAGAGCCACAATGCATTAAGTAGTCATTTTACAATAAGTTAATGCCCTTCTAACTCTGAACAGATGGTGTAAGCAATATAGAATTCTAATTTCTATGAATGAGTTTAGATTTTGTGTACTCTTGTCATATATTATTTGCTATCTGTTGTCCTGAAGAGAAAAGAGATATTTGGGTTTCGGTTGCATTTTATCATTTAGTGCATTGTGATTACAATTCCTTAAAGCTGAATGCACCTCAGAAGGATTTCTCTGAGAATGATAAGAGCCATTTCATCTTGTCAAAAGCTTACTCCTTAAATACCCTGCATACAAAGGAATCTATTATCCAGGACAGTTTAAATAGGTCGGCTGTGTTTTAAATCCTATTTTATACTAAAACACAAATTGTGTAGTGTAATCAGGGTAGTATAAGAGAAGGATCAGCCAACTCTAACCTTTATAGTCCAGCGCTCTAACTCATCCTATTTCTTTATATCCTTTAATACAAAATAGGTTAATAAAAATCTATAAGTATAGTCAGGGGATGGATTTAAATCAAGATTAATATTGTTGAATAATACATCTATTGGAGATAAAGGGTCAATGCCCTTATTCTCCTTTTTATTTGATTTTACAGGGCTGAATTTGTACCAATAGTGTATTTATCAAGTAAACATAACTTCCTTTCATCTCCTTCAAAAAAATATAAAACAGTAAGGGACAGTAAATCATTTATCCCTGTGATTAAGTAGCAAAACTTTTGTGGAAGATGAAATTGTCCCGCTAATGCATTTTTCAAGGGAACATCTCGTCATTCATTCTGTCTTTCATAAAAGATAATGCACAAAGTGGAAGAAGATACAGTAATTACAGGGTAATGCCTTTATCTCCTTTTTGTGTGTGAGAATTTAGGATGACGAGTGTATACTGTTATATGTTTTGGTCAAGGAAATATATAACTATTCCCTTTATCCTCATGGAAATGATTTTGTTTTGGTGAAGGGTCATTACAGGATTTGGATAGATCAAAAGGACAGCCATTTCAAATATCTCTTTTCTATTTCTATCCAGTGAAGTTAATATAGATCTATGTAATTATGCAGATTTTTCTTATTTTATTTTTTATAAGCTTTGTGAAATAAAAATGCTGTATGTGTGGAGAATTTCAGAATAGGGATACTCATTACATTCATCAGCTTGGGATACTCATTACATTCATCAGCTTGTAATACTTTAATTTGTATTTGTTATCTTATCCCAGCCCTGGATTTCCAGCTCATACACAAATGTTAGCACACAATATAATGCTTACCTTTATCATATGGTTGACTCGTGTGTGCCCCCCCCCCCCCTCCCAAATTAAATTTCAGACATCCCCCTTATATTTTTTCCCTTCTTTTTTTTTGCATATCACCTTTTGACTGATGTGTTCCTACCCCTGAATTAGCAACTAGTATCTTATATTTTCTATTACAATGTGTATAATTCTTAAATTCTATTGATACTAACCATGTACATGTATATGCTGAATGATATAAATGTTTTGAATAAGACCTCACCACATTGAGGAAAATAACAATAATAACATTTTCAATTAATGGTACACCCTCTTATTTCATTTTTACATGTGTGTATGCCAATGTATGTTAATAGTAGGGCAGCTGTAGGGAACTTCTATTGAAAATCTTGTTATTATTATCATTATGGGTGAGATCTGACCAGCCCAAAAGTTTGGCTATTGTCCAATTCAGCTTTATTACTAACAGTAAGGTTTGTGTCATATCGTATGTCATTCATATATTTTATGTGACAAAGCCCTCCATATTGACTAACTGCTTTGTAATAATTGTGTAATAGAGATATCCAAAAAGTTAACCTATTGTGTATACTGAAATGCTGATTATTTAAGGGAATTGAATTTATGAAGAATAAAACAAATTAAATACTTTTACACATATCCAGTCCATCTCTTGTCTTTATTTTTGTCCAACTTTGCAAATGATTGTGGCATTAGGTTGTGTTTCATATTGTTATACATAAAAATGAATAAAAATAATGATTTTTACATTTTCTTACTGGGAAAGGAAGGGATCAGGATAAAAATAAATAAGTACAATGAAAAAAATGCTACCAAGTCATTTGAGTAGAAAATCACAAATTAAACAAAATTTTACCATAATCCTTTCCAGTGTTATCTTAACCCAAGCAACATGATAAAAAAGTAATTGTCTCTTCACCACCCCTCCAAAAGAAAAGTTTGTATGTTAGAGAGAGAGGGGACAGGCACTAGATAGTGTAACATCAACACCCCCCCCCCCAATCAAAAGTTGACATCCTTGTTCTTTTGTTTGATAAACGATAATGTTTATTTCAATACGTAAAGGGGAAATTCAGTCCAAAAATTATTTGGTTTTAATTGAAGCAGAAAAATCAGATCTACAGATCAAAAGAAGTTTTGAGGAAAATCGGACAACTAATAAGAAAGTTAAGAATTTGTTAGAGGCATGAAAATCTAAGGAAAAACAGTGGAAAATCACTTGACAAATTGGCAACTTGGTCATGAGTTTGTGATGTCATCGGGTCACAATTCAACTATTTTGTATAAATTATATTCATAATACAAATTATAAATTTTTGTCCAAGAATTTTATTTCCTCATGACTTGAACCAACTTATATTTACAGAAATATGTTTTTGCATACATGTATATATATTAGTACAGAGTTAATAATTTTCTGTAAAAGTCTCTATACAAGTCTCTATACAATATACATTAAAAAATGAGTGACTATTAAAATTAATATTTTGAATCATTATTTGTATGAAGGGTTTTCAGGTAACCAGAAAAATTGGCATATCTCATGGTTTGTGCAAAAGTACCTGAATGACCATGCAATTTTAAAGCAATATCCCATGGTTTGGGATGCGCATGATGCATTAAAAGTGAATATGCATTTAAATACGGAAAGGTTAAGACAATGGATGTATGCGTGCAGCCCCTATGGAGAAGCCCCTTCAAGATGGTTGGGTAAGGACAAAATAATGTTTTTCTACTTGTGTTTTATGTTGAAGTCAATATAAAAACATAGGGACATGTAATGGTGAAAATTGAGGAACTAGGTTTCATACATTTAATAATAACAATATTGAATGGCTTATCTTTTGTGGGGCACAAGGATATATCGCACTCGCTTAGAAAATATTTCACTCATAGAGCCGCTTTGTGAAATATGCTCTGGAAATATGCTCAGAGCTTGTGCAAGATACCCTCGTATCCAACTCTAGGCCATTCACTATCATATAAATATTTTGGGGTTCATGAAATATTTTATAAAGGCTTATATTTGCAAAAACATTACTATAGATATAACTTGGTTCAAGTTATGTGAAAATCATATTCTTGGACAAAAATTGAGAATGTGTATTATTGATATAAACAAAATAATTTGTGATCAGTGACCCAATGACATCACAAACTCATGACTGAGTTGCCACTTTGTCTAGTGAATTCTTATTGTTTTCCTAGCTAGTTTTTCATGCCAATAAAAAAAAATCATAACTTTCTTATTACTTGCCCGATTTTTCTCAAACTTTTTTAGATCTGTAGGGCCGATTTTTCTGCTTCAATTAAACCAAGTAATTTTTGGACTGGATTTCCCCTTTGATTGGGATTCTATTGACAATCTATTTTGGATTATCTTGATTTCTAGCTCCTGGCTTGAATTATTAGCATATTGAATAATCAGTGATTGCTTTCTTCATTTTCCAAATTTCTTGGTTTGAAACATAATAGACCAACATAAAGAATAATGCTGTTGGACATGGGCTGTCCCCCCCCCCCCCCTACACACACACACACACATACACACACACACACTTTTATGTATACCACGTTTCCTAAAATTCCAGAAAAAGGGTTCAAAATTGTCATTATTCAAGTGAAATCAAATCAGCCCTCCCCCCCCCCCCCCCTTTCAAAATGCTCCGTGGCCCCTGAAAGTTTGTAAGTGTAGATCTACTATGATCTACTATGCTTATCTCATTAGTTTTATCATAGTGGACGACATCCTTCTAGTGACACCCCTCTATTGAAATAAATTCTTCTCTTGTTTTACTACTTTAGCCAATGAAAATGCGTACTGCGAACCATATGACGCACCGTTAGAAAGCATCCACTCACGAAATAGGGGTAAAAGCTTGTGGAGGGATCTAAGTCACTACATATTCGTATACACCTGTTATACGAAACGAAACCGTAATTACAGGAAACAAGTGGGAGATAACTGCGTCGTGTTTCTAAGGAAGTTCTCTTTCGGAAGTCACCGTGATTTAGCGGTGTAATGATATGTTTTGCTGCATTTGAAGACACTGTTGAGAAAAGCTGATATCTTGTGATTAATGTGTTTCAAAGTGTGAGAATATATTACGACCAAACCTAATTTGAATTGCAACCTGACACGGGAGCGCTTCTGTTCCGCAGCGGCACCGGAGGTTTATTCACCGCCGACATCACGGCCGATTGTGCGCTTACGACGCCGTACATCTGTAAGACTGTATTGCTGATCAGTGATTGTCAACCGTCGGAACGCAAAAACAACTTGCTAGCTAAAATCTTGATCATTGAGATTGTAGAGTGAAAATTCTTTGTTTTCATCGTGTTAATCTCGTTCATTTATGACTGAAGTTCCATACTGTGTGCATCATTGACGAATCCAATGTGATTATTACTAGTGAGCAGGTGATTTCTACTGCGGTTTTGTGAGTCTCAAGATCTGTTTTCATAAAGGAACGCAGTCCATCGAGTAACGTGTATTGATTGGCGACCACGCACCATTCATCGTATTTTTTGCATGGACATCAATTTTGAAGAAACAAGTTCTTTGACTTTGTGACAGGTGTCTTTATCATTGTTGACAGGAAGATTATCAGTTGTTCAGAATCTGAGCAAAAGATGAACTAGTCTAAGTATGAGTATAAAAAGATAAGACAAGTTCACTTTTCATAATCCCTTAGCCTAGTCTTTACTTGGTTCATTAAAAATTCATCATTCATGTCAATTGTCATTTGGATCATCCAAATCGTACTAAGAAAATCATGTTTTGTTAAAGACAGTGACAGAATTATTCCTGAATTTTTGATGTGATGATAAAGATGATAACGTGTTCTATGCCGTGAAAGGCCGGAGTTGAGAAAATAAACTTTTATATGATGGTGTGACATACAAATCTGCAAAAATGTATCCAGGCAGAAGAAAAACCAAGCTGCCAAGAACCAGTGGAATGAACCTCAAAACGGTTGAAGTACCCAGAGGCAGAAATGGCTATGGGTTTACCGTGTCGGGTCAGTCGCCATGTGTGTTGAGTTGCATCCTGCATGGAAGCCCAGCAGAAATTGCTGGGATAAAAACTGGCGATAGTGTCATAGCAGTGAATGGAGAAAATGTGACGCGCCTAAGCCACGAACAGATCATCAAGTTGATAGGAGCAACAACCGGAGTGCTACGTCTGACTGTGGCAGAGATGGATTATTCGGAATCTTCTGACGATGAGTATGTTTACATGCCCAGGTCAAGGTATCCGCACAATAAGAGATCGCAAAGTGCAACACCGTTGTCGATGATCGGAAATAAACCACGTGCTGAAATGGTTGTGGAGGAAATGCAGCAGGGGGCCCTTCTTGATTCCTTCTCTATGCACGGAGATATGCCTCAGGCGATGCTAAGAGGAGCCGAGGTACAGCGTATCCAGGCTGACGTACAGATAAGTTCTTCCAAGTTTGCACCAGGTCATTTGAGTCCCCTCAATCAACCAGGAAATGCAGATGTGCTTCTCAAAAGATCATCCAATTATGACTACTCCTATTGGAATGGAAAAGGCGTTGAAAAGCTGAATGTACCACCTAAGACGCGAAAACCCAGGAGGCATAATGACCCAAGGAATCGTATGTTTTCCACACCAACTCCAACCAGCTACTACATTAGAGAGAATCCTTATGATGATGGTGACCCAGAGATGCGGCCACTATCCCCTGTTGAACTGAGCCATTTGATGTATCCTGGTAATGACACCAGTCATGATGCTTCAAGGAGTATGCACAAGTCAATGTCGCTTCCAGGAAATGCTAGTCGCAATGTTTCCCAGGTGCACAGCATGGGTGCTTCCATGATGGAGAACAATGAAAATGTCCATATGAGAGCAATGGTTGGGTATCTAGGTTCCATCGATATCCCAGCTTCTGCAAATCTACCAACAGCGAGTCTCCATGCAATTAGAGGATGTGTTCGAAGACTTCACAAAGAGCACAGGGTACATTCCTTCATGATGATGGAGATTCGGACTGATGGGGTTCACCTCATGAATAGTAACCAGCGTATTGCTGTTGTCTACCCGAGAGAACGTCTTGCCTTCAGTGGTGTTTGCCCAGATGACAAGCGTTTCTTCGGCATTGTTACATCACAGAATCCCGAGGAGATGCTAGATAGCATGGACAGTGATGATGAACCGATTGGAAGCTCCTGCCATGTGTTCATGGTAGATCCAGAGTTCAGAAGGCATGATGTGCATGCCCGCGTCGTCTCGCAGTTTGGTATTCTCTGCAACACGAACACAGAAACAAACACCTGTGACATCTTCCCCTCGTCAGCCAAGCCTATCCTGCAGCAGGTATCCCAACTGTATCGTGATCGGTCTGACTTGTCCTACTTTGGTGAACTTTATGGTCAGTCCTCATTTGTCAGTGGTCCCCGTCGAAGCAACAGTACCAACAGCAGTAACAGTGATAGCGGATTTGGTAATGGAAATAGTAAGGACCAAACTGATTTCAATGCTCATATGGATCACACCCCGATTCTTGATGTGGCATCTTTGATGCGAAACAAGCGAGGTGGTGGTAACAGGCATATTGTTCAAGCTGATGTTAATGCCTCCTTGTCATCGGATGTGCCTTACTCTTTGTCTTCAACTTCACCTCAATCCATTGATACATCCCCACAGAATATGTACTTCAAAAACACCAAAGATTTATCAGGCAGGCTCACCCCTAGAGCTCGTCCTGATCCTGTTGGCTTCCGTAGTCCTTCAGTAGTGCCAACACAACAAGAAAATGCCTTTCGCTATCAACAGCAGGCAAGACCATCCAGTGTTCAAGTGCCTCTTCAGTCCCAGATACAGCATTCAGCACCTCCTGAGCTAAAACAATTCAAACAACCAGGCATTGATTTCAATGCTCATAAACCAAATGCTGAAAGTTCTGGGTCCTCCACCCTGGAAGATAATTCCCAGAGAGGGGAAGGAATTGATGGGTCCACCAAAAGGCTTGCCACCGACAGGGCGTCACTCTATGTACAGCAGACCTTCACAGGATTACCTTGATGCAGCCATTGACCAAACCACTGCCAGGAAGGTACAACAAGAGATGGCAAGGAGACTATCAGAAAACCAATCCTTTCATCAGAAGCAACAGGTATGTCACTTTATAATATAGCATCAAATGTGGGATATGTTTGTAGTGAATTTGTCATACCTTTCTCAATATTCCATTTTCCACTGTGTATTAAAGGTATAATTTAATTTAAGATTAAGAGTTATATTTTTTACCCTGCCCCTCTCCTGTTTTTCAGAATCTATGGGAATTGGACCCCCTTTTTTTTTAAATACCAAAATCCTGGATCCGCTCCCTAACATTAGGGGAAAAGTTGCAATTTGATTTGAAATTTGTTGTGACAATTTAAATCATTTCATTAAACTGAAGAAAAATGATTTTCCGAATACCACCCTGGTATTCAAAGTAATGTCAGCTAAATGGAGCTGGATGTAGAATCCTTTATTAGTTTTTTGCTCCACTGATGTACAATATACCTTGGAGACCTATTTTGTATTTTGTAATTTTTTTTTGTGCTACATACATGTACCTTCAATGTAAAGATTGTAGAGTATGCAGGCCTAATGCATGCTTTTAACACTAAACATTTATTGAACTAAAAAATATTTACATGTACATAGATTGTGGATGTGTTTGTGTATTGCTATGGAAATATCGTAAATCAAAATTTTGCTTTGAATTGGTGAATTGCCCTATTGGGCAACCACAATTGCAGCACTTATG
>CM046847.1:6317583-6494497 GCA_025618425.1 Heliocidaris tuberculata | reverse complement strand
TACCCCCCGGATGTCGTCATTTGATAGTTTATCAAAATATACCCATATATTTTCATAGTATTTATAAGATGCTATAAACGTTTTAAACAATGTTTTCAGGCTTGATTGCGATATTGTAATTACAAAAATATTCATATTAAAGTTTAAACACATTTATTTCAAAGTATTCATTTTAAATAGCATTGATATAATTGATGTTTACGCTGACATGGGTCTGAAAAGCACAGAATATGCCTTTGACTATGGCTGGCCAGCCTGGCCTATGGTGCCAGATTTATGGTTCATCGGATTTTAGTTCATCAAAGAAATCTTTATCATGTTTATAGAAACCATTCATGAAGATCTTTTAATTATTCATTTTCACATAACCGGTAACCTGCGCTTGTCATGATACAAGAAATACGATGTGATTTTCATTATGGTATAGCACGTCATTTTCATGCTAATTGATCAGATATGAAAGACCGTAAAATAGCTTTGCCATTAGAAGTTAAGAGACTTACTAAATCCATTTTAATATAAAAACATACTCAGCAACAGTTATGAATTTATACTTTTTTTCTAGATTATAATACTTCGCATTGCTTTAATCAGTAGGCTTGCATTTTGTTCTTGCCCAATGTTTATTTGTCATTAGTATAATATTTGTTTTCAGTTTATAATGATGGGATTAATTTTTACAAGTTTTTGATTAACTTCTTCTTTTTTTTTTATCCCACCTCATTTTGATATAGGCCTAGCAATCTATTATTGTTTCGTTTTTATTTTGGTTTTCTTTATTTTCATAATTTTGAAAAAAGGTTCCATTCTTATTGAAATGACCTCAAACTGTTTTGTTTTTTTGTATGTTTATCAATTAGAATGTTGAAATCTGTTGATTCACTTAGTTCAGTGGAGACAAGCCTTCAGTAGAAACACTGCATATTGTCATATAATTTTTCTTAATATAAACATGGATAAATTCCAGATTAAGTAAATGTGTAGTTATAATTTTGAAAGAGTTGTAAAATAAGTAGTGTCCCTTTTTGCCGACCATAATCTACCCAATAAATAACATGTGATGGCGCTGTACGTCGACTAAAAAAGATATGACAGGGTTGGAGGCATCATAAGTCCTTAGTCAGGAAGTTGTCGCGCATCTAAGATGGCTTCGTGAAACATGTAGCGGACAACTAGAGAACTAGCGCTGATTTAGTCAAGAACTTATAAGACATACAACGGTTTGGAGAAACAGGCCCGTTTCCAAAGTGGGAGAGAGTCTCAAAGAGAGCAGGTTATAAGATATTACTTATGTTTTTTTCATCTTTTTTTGCCTCATTTTATGATCTTCTGCCCTGTGTTCTCAGTGTCAAATATAGAGAATGTGTAGTCCCATGGCCATGTGTATGAAAGCCATTTTGGGCACTTAACTGTACGCATTCAGTAATATAATGCTGTTCGGTAATACAATCCATGACTATATAACTTAAAGGGCAATCCAACCTTGGTAATGAGATGATTTGTTTGAAAGTAGAAAAATAAGAAAAACTGGATAGTGAAAGTTTGAAATAAATCGGACAAGGAATAAGAAAGTTATGGATGTTTGAAAAATGAGATCACTACATCTATGCGAACGAATCTCAAATTGGCAATTTGGTGATTCAATTGTGACATGTTTGTGGACAACTCTCCCATTTGTCGTTCACAAAAATATCATTAATTTGCGGTTTTCTTCGAGGCGCTCTTACCCTCGGGGCTGTACTCAAAAAATATATTGGAGATAGCATATTGTTATAGGTCCTCATGAATGAAAGGATCCTACTGAAATGAATAACGCATTTTGAACAAAAGTGACATTTTACTTTTTTTAGTCATTTTGTGTGTTAGAGCGAATGGGGGAGTTGTCCACAGCGCCTACATCACAGTGACATTACCTATTCGGCCAATTTGAAATTCCCATATGCATAGTGATTACAACTTTCTTATCAGTTATTGCTTGTCCGATTTCGTTCAAACTTTCACCAATCTGCTTCTCTGATTTTTCCTCTTTCTTTCAAAGCAACTTGCTATAAAAGTATAAAGGTTGGATTTCCCTTTAAGTACAAAGTGACACCGAGGAGAGGAAAACAACGCCCTCTCATACTGCCTGGCGAAAATCATCTAATCACCGATGGAAAAACGCCAACAAACCAACCAACAACAACAACATCACACACCCAATCAAGACTCCATTAACAATTTCACCACACGGATGTGTACGAATGGGACTGAACGTTTCCTCAGCAAGATGAAAACACTCAAAGTAATGCACAACTACGACACATTACGAGATCAGTCGTATCTCACCATGTGATTTGCATAATATCCGCTCCATTACTCGTTAAAAGTCGTTATAATTTCACTCAGAAATCGTAAATTTTCAGCTTTCTTGACCAATCCCGATACGGAAATTTTGAAAAATCCCCGGCATTGGCACAGCTTTGGTCAAAAGAGGGCAGCAAATCGCGGACTTCCGGGTTCAACAAACTTAACACACAGATTATGCACTGTGCAATATTATACAGTGCATATATTGACTGAGCTGAGCTAGCTAGCTAGCTACATTAGGTTTAATTGCCTGTGTTGTTATTTGAAAGTGTTTTGTTCCACTTCCAGTAGTTACAAGGTCACAAAATGGATACCACCACAGAACATTTACCTGATTGCTGGGAAGATGATGAACGAATGGGTTATCTTTTCTCAGGTTTTCGTGAGAATCGGCAGGTGAATCCTCGAGACTGGGACAACAAAATGAAATTCTGGTCAGAGCTCATCTTGAAATATGGAAGAGCACAGAAAACTCCACTTTTTTCGCTGGAAGATTTGACACAAAGTTTCAGGAGGAAAGGAGTGGTTCCGCAGTGCATCGGTGCAGTAATTAAAGAAATGAATAGGTATCGTGTTAATCGAGAAATAATTGATGGTCATCCTGTACTAGATTCTGATGTAAACGGGAAAGATCGCCTTTAAAAAATGGCAAACATGGCAAAGACTTAGCTAGACCGAAAATTCTGTCTCTCATTCATTAGCCTCTTAATTTTGACAGGGTTGTCCATTCACTTTGTTAGAGACAGAAATGCTCCTATCACTCTGCTGTGCAAACTTTCTGAGAACTGACGATCAGTCGGCATGTCGTAAAAAGGCTTGTAGACCCCCCTTTGATTTTGAATTATTATTTTTCAAATTGAATAGATAAGGCCTAGGCTCTAAACATTCACGAATCTGTTCACTTACCAATTTGACTGTTTTATTCCTTGTAATGCTCCTTTTTCAGGTAATTCAGGGTCCAAATTATTATCCATTTGAAAATCTTGCAGTCGTATTCAAACAGTTTCCACTGCGCAGGAATGAAGATAACATCGTAGCCGTTCTAGTCTACGTACAAGGGAAAATTATTATGAAGGGGAAAATGTGATGAATTCATTACGAACTCGCACACATTAATTTGGACCCTGAATTACCTGAAAAAGGAGCATTACAAGGAATAAAACAGTCAAATTGGTAAGTGAACAGATTTGTGAATGTTTAGAGCCTAGGCCTAATCTATTCAATTTGAAAAATGATAATTCAAAGGGGGTCTACAAGCCTTTTTACGACTACATGCCGACTGATCGTCGGTTCTCAGAAAGTTTGCACAGCAGAGTGATAGGAGCGTTTCTGTCTTAGTTTAAGTGAATGGCCGACCCTGTCAAAATTAAGAGGTTAATGAACGAGAGACAGAATTTTCGGTCTAAGACTTAGCCTAGCTAACAGTTACACCGATATCGCGCAATCTCTCTCATTTACATCTGAATCTACAGTATGATGGTATTGATGTTTTATAGCTTTTCTAAATATGAAATTTAGTGAAGCAAGGTAGGTAGCAGCTTGCAAAACCATCCAAGTTTATGGACAATGCCAATGGACATCCCATTGAAAGGCTAAGATGGGCACACTTCAATAGGATGTTGGCAAACTTGGATGGTTCGTGAGATGCTACCCCTGAGAAGAAAATGTTTTAAAGAGAAAATAAAGTCCTAATTTTTATAGGATGCTTTTCTGAAGAAAAAAAAAAGGGGGGGAGATCATATATTTGGGGTGCCAATCTCCTCCAAATTTTTCTGAAAAAAGAGGTTATCACATTTTAAGGTACCTATGGGGTTTAGATTTGCTGGGGAACTTGATGTGTACATGTATTTAAGAAATACCATGTACAGCCCCCTCTCCCACCAGTGAATTATATAGTCAACTGCAACCCCACTCACGGGACCATCACTATATGGGGCTGTGTCAGTTTTGGCCTCTCACGACCTCTAATTTGAAGAGGTAAAAACACCAATATAATCATCAAAATTTTGAGAAAATACTTGCTTCTACATTTTAGAATGATAGAATATCTAATTTCATGCCAGATCCTTCGATAGTATCTTTATCATCTTGATCAAATGAAATTTTCAGGCTGTTTTTGGTCAATGATCTTGCTCCTCTGCCGCACACATATTTGCAAGATATCACACACTTGCCTATGGGAGGCAATTGCTCATGGTATGAAGGTACAGAGTGCGAGGTTATCTACAATAACCTCGCATAAGTGTGAGTGCTGCAACCAATATATTCTGTAGTTTTGAAATCAAATTCAGATTTGAATGATAATGAAAATAAAGTCAGTACTATGAAAATTTTACGTAATGAGTTCTCATCTTTTCTTGCAGAAATGGTCAAATGGTGAGAGCAGATGATCTAGAAGCCAGTTCAACATGGCTGTCGTGGGGAGTGAACACATTCATTAGAAGACCACTGAGGTGGACTATGGCCTCTTTCTTCCAACAGACGAACGAACCCCCTGTGGGAGACTTTGTTGCCGTTGAATTATTAAAGGTATACCAATTGAAATTCAATGCATGTATTAGGATGTGAAATATTTCTTGGTGACAAAATAATTGAGGAAGTTCTAACTACGATCAAGGGCACAATCACTGACCTGATTTTGAAAACATTTCATTATAATTGGTAGGTGTTAGGCTACATTAGGCAGTGTCTCAACACTAATAGGTGCTCAGAACACATAGACTCCCTAAATCTGAGTCCGAATGCCCAAAATTTCAAAAATTTTACATAGGTCTCATGCATACAGAACATAAAAAATGCATTCCAACCCCCCCCCCCCCCCAAAAAAAAAAAAAAAAAAGAAAGAAAGAAAAGAAAAAAGAAAAGAAAAAAAAAAAGAAAGAAAGAAGAAGAAAAAAAGTTGGTGTGGAGCCCTGCATTAGACCAAGAATAATCATTTATTATGTATGTTCCTAATCCTCACAGTTGTTCTTATTACTCCTCTCCTTCAAAAGAATACTTTTTTTTCTTGTACATGAATAGATTTTACAAAATGCTTGTCATCAGGCTGCATTACTGCTTCTGATCAATACAACTGTTTTATTTTTACAGTTTTTGATGATGTCTTCAATAACTGAAGAATATGATGGACATATTTGATTGAAGATAATAGTTTAGTTCAATTGTTAAATCATAAGGTTATACCCTTTTGTGTATTTTTTTTTTTTTTTTCTGTTAAGAAATGTGTTCCTGTATGTGAAATATTTTACAGGAGTTTGGAGAAGACCTTCTCAACAGACATCATGAGAATGTACACTGTTCCAGCACAGATCATGTAGTAGACTATTCCACGTTCAAGATGGAGTGTGCAGATCTATGTAAAGATGATGCCTCCTTCGATCTCATCCTACTTCATCTTCAGAAAAGAAAACAGGTTCTTGTAATGACAGATGATAATACAAAGGTATGTATGCTTTATATAATGTGAACTGTTTGTTTGATAAGGCCTCTAGTTTTTCAGCTATGCTTCTATTGAACTGCATAGGTTCCAAAAAACATATTTAGAATGGAAGCAGTTGCATTTATGACACCACTCTCGTTTCATTATCTTGCCACTCCTGAATTTCAAGGTTATTTGATTAAAATCAATAACATATGTTGGACATGCCTGAACAATGGACATTTCCAAATGCTGTACCTTCAGCTTGATAAAACTTCAGATTGTGATAGAACACTCTCAACATTTTATAAAAATCTGTCATGTATGATATGTAGGATTAGATGGTAATCTCAGAGCAAAAATGATTTGTGTGGAAATGTTTTGTCTAATTAAAATTCTGTAGAAAGGGACAGACAAGAAATGGACCGGAAATTACCTTCAAATTCTAAATTTTGAAAAATGATGTTTCTGTTAGAAGTGTAATACTATTCTTTCAAAGGTTATATTGTCCACTAGATATATTCAAACAGCCTTTAAATAAGCAAGCGCTCAGGTGAATAGGTCAAGACATGCACTGTATATAGCAAGCCCTCTACAACCTACTAAATGTACTTAGTTGCCAAATCAACTTTCACATATTCTTTGCATGGTTAATCTGTCATGTTTTCAGCACTGACTCTGTACATTCTACTTTTGCTAGTGCATTGAATTTATTGTTATTCGTTTTCAAGTTGCATCTACTCTCAAAATGCCAAATAAAAGTTTTTATTCATTGCATAATGATTCTTGATAATCTCTTTCAGGTAATAAAATTTGCATCTAAAGGTCAGAAAGCCGTGTCGGCAGTAACTTCTGTTGAACTTGGAACTCTAAGGTGAATTATCGTTTATTGAAGTTTTAACGCTTCTTTTATCTGACCCCTTCCTTATACAAACCTTAGTTTGTTGTTATTTGGTATATTCTCTGAATTCCATGTTCTCATTCACAAAGGTCTTCTGATTCTTCTCAATATTATTACAGAGTAGTTTACATGGCCACACTTTAGTTGTGATTCTTTGTCTTTACTTTATGTTGCAGAATACAGCTTTTTAACCCAAAAATAGAAAATCTGTAAAAAGAATTTTGCTATCTGAAGGTAGGTTTTAGTTGCCTGTTAATCACTATGTTATACTTCTTAAATTGGTAACAGGGCTTTGATAGTGAGAATTTATTCATGCAGAATCAGGATTTTAAAAAATTTTATTTAAAAAAAATTACTTAAAATCAGTGATTGAATGAAATTAATCAAATAAGACTGATTCAAACTCCATAACGAATAATAAATCTGTGATTTCAATCAGCACTGTTTTGTTGTTGTTGTTGTTGTTGTTGACATTTTTGTTAACATCCCTGTGCAGAATCACCATACCCAGGGGGGGGGGGGGGCAGGGGGGCATTTCATCAAGTGTCTTGTCAGTGATTTTTACTGACAAATTTGCTCTCAGCCAATCAGATTTCAGGATTTCAGTAGCTTATAACAGTTATTGCAACTTGTCATTGATGACAAGTTTTATGAAACAGGGCCCTGATCTTGCACCAATTTGTATTTTAGGTCTAAATCCTATTCCAAATTCATGCCTACAAAAGAAAAAGAAATTTGATTTATGAATTCAGCAACAAGTAGTTTACTAATAATTCTTATATTATGCAGATATATCTTGTGTCTATTCCACAGGCTAAAGAAGACCATTATATCTATGCAGCTGACAATAGAGAGACTTTCAAGAGTGGTGGAGCAAGAAGATAAAGAAACCAGGCAACATCTAAGAAAAGGAAAGAAAACATCTGTGAGTACTTACTCATACACCGTTGAAGAACACCATAGGTGTTATTTTGTTATGTTGCTTTAGACCTTACTATTTTATAAATACAATAGCAAGGTCTAAAATAACACATTTTCAGTCTATGTAGTGTGGCTTCATGCCACATTTGGCCTGAAGCTGATGCTATATAGACTGAAAATGTTATATGTTGTATAATTGTACATTTCATTTGTATGAAATTGCATACATTACTTAGAAACTTCTATGACCTGAGGTTGGTTTCAATATAGGGTTTTGATCATTTAAAGACCTTTTTATGTCGGTTTTTACATATCAGTGTTTATAAGAATAGGGAGATGCTTGTTGATATTGCTAGTCTAGGCAATCTTATTCATTCGAGAACTGAATTAATTATAACAAGGAAATTTAGAAAAATCAAGTTTGATATTAGTCATCCCCAGATGGTCTGTAGTGAAGCCATGATCACCGCTTTTAGAGTGGTTTGACTTGTTCACATATAAATTTCTATATACACATATTTATATGCATATGCCTATATATTCCAATCTGTCGCAAAGTATTCTTCTATCAAAGAAGAGAAGTGTAAGACATTAACTGAACTTCAATTTTTTTTTTATAACATTTTCAGGCAAAAAGTGCATTGAGAAGGAAGAAGCTTGCCCAGAAGAGACTAGTGAGTACAGAATCCACGCTGGATGCCTTACAACAAATCCAAGAAAGACTGGAATCGGCAGAATCTGACAAGATGGTATGTACGTTTTACATGTGGAGGTGTTGTGGTTCTTTCACTTGACTCTTAATCAAGGGGTTGAAGGTTCGAATCCCAGCCCGGCACTAACGTCTTTTGGCAAAACATTTATCCACATTTGCCACTCTCCACGAGGTGTAAATGGGTAACCGATATGCTAGTGTGCTACATATTTGGCCACTCGGCTATGACCGGGGTAATAATGTTGGAGCGCCATGAGCATCACAATGTGACGGACCTGAGCAGCGAGCACTATACAAGAAGCCGCCATTATTATTATTATTATTATAGCAAAGTTAGTAATTCGTTAGGAGGTGGTGTTGGTTTGCCAAACTTGAATACATGGGACTTGCCGTTTATAGATTGGTAATACCCTCTAGAAGGCCTTTCACATTCATATTTTTAAAAAATTTTGACCACTTTTGTTTTGAAAATATAACACATTAATAAGCTTTCACACCAACATTAATAACCATTGCATCATACTTTTATAGACATTGTGTATCTGTGGTCTTGTATGAGTGATATAAAGACCAGTAGTTTCCCTTTAAAGGGTACCTGAGGCTTGAAAAAATAATTTGTGTATAGTTAGCTTACACAAAATCAACCCCAGAAAACTTAACACGACATTCAACGGTGACAGCATACGGGAGATATTGATGTTTGAATATAAAATACCAAAAAAAGTTAATATAAATAAGACTTGAACAAAGACTAATTGATCGATCACGAAAGCTCACCTAACGAGATATCAATTCAGGGACGTCTTCACTTTCAATTTTCGATTCGATAAATGTATTTTGCGACTTAGTTCTAATTTATTTGTTGTTTCATTCGGTCTGTAGATTCTTTGTAATATATGCGCCAAACCAATTTTCTATTCGATTTAAACGTTTTGTGTTGAATACTTGATTCATCTGTTGTTTTGTTTGGGTTGTAGATTCTCCATAAATTACACGCCAACTGAATTTTCAGTTCGATAAAAACAGTTTGCATTGTATACTTCATCCATTTAATGTTTTATTTAGGTTGTATATTATCCATTAGTTACAAAAAAAAACACAACATTTTGAGTTGTATACTTCATTCATTTGATGTTTTATTTGGGTTGTATATTATCCCTAAGCTAAGCGCCAAATCAATTTTCGATTCGATATATGTATTTTGCGTCTTAGTTCTAATTTATTTGTTTCATTTTGTCTCTAGATTCTTTGTAATTTATGCGCCGAACCAATTTTCTATTCGATTTAAACATTTTGCGTTGTATACTTCTTCCATTTCATGTTTTATTCGAGTTGTATATCATCCGTAAGTTACGCGCCAAATCAATTTCCAATTTAATTTAAAAAAAAAAAAAAAAAAAAATTGCGTTGTATACTTCATTCATTTCATATTTTATTTGGGTTGTATATAATCCCTAAGTTAAGCGCCAAATCAATTTTTGATTCGATATATGTATTTTGCGTCTTAGTTCTAATTTATTTGTTTCATTTTGTCTGTAGATTCTTTGTAATTTATGCGCCGAACCAATTTTCTATTCGATTTAAACATTTTGCGTTGTATACTTCTTCCATTTCATGTTTTATTCGAGTTGTATATCATCCGTAAGTTACGCGCCAAATCAATTTCCAATTTAATTTAAAAAATTATTTTTAAAAAAAATTGCGTTGTATACTTCATTCATTTCATATTTTATTTGGGTTGTATATACTCCCTACGTTAAGCGCCAAATCAATTTTTGATTATATAAATGTATTTTGCGTCTTGGTTCCAATTTATTTGTTGTTTCATTTGATCTGAAGATTCTTTGAAATTTATGCGCCAAACCAATTTTCTATTCGATATAATCATTTTGCGTTGTATACTTCATCCATTTCATGTTTTATTTGAGTTGTATGTGACCCATCACATAAAAATGAGACAGAAATCGCTGGGCTTGAACTCGAGAAAAAGGGGAAAATAGTGAAAAATACCAAATTTGGGGAAATTGTTATTCTCGATGTATATGAATCTCCAATGTTTCATCCATGCCCTGTAAAAATATTTCTAGTCCTAAATATTACTGGAAGAAGTAGAAAAATAAGTTTTTCTGGAAGTGGGTTTTTTTTCTTTTTTTTTCTTTCTTTCTTTTTCCGCTCAAATTGTTATAGAATTTGCAGAAAGTGAATGAGAGCAACTGTTTACCACTGAACTCTATCATAGAGTTCAGTGTTGTTTACACACCAGGCCACGCCCCTAGCTATACAAGGCTTTTATTCATTGGATGTTCCAGGTCACCTGATATTTTCCGAAATATTCGCCGTCTAATGCAGGGTGCTTGACAGGCTGGTGCCTTCTCGCATGCCTACATGTATGGGGAAAAAGGTAGATTTTGTTTTAAGGATTTCAGATTTTCCCTTCTGCATTAAAACAAACGGATGTTTGAAAGAGAGCTACTTCTAAATATCCCTATCTCTAATATAAAAAACCCAAAGACAAATGAACACTATATCAATTGATTATAGCCCTCTTTAAGTGCTGTTAACACTGCGTGATATATGGAAATAGCACATTACAGCAAATCATTATGTCAAGCTTAAAAAAGCATGATTCGGGGGGGGGGGGGGGGGGTGCGATCAATTATCGCCAGGACATGAACTCCATGCTCTTAAGCACATCTTATAGGAAAGCTGCAACTGCAATTTGTATTGCTCTTTTGAAAAAGTTTGGAGATAACTTGCAGGAAGAAAGGAAAATGTCAAACTAAAGATTTGTTTATTGTAGTGTGGCTTTAAATACTTCCTGGTTTTAATACTGCATCATTAGAAAGTAAAGAGAGAAGAAACTTAGCTTTCAAAGAAAGAGCAACGACCAGAACGCATTGTGTCAAGTTTCACTTTCAAGGTGGGTGAAAGAAAAGAGATTCAATAATAGCCATTTAAAACGCTGCGAGCATAATTATGCCAAATTTCCATGAAATCTATTTTCATTCAACCATGAAATTATAGTTCCTTGTTCTAATTGTAAGAAATACACAATTACATTTTAATGTATTTTTTTTTCAATCAGATATCACGTAAAGTTCATGTAAATACCAATTTAATTATATTTGAACAACTGAAAGTGAATTTTTTTTCTTATAGTTGGAACATGGACCTACAATTTCCTGGTTGAATGAAAGTACATGTAGAACTTTCATGGAAAATTGGCTGGGATTGCTTAATAATTATGCCAATTTTCCATGAATTTATGCTAATTATGCATATGCAAATTACCCAAAGTTGCTCTTTCGGCAACAAAGCTGAAACTGTTTGAAGACCACAATCATGGATCTATAAAAAAAACTTAAACGAAAAGAACTTTTCTAGGTTTTTAAAATGTAAAATCGACTATATACCAGCATAAAAAAAAAATCATAAAAAATAGCATGGTAAAGATGGAATAAGTCGATGCGAGAAGCCTTTTCAGTGGCTTGAAACTACTTACTTATCTACCCATTAAAGCGTTAGAAATCGTGACTTATATGAATTAAAACTTATGTTTTCATGAGAAGAGATCCTAAAGGAACGTAGGAACTAGTTTTTATTCAAATTGTTTAACGGTTACTACAGACTTTTAAAAAATCTAGTTGGCATTACAGATGAAAAACTGGTGCATGAAGACAAAATGGAAGTCAAACTTCAGAAGCGTCTTTCTGGAAGAAATACTTTTCCAGAGCCCTACTATACTTGAGTTTCAAAAGCCATTATCTCTACTAATACTCACTCTCTAGGGTTGACCTTTATATCAAATTAACGCTTATGAAATGGAGTATAATAATCATTAATAAAGTTAAATTTGAAAAAATACGACTTCTGTCTCATTTTGATGTGACGGGTCACATATTATCCATTAGTTACGCACCAAATCAATTTCCAATTGATAAAAAAACATTTTGCGTTGTATACTTCATTCATTTCATATTTTATTTTGGTTGTATATTATCCCTAAGCACCAAATCAATTTTCGATGTATTTTACATCTTAGTTCTAATTTATTTAATGTTTCATTTGATCAGTAGATTCTTTGTAATTTATGCGCCAAACCAATTTTCTATTCGATATAAACATTTTGCGTTGTATACTTCATCCATTTCATGTTTTATTTGAGTTGTATATTATCCATTAGTTATGCGCCAAATCAAAAGTTGACAAACCTGCATTTGTTTGCCCCCTCTTATACAAAATCCTGGATCCGCCCCTGATATTATCGGTAAGTTCCACCCCAAATCAATTTTCGAATGTTTGTCAGCCCCGGCGCTGCACATAGCAGACGACAAAGCGATAATGCAATTGCGATAATTCTATTATCGTGTCTTGGCGTTCGCCGAACGTGCACGCATAAAAAAATGCACACGCATAGAAAACTGCTCGCACGGAACTCAACTCCAGTTGAATTCCGATTGTTTACGCTGTCCTTTATTTTCTTTAAACTCCTTAACCGCTAACCTGTAGAATGCTGGGTAAAGTTATTTGGGGTTAATTTTATACATTCTAACTGTATACAAATTATTTTTTTTGGCCTCAGAGACCCTTTAATTTGACAATGAAACAATGTATTGAAATTGGAAACTTGACTATGGAAATATGGTTTTGATGATTATAAACTTTGTGGCATGGTAGGAGACTAGGAGTTATTAAATGATGGAGTAATATTTAGAAAAAAAGATCCACACATACAGGTTTTTGGTAATATTTCACATCAATTTTAAATGTACAAATAAGCAGCAACATCTTCAAAGCAAATGCATATTTGATGGTGTAGATTAAAGAATACAGTGCAGTACAATCTTATACAGTCAAATAGCTCGAAATGAGACAATTACAAATTCCTCTATAGCTCTGCTATTTCATCTAATGTATGTTTAAATCATTTGAACAACTTGTGGTTTACTGCAGGTATTGGAAGCATACAGATCTGGGGCCAAGGCATTAAAGAAAACATTTGATGACAACGGTCTCTCACCAGAAGCTGTCGATGATGCAGTGTCAGATGTGCAAGAGGTTTGCTTCCTGATTATGTTTATTCGTTTCTCTTGAAGAATTGCATTAAACAACATTATCTTCTATGAATCATGTTACTTGACTAGAAGTCACAATGAATTTTTGGATATGTTATGTTGCAATAGTTGTAAGGATTTTTTTGATTGTTCAAGATGGGTAGAATGATATACCACTAGAAGAAAGGATTTGCTCTAAGTACCATTCAGTGAGTCAGCAAATTACCAGCTGATTTATTTCTGCAACAATATTAACAAAATAACATATATTAGAACACCATTATCATTTATACACATTATTTGTAATACAACATTTTGAAGAACTTGCTCATAAATGTATATATATATGCATTTGGTCTTTAGCTCTTACATGTCTGAGCTGTGAAGCATTGCCACGTTAGCTAATAACATAAGATCAGAAAACTATGTCAAATTGTTTAAAAGAGAAGGTTGAGTTCTGGCAAAGGTGAAAAATGATTTTGTGAGCGTTCTCATTCTTTTTATGTCCGTTTGGAAGAATATCGCAGAAGAACTGTCCCCTGATAAGAATTGCTCTTCAAACACCCTCATTCGGGGTATTCAAAATATGATGAGAAATAACTGAAAAAATTTGGACCAAACATTCATGCCACATGTTTGTGTGATCCTGTATACATATTTCCATGTGTAATAATGCATGTGACTTTCAGCGAGATTGAGTTGACTTGTTATAATTTTGATGATTCCAAAGCCAGACAGTATACACCAGTTATCATGCACTGTATAATTCCCCCTGTCCCGATGACTTCCAGACAGTTTCCTTCACAATGTGATAGCATGACCACGGGCCCGTTGCACAAAACTTGCGTTGGAACGCAACTCAGGAAAATCAAACGCAACTTTATTTTCAGCCAATCAGAAGTGCGCATTCAGGACTTGCGTTTGATTTTAAGAGTTGCGTTTAAACACAACTCTTTGTGCAACAGGCCCCAGAACTCAACTTCATCTTTAATTTTCAATCTCCTTTTAAACCAATGTCACAGGTCATGGAGATGTGCAATGAGATTGATGATACCATGGTGAGAGGGAATAAGTCTATTGATGACACGGTCAGCTTCGGTGCAGATATAGACCTAGATCTTCTGGAGTCGGAGCTGGAATCGCTCATCAGCGGCGACGGGGACTCGTCAATGACTGCTACTCCATCCAAACCGATAGAACAAAGAGAAAGTGTCGCCACAGGTAACCGCTTCTACCTTTTCATCATTAGTTATCATTTATTGCATTGTTGATTTTTTTTTTGGGGGGGGGGGTGATGGGAAATTGAGATAATGATTTAAAGCAGTGTTTCGTTTATTTGTTTGTAGAAATCTTTTTTTTAAACAGTTGTATTAGGAAGGGGAAATGAATTGATACAGAAAGGGAAATTATTAATTTGGCAACTTTCTTGTTCCAAGTTTTATGTGTATTGTCTAGAAATAAATGTAGAAAACAATTTATAACTGAAGGAGAAAGTGTCTTCTATAACTCACTAAACGAGACAAAGGAAAATGGTTAAAGGGAAGGTTGAGTTCTGGGAAAGGTAAAAAAATAGTTTGTGAGCTTTCTCATTCTTATTATGTTATTTTGGAAGATTATCATAGTAGATATGTCCCCTGAAAGGGATTGCTCTTCAAATGCCCTCGCATTCAAAATATTACAAGAAACAGCTGAAATGTTCAGGCTGAATATTTGTGTGTAGTCACATATACACATTTCTATGTGTAGTGCATGTGACTCTCAGCAGGATTGAGTCAATTTCTTATCATTTTGGTGATCCCAAATCCGTACAGCTTACACCAATTCTTATGTGCAATATAAGCAACCTTTCACAATTGCTTCGAGACAGTTTCTTTGACAATTCAATTTCATGACCAGAACTCAACTTTATCTTTAAGTCAAATCTGTATATAAAGGCTACTTATTCATTTATGTAATTCGTTATCTCCATCCCCCCACTGCAGGATTGAGGACAAAAAAAATGATAATTTTCATTTTTTTTTTTTTTTTTTTTAAATCAACAGTGAGGTTTCTTTGCCTAAGACGAAATGCATGTATGTACATCTGGGCCCTGTTGCATAAAACTTACCATTAATGGTAACTCTGCTATCAATGGTGACTACCATGGTAACATCACTCAACAGCCAATCAAAATCAAGGTTTCCATGGGAGTTACCATTGATGGCAAAGTTACCGTTAATGGTAAGTTTTATGCAACGGGGCCCAGGTTTGCTGTGAAACCTGTGCAGAACAGCTATCTTTCTAGAGTGGCCATTTCCAATTGCTTTGAATGAATGGTATTTTTAGACAGGTTTCACTAGATGACCTTTAACTCATCATTTTCTACAATTCTTTACTTCGTCTAATTAGATACAAGTGGAAGTATGTTGGATCTACCGGAAGTGCCTACAGAGTCACCCACTGAGCTTGATACATCACTCCAAAGAGACAGTATACGAAAAAGTATGTTGGCATCGTGACCGGTCTTCTCAAATCCTTCTTCCCGTCGTGATGGACATTGTTTCTTGTTTGTCAGCATAAAATCCTGGATTATTGCTAAGCCCTCTGGTTTTATGGCGAAATGCAGAAGCCAGTCACATATGTTGTGATGTCATTAATCCTATCGTCAGGGACATGTGTTAAACTCTTGTGTTTCTTCAAAGACAGATGAAATGATTACGGTATCAGAATGCATGTAACGTGTGATGCAGGGTCATTCAGGGTAATCTTGAGTTCTGGTAAAGTAAACAAATATAAAGTTTTCAAGGAAATCAAAAAATTGCACTGGGTGTTAAATCTACAAATAAATGATATCTGTCAAATGAATTTAATGAACATATATAACAAATGAGTAATAAGCAAATAAAGTGGAGGATACCTTGAGTGAAAAAGACGATTATATACATTGTCCCATAAGTGCATGTTCAATTCATGTTAGTAATGCCATTGCGTGCAGTTATCAGCAAATTTTCAGTTACATGTATGTTTGCAGTTTGCAGCTCCAAGCAAGCCCATAATATATCAGGATTCATATTGGATGCCAGACTGAATATTATGAATAACATGAAATACAGTTTCACTACCAGAAACTGTCATCTTCTTGCCTGTGTTTGATAAGACAAATAAATTTCAGACATTTCACCAACATGAAATAAAATTATCATCTTTCTGTAGCCAGTGAATTTGATTGTATGTATTGCCATGTTCCTATGGAGGAACATTATTCTGAAAAATCTTGATTCATGATCATGTTTCTCCTGTTACGTACGCTTTTTGATATATCGTCTATTGAGAATCAGAAGGACATTAAACCTGTGTTAAAGTATATGAGTTAGCGCCCTTCTGGCTCCAAACTGACGATATATCGTCTCTAAACTTCCATCAAAGCCATCGGCATGATAACCAATGCTGTCTCTGCCTGAGAGTGTACACTCGATCTGCAAGACTACACATTATGTAGCCTCCATTCCAGGTAGACTGACCCGTGCTCCAGCGACTATTGATTTGTCAAAGATACATGGTTAGGGCTGCAGTTAGATTTTTCTGTTAGGTTTATTGTCTGGGTTATGGTCAGGTAGAGTGTTAGGTTTTAGTGTTAGATTTCAGTTAGTGTTAGAAATTGACCACAGAGCAGTTGTCGTTGGCGCATGTGTCGTACAACCCATACGTAACAAGATGACATATCAATTACTATTAAATCAATATTGATATGAATTTGTTTTTCCGATGAGCTGGAAATCATAGTTTCATAGAATCAAGATGATCAATGTGAAATATTAATTTGAATTAAAAAAAATTTGTCCTTGTGTGCCTTTAACCTTTTGCAGTGAGAAGTCTTTGGATAAACATAAAAGTGTTAAATTATCTAAGAATGCACATTGTATTTGGGTGTTCTAGAATTTCCACGATGTTAGCAACTTGTGCAATAAGGGAAAGTCCACCCTGATATTAAGTTGGTTTTAAAAGAAGCAGAAAATTCAAAGAAACAGATCAATGAAAGTTTGATCAGAATCCGATAAGAAATTAGAAAGTTATGAATTTTTTAAGTTGTAATCAACTGCACACAAATTGGCAACTCTGTGACATATCTTGCGAGCTCCTCTCCCATTTGCTCTGTACATCCATAAATTCTTAAATTTTGATTTTCTTTGTTTTTGATGAGGGAATAGAATCATACAGGTTTTGTGTAAAAGCATAAGTGAAAAGATTATATCTAGGGTGCATGTATGGTAAAATATGTTTTTAGAGAGAAAAGGGAAATTTATGGGTTTTTTCAGTATAGGGCAAATGGGAGATGGGCTCGCAAGATACGTCTCAGAGTTGCCAATTTGTGTTTGATTGATTAGAACTTCAAAAATTCATAACTTCATTATTTCATATCGGATTTTTCTCAAACTTTCACTGATATGTTTTTTAAATTTTTCCACTTCTTTTAAAACCAAGTTGATATTAAGGTATACTTTCCCTTTAAAATGTTCTACATGTACACTGTGTAAGAATATTGATAGATTTGAACTGACATATGTTTCTTTCTGGCGATGCAGTTGTTAATGATTCAATTACAATGATGCAACACCCAAAAATGAAAAAATACATTTATGTGACCAAGCCTTCTTACTGCCCAAAAGATAGAACTACATTACAGGCTGTATCAACCCTAATTATTATGGAAATACTGTGGATTCTGTATAGAATATTGTTATATAAAGTTATATCTTTGAAAGGGGAGATGTGTAATAGTTTTCAATATAGATGAAGGATTCCAGGCTTGTGTTATGATGCTGTCTTATATAAGTTAGTACTTACAGTTTTTTCCATTTAGATTGATGCATGAAAAACTTTATTTTTGCAATCGCCTATCTTGTATTGTGATACATGTTTTTGTCTGAAAATAAAAGAGATTTTGGAAAGAGGGATGCCACTATAATAGGGGTAAAACCCACACAAGATGTATTAGTATTCCAGAATTCACTTATTTGTGAGTACCCAAGATCGTAATGTAAATACTACTTCAATAACAACTCCAGCTTTGATCGGCAGTGTCCTGTTGAGATTTTGTACTTCAGAGATTTATTTCAAAAACAAAGGCGTGAATTCATGAAAGAGCTTTATCTAACCCATGGTTTAAACCTCCATAAGCATAGTACCCGCTGTCCTCATGTCCAGTGGGCATACAGTAATGCGATTATATACGCTTATTTACGCCTATTTTAGTCCATGGCGGAGGTTTAAACCATGGTTAGACCAAGGAGTAGTTCTGTGATAACTCCTTGGTTAGACCATGGGTTAAAATAAACCTCTTTCATGAATTCGGGCCTAAGATTGTACTTTAAAAATTTCCATTATTAAAGGAGAAGGTAGTTCTGGTCATGATGAAAAATAATTTGTGAGCATTCTTATTCTTTTTATGTCAGTTTGGAAGAATATCAGAGAAGAAATGTCTCCATAGGGGAGGAGTGCTCTTCAAGTTCTCTCGTATGCGAAATAAGACAAGAAACGGCTGAAATGTTTGGACCAAACTTTCATGCCTCACATGTTTGTAGTCCCATTCACCCATTTCTGTGTACAGTGCAAGTAACTTTCAACAAGATTGAGTCAATTTCTTCTCATTTTGGTGATTCCCAAACCTCACAGCAAACACCAATTCTTATGTCCTACATATTAAACATTTCCCCTGTTGCTTCTAGACAGTTCATTTCTCAATATAATCGCATGACCAGAACTCTACTTTATCTTTAAGACAAGAAGATATTTCTAGAAGTGGATTGTGGTACTCCAACATCCTTTACACACTGTCCAGCAACCGGTAAGCAAGATAAATTCATAGGAAGCTGTAATCCTTTGTGAACTTTCTCAGTTTAAATCTTGTCTGAATAAGAAGCTTACACAGTCTTCTCTGTAATAGAGACAGGTATTATGTACTTAAGGAATGAACGCTTTGTCAACTCATAGTCAGTGGCTTATTCTCTTTCTTAAAGAAAGAAAGAAAGAAAGAAAGAAAGCCAGAAGAAAAAGAAGAAAAAAAATAACTGAGGCAGAAACATAGCCACACTTGTCTGGAAGTATGTGAAGCATAGCATTGAGAAGCATTTCAGCCTTAACCCTATATTAAAGGAATTGCAAAGTATCTATCAGTTCTGGTATTTCAACTACATTTTGAAATAAACTGGCTGACTTACTGATTTTTTTTATGATGTAGTGAAGGGTAGTTAGACTAGGAAACTCAACAAAACTTAGTGGACATAGTCTGAAAAGTCTTTATTTTGAAACATTTCTGACATTGACTTAGAACTCACAAGTCACAACTATCTGTAATTATAAATTACATAAATACTCTATAAATACAGTATTTATGTAAAAAATTATATTATAGCCCCATTTTATAGAGCAAAGAAGTATTGAATTTATCCTTGACAACCAGTACTTTGTCTGCTGAGAGCCACAATGCATTAAGTAGTCATTTTACAATAAGTTAATGCCCTTCTAACTCTGAACAGATGGTGTAAGCAATATAGAATTCTAATTTCTATGAATGAGTTTAGATTTTGTGTACTCTTGTCATATATTATTTGCTATCTGTTGTCCTGAAGAGAAAAGAGATATTTGGGTTTCGGTTGCATTTTATCATTTAGTGCATTGTGATTACAATTCCTTAAAGCTGAATGCACCTCAGAAGGATTTCTCTGAGAATGATAAGAGCCATTTCATCTTGTCAAAAGCTTACTCCTTAAATACCCTGCATACAAAGGAATCTATTATCCAGGACAGTTTAAATAGGTCGGCTGTGTTTTAAATCCTATTTTATACTAAAACACAAATTGTG
Source organism: Heliocidaris tuberculata (assembly GCA_025618425.1). Taxonomy (NCBI): domain Eukaryota; kingdom Metazoa; phylum Echinodermata; class Echinoidea; order Camarodonta; family Echinometridae; genus Heliocidaris; species Heliocidaris tuberculata. The sequence goes on along the minus strand of CM046847.1, from coordinate 6,474,304 downwards.
TAGTGTAATCAGGGTAGTATAAGAGAAGGATCAGCCAACTCTAACCTTTATAGTCCAGCGCTCTAACTCATCCTATTTCTTTATATCCTTTAATACAAAATAGGTTAATAAAAATCTATAAGTATAGTCAGGGGATGGATTTAAATCAAGATTAATATTGTTGAATAATACATCTATTGGAGATAAAGGGTCAATGCCCTTATTCTCCTTTTTATTTGATTTTACAGGGCTGAATTTGTACCAATAGTGTATTTATCAAGTAAACATAACTTCCTTTCATCTCCTTCAAAAAAATATAAAACAGTAAGGGACAGTAAATCATTTATCCCTGTGATTAAGTAGCAAAACTTTTGTGGAAGATGAAATTGTCCCGCTAATGCATTTTTCAAGGGAACATCTCGTCATTCATTCTGTCTTTCATAAAAGATAATGCACAAAGTGGAAGAAGATACAGTAATTACAGGGTAATGCCTTTATCTCCTTTTTGTGTGTGAGAATTTAGGATGACGAGTGTATACTGTTATATGTTTTGGTCAAGGAAATATATAACTATTCCCTTTATCCTCATGGAAATGATTTTGTTTTGGTGAAGGGTCATTACAGGATTTGGATAGATCAAAAGGACAGCCATTTCAAATATCTCTTTTCTATTTCTATCCAGTGAAGTTAATATAGATCTATGTAATTATGCAGATTTTTCTTATTTTATTTTTTATAAGCTTTGTGAAATAAAAATGCTGTATGTGTGGAGAATTTCAGAATAGGGATACTCATTACATTCATCAGCTTGGGATACTCATTACATTCATCAGCTTGTAATACTTTAATTTGTATTTGTTATCTTATCCCAGCCCTGGATTTCCAGCTCATACACAAATGTTAGCACACAATATAATGCTTACCTTTATCATATGGTTGACTCGTGTGTGCCCCCCCCCCCCCTCCCAAATTAAATTTCAGACATCCCCCTTATATTTTTTCCCTTCTTTTTTTTTGCATATCACCTTTTGACTGATGTGTTCCTACCCCTGAATTAGCAACTAGTATCTTATATTTTCTATTACAATGTGTATAATTCTTAAATTCTATTGATACTAACCATGTACATGTATATGCTGAATGATATAAATGTTTTGAATAAGACCTCACCACATTGAGGAAAATAACAATAATAACATTTTCAATTAATGGTACACCCTCTTATTTCATTTTTACATGTGTGTATGCCAATGTATGTTAATAGTAGGGCAGCTGTAGGGAACTTCTATTGAAAATCTTGTTATTATTATCATTATGGGTGAGATCTGACCAGCCCAAAAGTTTGGCTATTGTCCAATTCAGCTTTATTACTAACAGTAAGGTTTGTGTCATATCGTATGTCATTCATATATTTTATGTGACAAAGCCCTCCATATTGACTAACTGCTTTGTAATAATTGTGTAATAGAGATATCCAAAAAGTTAACCTATTGTGTATACTGAAATGCTGATTATTTAAGGGAATTGAATTTATGAAGAATAAAACAAATTAAATACTTTTACACATATCCAGTCCATCTCTTGTCTTTATTTTTGTCCAACTTTGCAAATGATTGTGGCATTAGGTTGTGTTTCATATTGTTATACATAAAAATGAATAAAAATAATGATTTTTACATTTTCTTACTGGGAAAGGAAGGGATCAGGATAAAAATAAATAAGTACAATGAAAAAAATGCTACCAAGTCATTTGAGTAGAAAATCACAAATTAAACAAAATTTTACCATAATCCTTTCCAGTGTTATCTTAACCCAAGCAACATGATAAAAAAGTAATTGTCTCTTCACCACCCCTCCAAAAGAAAAGTTTGTATGTTAGAGAGAGAGGGGACAGGCACTAGATAGTGTAACATCAACACCCCCCCCCCCCAATCAAAAGTTGACATCCTTGTTCTTTTGTTTGATAAACGATAATGTTTATTTCAATACGTAAAGGGGAAATTCAGTCCAAAAATTATTTGGTTTTAATTGAAGCAGAAAAATCAGATCTACAGATCAAAAGAAGTTTTGAGGAAAATCGGACAACTAATAAGAAAGTTAAGAATTTGTTAGAGGCATGAAAATCTAAGGAAAAACAGTGGAAAATCACTTGACAAATTGGCAACTTGGTCATGAGTTTGTGATGTCATCGGGTCACAATTCAACTATTTTGTATAAATTATATTCATAATACAAATTATAAATTTTTGTCCAAGAATTTTATTTCCTCATGACTTGAACCAACTTATATTTACAGAAATATGTTTTTGCATACATGTATATATATTAGTACAGAGTTAATAATTTTCTGTAAAAGTCTCTATACAAGTCTCTATACAATATACATTAAAAAATGAGTGACTATTAAAATTAATATTTTGAATCATTATTTGTATGAAGGGTTTTCAGGTAACCAGAAAAATTGGCATATCTCATGGTTTGTGCAAAAGTACCTGAATGACCATGCAATTTTAAAGCAATATCCCATGGTTTGGGATGCGCATGATGCATTAAAAGTGAATATGCATTTAAATACGGAAAGGTTAAGACAATGGATGTATGCGTGCAGCCCCTATGGAGAAGCCCCTTCAAGATGGTTGGGTAAGGACAAAATAATGTTTTTCTACTTGTGTTTTATGTTGAAGTCAATATAAAAACATAGGGACATGTAATGGTGAAAATTGAGGAACTAGGTTTCATACATTTAATAATAACAATATTGAATGGCTTATCTTTTGTGGGGCACAAGGATATATCGCACTCGCTTAGAAAATATTTCACTCATAGAGCCGCTTTGTGAAATATGCTCTGGAAATATGCTCAGAGCTTGTGCAAGATACCCTCGTATCCAACTCTAGGCCATTCACTATCATATAAATATTTTGGGGTTCATGAAATATTTTATAAAGGCTTATATTTGCAAAAACATTACTATAGATATAACTTGGTTCAAGTTATGTGAAAATCATATTCTTGGACAAAAATTGAGAATGTGTATTATTGATATAAACAAAATAATTTGTGATCAGTGACCCAATGACATCACAAACTCATGACTGAGTTGCCACTTTGTCTAGTGAATTCTTATTGTTTTCCTAGCTAGTTTTTCATGCCAATAAAAAAAAATCATAACTTTCTTATTACTTGCCCGATTTTTCTCAAACTTTTTTAGATCTGTAGGGCCGATTTTTCTGCTTCAATTAAACCAAGTAATTTTTGGACTGGATTTCCCCTTTGATTGGGATTCTATTGACAATCTATTTTGGATTATCTTGATTTCTAGCTCCTGGCTTGAATTATTAGCATATTGAATAATCAGTGATTGCTTTCTTCATTTTCCAAATTTCTTGGTTTGAAACATAATAGACCAACATAAAGAATAATGCTGTTGGACATGGGCTGTCCCCCCCCCCCCCCTACACACACACACACACATACACACACACACACTTTTATGTATACCACGTTTCCTAAAATTCCAGAAAAAGGGTTCAAAATTGTCATTATTCAAGTGAAATCAAATCAGCCCTCCCCCCCCCCCCCCCTTTCAAAATGCTCCGTGGCCCCTGAAAGTTTGTAAGTGTAGATCTACTATGATCTACTATGCTTATCTCATTAGTTTTATCATAGTGGACGACATCCTTCTAGTGACACCCCTCTATTGAAATAAATTCTTCTCTTGTTTTACTACTTTAGCCAATGAAAATGCGTACTGCGAACCATATGACGCACCGTTAGAAAGCATCCACTCACGAAATAGGGGTAAAAGCTTGTGGAGGGATCTAAGTCACTACATATTCGTATACACCTGTTATACGAAACGAAACCGTAATTACAGGAAACAAGTGGGAGATAACTGCGTCGTGTTTCTAAGGAAGTTCTCTTTCGGAAGTCACCGTGATTTAGCGGTGTAATGATATGTTTTGCTGCATTTGAAGACACTGTTGAGAAAAGCTGATATCTTGTGATTAATGTGTTTCAAAGTGTGAGAATATATTACGACCAAACCTAATTTGAATTGCAACCTGACACGGGAGCGCTTCTGTTCCGCAGCGGCACCGGAGGTTTATTCACCGCCGACATCACGGCCGATTGTGCGCTTACGACGCCGTACATCTGTAAGACTGTATTGCTGATCAGTGATTGTCAACCGTCGGAACGCAAAAACAACTTGCTAGCTAAAATCTTGATCATTGAGATTGTAGAGTGAAAATTCTTTGTTTTCATCGTGTTAATCTCGTTCATTTATGACTGAAGTTCCATACTGTGTGCATCATTGACGAATCCAATGTGATTATTACTAGTGAGCAGGTGATTTCTACTGCGGTTTTGTGAGTCTCAAGATCTGTTTTCATAAAGGAACGCAGTCCATCGAGTAACGTGTATTGATTGGCGACCACGCACCATTCATCGTATTTTTTGCATGGACATCAATTTTGAAGAAACAAGTTCTTTGACTTTGTGACAGGTGTCTTTATCATTGTTGACAGGAAGATTATCAGTTGTTCAGAATCTGAGCAAAAGATGAACTAGTCTAAGTATGAGTATAAAAAGATAAGACAAGTTCACTTTTCATAATCCCTTAGCCTAGTCTTTACTTGGTTCATTAAAAATTCATCATTCATGTCAATTGTCATTTGGATCATCCAAATCGTACTAAGAAAATCATGTTTTGTTAAAGACAGTGACAGAATTATTCCTGAATTTTTGATGTGATGATAAAGATGATAACGTGTTCTATGCCGTGAAAGGCCGGAGTTGAGAAAATAAACTTTTATATGATGGTGTGACATACAAATCTGCAAAAATGTATCCAGGCAGAAGAAAAACCAAGCTGCCAAGAACCAGTGGAATGAACCTCAAAACGGTTGAAGTACCCAGAGGCAGAAATGGCTATGGGTTTACCGTGTCGGGTCAGTCGCCATGTGTGTTGAGTTGCATCCTGCATGGAAGCCCAGCAGAAATTGCTGGGATAAAAACTGGCGATAGTGTCATAGCAGTGAATGGAGAAAATGTGACGCGCCTAAGCCACGAACAGATCATCAAGTTGATAGGAGCAACAACCGGAGTGCTACGTCTGACTGTGGCAGAGATGGATTATTCAGAATCTTCTGACGATGAGTATGTTTACATGCCCAGGTCAAGGTATCCGCACAATAAGAGATCGCAAAGTGCAACACCGTTGTCGATGATCGGAAATAAACCACGTGCTGAAATGGTTGTGGAGGAAATGCAGCAGGGGGCCCTTCTTGATTCCTTCTCTATGCACGGAGATATGCCTCAGGCGATGCTAAGAGGAGCCGAGGTACAGCGTATCCAGGCTGACGTACAGATAAGTTCTTCCAAGTTTGCACCAGGTCATTTGAGTCCCCTCAATCAACCAGGAAATGCAGATGTGCTTCTCAAAAGATCATCCAATTATGACTACTCCTATTGGAATGGAAAAGGCGTTGAAAAGCTGAATGTACCACCTAAGACGCGAAAACCCAGGAGGCATAATGACCCAAGGAATCGTATGTTTTCCACACCAACTCCAACCAGCTACTACATTAGAGAGAATCCTTATGATGATGGTGACCCAGAGATGCGGCCACTATCCCCTGTTGAACTGAGCCATTTGATGTATCCTGGTAATGACACCAGTCATGATGCTTCAAGGAGTATGCACAAGTCAATGTCGCTTCCAGGAAATGCTAGTCGCAATGTTTCCCAGGTGCACAGCATGGGTGCTTCCATGATGGAGAACAATGAAAATGTCCATATGAGAGCAATGGTTGGGTATCTAGGTTCCATCGATATCCCAGCTTCTGCAAATCTACCAACAGCGAGTCTCCATGCAATTAGAGGATGTGTTCGAAGACTTCACAAAGAGCACAGGGTACATTCCTTCATGATGATGGAGATTCGTACTGATGGGGTTCACCTCATGAATAGTAACCAGCGTATTGCTGTTGTCTACCCGAGAGAACGTCTTGCCTTCAGTGGTGTTTGCCCAGATGACAAGCGTTTCTTCGGCATTGTTACATCACAGAATCCCGAGGAGATGCTAGATAGCATGGACAGTGATGATGAACCGATTGGAAGCTCCTGCCATGTGTTCATGGTAGATCCAGAGTTCAGAAGGCATGATGTGCATGCCCGCGTCGTCTCGCAGTTTGGTATTCTCTGCAACACGAACACAGAAACAAACACCTGTGACATCTTCCCCTCGTCAGCCAAGCCTATCCTGCAGCAGGTATCCCAACTGTATCGTGATCGGTCTGACTTGTCCTACTTTGGTGAACTTTATGGTCAGTCCTCATTTGTCAGTGGTCCCCGTCGAAGCAACAGTACCAACAGCAGTAACAGTGATAGCGGATTTGGTAATGGAAATAGTAAGGACCAAACTGATTTCAATGCTCATATGGATCACACCCCGATTCTTGATGTGGCATCTTTGATGCGAAACAAGCGAGGTGGTGGTAACAGGCATATTGTTCAAGCTGATGTTAATGCCTCCTTGTCATCGGATGTGCCTTACTCTTTGTCTTCAACTTCACCTCAATCCATTGATACATCCCCACAGAATATGTACTTCAAAAACACCAAAGATTTATCAGGCAGGCTCACCCCTAGAGCTCGTCCTGATCCTGTTGGCTTCCGTAGTCCTTCAGTAGTGCCAGCACAACAAGAAAATGCCTTTCGCTATCAACAGCAGGCAAGACCATCCAGTGTTCAAGTGCCTCTTCAGTCCCAGATACAGCATTCAGCACCTCCTGAGCTAAAACAATTCAAACAACCAGGCATTGATTTCAATGCTCATAAACCAAATGCTGAAAGTTCTGGGTCCTCCACCCTGGAAGATAATTCCCAGAGAGGGAAGGAATTGATGGGTCCACCAAAAGGCTTGCCACCGACAGGGCGTCACTCTATGTACAGCAGACCTTCACAGGATTACCTTGATGCAGCCATTGACCAAACCACTGCCAGGAAGGTACAACAAGAGATGGCAAGGAGACTATCAGAAAACCAATCCTTTCATCAGAAGCAACAGGTATGTCACTTTATAATATAGCATCAAATGTGGGATATGTTTGTAGTGAATTTGTCATACCTTTCTCAATATTCCATTTTCCACTGTGTATTAAAGGTATAATTTAATTTAAGATTAAGAGTTATATTTTTACCCCTGCCCCTCTCCTGTTTTTCAGAATCTATGGGAATTGGACCCCCTTTTTTTTTAAATACCAAAATCCTGGATCCGCTCCCTAACATTAGGGGAAAAGTTGCAATTTGATTTGAAATTTGTTGTGACAATTTAAATCATTTCATTAAACTGAAGAAAAATGATTTTCCGAATACCACCCTGGTATTCAAAGTAATGTCAGCTAAATGGAGCTGGATGTAGAATCCTTTATTAGTTTTTTGCTCCACTGATGTACAATATACCTTGGAGACCTATTTTGTATTTTGTAATTTTTTTTTTGTGCTACATACATGTACCCTTCAATGTAAAGATTGTAGAGTATGCAGGCCTAATGCATGCTTTTAACACTAAACATTTATTGAACTAAAAAATATTTACATGTACATAGATTGTGGATGTGTTTGTGTATTGCTATGGAAATATCGTAAATCAAAATTTTGCTTTGAATTGGTGAAATTGCCCTATTGGGCAACCACAATTGCAGCACTTATGTTACTTTCCCAGGGCTTTGAAATGCAATTTACATGTAAGCCTATAATTTTTAGATGAAGTGCTTGCTTTAATACGATTTCTATGAACTTTGAATAGGATTGATTACTTTGAAGTAAAAATTGATTTGAGGACATTGAAATTTAGCAGTTTTCCTTGAATGTATGTGCATGTTATAATATAGGGTCATTAGGGTAACCTATCAATACCGAATAGGCTATAAAACGTTGATGTAAAAAGATCTATTAATGATTGAGAAGGGGTCCCAAGGCCAGCCACGCAGGGGGAAGGGGTGGCCATCTTGAGGAATGTTAAGCATATTGATCGTTCACAGTTGGTCAGAATAATCCACATGGAGTTATTTGAAAAGGATTTCAATAGGATTGTTTCATGGTGACTTGGTTAAGAGTTAATCCCTGATCTGCCCCAGCTATTCATTAGTGGTAGAATAAAGGTGATTATCGCTAGAAGAAGAAATGATTTGTAGACATGGTTAACAAACTCAAACATCTTGAAGGCCTACGTATTTTGCACATTAATGTCAGATTTAATGAATGTTTGATTGTTTTGAATAATTCAAATACATGATGTAGAATGTGCAAATTATGCTCATGAATGCAGTAGCACTCTTTGTATGCTAGAATTTTAAAAAATATTTACAAGTTACTGAAATAATAAATGTTAACAAACAAGGCTATAGAAAGGCAATATATTAAACATATATGGAAATATCAACAAAGTGCATTATGAAATGTCTATGAATTAACGAAAAGAGTTTACAAATTCCTTAAATTTTTATCAACATTCAGTGGAGGCAAGATAACTTACCACAAAAGTTTGCCTATTAAATGTGTACTCTTACATGTATTATTGCTCATGCTTTGTATTGGCTTCTTTGATTTCTTTTTTATTGAGATTAAGGGGAAATACTGGCCTCATAAACTTTTCATCATTGGTTCATTGAAATGACAGGATTAGTATAATTTCCATACATTTCAAAGCCTGACAGCATATAGTCATCATGGATCACTTTTATTTTGTGTTTTACAACCTAAAGAATTCAATTACAGAATACCATACCAAAACTCAAAAACTTTTTTTTAATGGCTTGATGGCCTCTGTGTACAGTGCATGGAGAGTTCATAGAAGGCTGTGGGTTGTTGTGCTTTGGAATGTGAATATGCCTTTGGAACTGACAAAAATATAGAGCCGGGCAAACAGAGTGGGTAGAATACACACTTCGCTATTGTGTAGCTCACACCATGAAAAAGAAAATGGAATGTCAGTCAGTTGTAGACCTTGTCTTTGATGCTTATTTGTTGTCATTGTTCTGATGATTTTGATTTCTTTGATTTACATGTAATGCATAATTTTCAGATGATGAGAATGTTTTCTTTGGAGTACAGTATGTACATGTATATATGTACAGAATTCAATTTAAGCAGGGAAAATGAATACATGTACATGTACACTATCAATTGAGATTTGTGAAATGGGTAATTCCATGAAAATGTCAACTTTTGGTGAAAAAACAAAGTGTAATTTCAACATTTTCCTTCTATATCAGTTGAATATGCATGATTCGAACTGTATGGAACAATATTCCATTTTTTAATTTTTGAAAATATTGTGACCCAAAATAGCCATTTTTTAACCCATAAATGAAATTACACATTTTTATGGTAAAATATGGTTAATTACATATTGAGTCATTTTTTACAGATTTCAAAGTTGATCAAATCTGTTAGGACTAAGGGGAATTTAATGTCTATGTACAAAAAGTGAAATAATATTACTATTCTTCTGATTTAAAGGAAGTCAAAAGTCAAATGGATTTTTGTCCTGTCTCGCGTTTTTAAAGGTACTTTTTGCATTTGCAATAAATTGGATCATTGTTTTGGAATAAAATTTTGTAGTCTTGCTCTTTGGTAGGGAGGAAATTCATTTACTGCTAACTTGGCGGAACTCGATATTATGAAGATAATTATCAATCATAAAGTAATGTCCCGTCTGTCACGTTTGGCATCTACATGTACAGCAAAAATATATATGGATGGGACTACATGAAAATTTTACGATGTGTGAAAATTAAAATCCTTTTACTATTATGTTTCATGATATTAAAGATGACCCTTGAACCCCTTTAGAACATGAAAATAAGATATTTAATGCTGGAAATTTGGTTGTCTTTAAAAATCGTATTTTGTGTACAATCTCAATGTGTCCCATCCGTCATGCTCACTTTTTAGCATTTTCCCCCAAAAGCAAAATGATATTTCAAATGTATACTAGCAGGTTTTAAAAAGGTACCAACAAGTACTGTAATAACATGATTACACTTATTTTGTTTCAAGATTTTCCATGAGGAGCGCTTAGTCAAAACTGAAGTATCAAAGCAGAAATGGCTTGGTAAATTCATGTCCCGTCTGTCACGCTGAACTTGAAGCCCTGCCCACAATTTGTGGGTGGAGCTTGAAAAAAAAAATTTCCCCCATTTTGTTGACCAAACCCTTTAGATCACATCTCTACATGTACATCAAAATAAGCATCACTTTTAAATGAAATATAAAATATCAAGTAAAAACATCAAAAAGTGAGGGTTAGATGTCCCGTCTGTCATGCTGGAATTACCCAAATGTAAAAAATCTGAAGGTCATAACATTTAGGTGCAGCATGTACATGTATGTTTTAAAATACTTTTTTTTTAACTGACTGATAAAATTCTACAATATCTTAGTCAGCAAAAACTAGAAGCAAAATAAATATTAGATCATGTAGCATAAAATCTGATACATGTATATATATATATATATATACATGTACCTGGTATATGTTTTTCAAAGTTTGTTTGTTAGGAATTTAGATATTTTCACTCCCTTCATCTTAGTGAAAGAAATAGACACGAACTAAGGGCAAACACCCAAAACTCTAAAATAAGATCTGCACTAAAAAAAAAGGGCCTTTAAAATATTTTTTGCAATTAATTTTCATGCCTGAAATTGCAGAATGTGATACATGTACATCTTTAGCAGTCAGGCTTCAAAATACATGTATATCTCACCAGTAGTAAATGTACATGTAGTTTTATCCAACTCCCATAGAGCAATTTTTTTCAGTGAAGATTTTGTTTGATTGGTGCTGAAATACTGATTAAAATTTCTTTTTAGTTCCTCGTACATATACAATGTACTTAGTACGTGAATGTAATGTTTACATGCACACTTAAAAAGACTATAATAATGACCCTGAAGTGCATTCCTTTTAGACAATTAAGGTGGACATAATTGTCAATTAAGGCCCATGTAAATTTGTTCAATCTCCAAATTAAGTCAAATGGAACATCACTTTGTCAATTAAGATTGTTAATTATATTTTAATCACCTGCAATTTGATCAAGGACATAAATATTACATGTTGGCAGGTAACATGTTTATAATTTTAGCGTGTGTGGTATTTTTAATACAGTTTTACATACTGTACATGTAAACGTATTTGGAGTTGGTGTTCGCAGTGCACCAGACAACAAAGTACAAATTGTAGCCTACATGTAAGATCAACAAAAAGCTTGACTAAAGTTAAAGGGGAAGTTCACCCTGAAGATTACTTGTGTTCAAAAAATGCAGAAAAAATAAAGAAAAATATTGGCGAAAGTTTGGACAAAATCCGTTAAAGAATAACGGAGTTATGGACTTTTGAAGTTTTGATTTTGTGACGTCACATGCGAGCAGCTCCTCCATGATGTAATGTGATAAATATTCCATAAAATACAGATTTCTCAGAAAATTTAGAATATTTTCGTCTGTGCATTTGATATATTGTCAGAAATGTTATTCAATACTAGATTCTGAAAAGAAACAATATTAATTTATCGTGGAACGTAAAAAAAAAAGCGAATATATGGAATATTTATTACATGACCAATGGGCAGCTGCTCGCATGTGACGTCACGAATCCAAAACTTTAAATACTCATAACTCTTTTATTATTTGACCGATTTTCATCAAACCTTCGCCAATATTTTTCTTTATTTTTTCTGCATTTTTTAAACTCAAGTAATCTTCAGGGTGAACTTTCCCTTTAAGTTAACTTTGAAGTTTAAGCCAAAAGTTGTGAGTTTTGTAAAGATTAAGTCCCTGCACTAAATGCAGAAGTTTGTCAATTGGGTTCAGTTCCTGTGGCACTTAAATGTAGCCTACATGTACACTTCTTTTTGGTAGAAATATGGTAGAAATGATTAACAATTAAGAGTAGTACAATGTATATCATTCAGTTTCTGCCAAATGTACATGTACATGTAGGGTTCCATTGAATTACATGAAATATTGTCTTTTGTAGCTGTTGCATGCATCTCATTTGGCAATTCAAAAGAAAACAGAATCTTTGAAAAACATCCACGTCTTTGTTTTCAGATAGAACTACACACAATAAAAACCACACCCTTGTTCTTGAGAGCAGAAAGCAAGGTATATTGATCATCCAGGGTAAACAAATGTTTGTTGAAGGTCACATTTAAATGCTTGTCTGTTGAATGCCAATAAACTATAAAGGAAGCATTCATGCATTACCTCATTAATTCATTATTAATGAAGGCAGCTTGCATGTTGTGCATCCATGTATGTAAGTAAACAAAAACCTGTACACACTGTACTTGGAACACCTTGGTGCGACCAATAAATTTTATGGACGTGTAAAAGATATTTGATTGATGCTCTGGCTCCGGCATGTGTCATTGATTTTTATTTATTTTACCCAAGTACAAAAAGAGGAAGCACGATGAGCTCCAGGGGATCTGCGGCTTTAACTATTACATGTCCATGTAAGTCATATCAGAGCGGGTACATAAATGTACAGGTATTCTATGATAAATGCCTTTACCTGAGAAAACTTTTGCATAGACTTGAACCTGAAATACTCTGTTTCCAAGACCAAGACAAAGACCAAGACCATACATGTACATGTACAGTGTATGTTCATTTTATTCATACAACTGAATGTTACAAAATGTACACAATGTAGTCTTAGATAAACAGTGAAATGAAATCCAGTGAAACAGCTCGCAATTTAGCTACACATGTATGTAAAATGTACATGTATGGAAGGCTGTCAAAATGAGCTGCATGTACATGTGCACACAAAAAAATGAAAAGTGTAGTAAATCCCCATATAAATTATTTTATTCTGTAGAAAATTACATGTATCTTAATGGATCCTGTGAACAAAAGAGTAATTTTAACAGGTCTTATTCACAGAACCTCCCAAATACTCCCAAACCTCCTGCTATAAATTTCAAGACATACATGAAGAAACATGCTTGAAGGTTACAATTAGTGACTAGTTACAATATGCATTATCACTGATGTAAGATGTTTTGTCCAAAATCTCTGAATGGTTGAAAACTGCATGCCACCTGTAGAGTTACCCCGAATTTGCACTTGTCATTAGCAGGAATACAAGATGTTTGTCCAATCTTAGTCATTTTACAAACACCTCTCACTCTCTCAAGACATTTGAAGCAATTCTGACTTAAGTTCTCCAAACCTGTGAAATATACCAGGAGTCTTAATTAACTATAAAAAGGTGGTATATTTACCTAACTTCTTTGGAGTAATTATACCTCAAGGAATAACTTCCTGAAAGAAGGGTCTTTTCTGAAAATGTGTGAAATGAGAAAAAACAGAGGTTCCCCAAAGCAAACATACAGGCCCCATCACAAAGTGCTTCAACCAGTTGTGTCATTTGAATATGAATTCACTGTTTGCTTTCTGAAGCCTTCCAGTTTTATGTTCCGTAAGTACAGTACAGAGATGGATGAATATTGACAACCTACATTACATGTACATTGAAGGGGCACTAACAAACGGCCAAGACTCTGAAGAAATAGTAATCTTACCAGGTTAATTTTAGACTGAATAATGCTACATGTAGAAGGAATGAGATTTGAGTACTTGTCATGAAGAGCAAAGCAGCTTTATTGTCAGGTTAATTTTAGAATGAATAATAGAAGGGACGAGTCCTATTACATGATATGAGTTGCCTTAGACTGAATGGTGCTCCAGGTTAATTTACTCTTTGAGTTCATTGTATTGAGAATGGGGGAAATTCAATTCTTTCTTTTTCAAGAATCTCTTGAATTTCTTAAAGTGTGGATTAAATCTAAATTTAGCAGAGATTTTGCCATGGTACTGTGTTTTTTCTAATGTCTGATTGTTCATATGCCTGTATGTGAAAGGCATCAATAATCACCCGTTGAAATATTGGTCTTGTCGTAATCATCATCACCATGGTCATCTTAGTAATCATCTTCTTCATCATCATCTTTGTCATCATTATCATTTGAGAAATAATAATAAATCACCAATATCACCATCACCGGTATCATTAGTTCATCACTATCATCATTATCACCACCACCACTACCACCATTATTATCATCATCATCATCATCATCATCATCATCATTATCCTTATTATCAACACCTCCAACATCGTCTTCTTCATCATAATTTACCAAAGCATCAGGACAAGATAAAGATATCACCGACCCTTGATGACTGGTTAATAACCAAAGCACCAGGACAAAATAAAGATATCACAGACCTTTGATGACTGGTTAATAACCAAAGCACCAGGGCAAAATAAAGATATCAGTGATATCACAGACCTTTGATGATTGGTTTCCTGGGTCCCTGCTGATAGGATGCTTGACTGCCAGAGTGTTCACAAGACATGGCCAATTAACCTCAAAATGAAATGCACCTGGGTTATATATTGAAAATCACTGCTCATTAGATCTGTACACTTTACACAATAGTGGACACCTGTTTTATTGGAGCGCCTTGAGCACCATTCATGGTGGATATGAGCGCTATATGAATAAATAATGATAATATTATTATTATTATTATTTATTCCTGGTGCACATGTGCATAAATCCAAACTAAAAAATCTGTCCATTGTATACCTTACCTACAGTACATTTTCATGTACATTTACATGTAGGTCTGTAGAAAAGAACAAGACTCATATTTCACAAGAAGTTTCCTAAATTGCATCTACAGTGCAGTATAGTGTAATAAAAAGATGAATTGGTACATATTGACAGTCTAACTGTCTAAGATATACCTTTTTTTTCCAGGAGCCTCCAGATTTTTAATTTTTCAATGTGAAGTTGTCAAAAGTTTAATTCAGTATCATGAGATAAGAAAAGAAGGAATTGCATTTGCATTTATATTCCCCTTACAATGTATTCAAAAATACAACATAATGTTATGAATATGAAAATTGAAAATTGAAACTCAACCAGTGTTTTTTTTCTGTGAACTGCATTTTTAATTGTATCAATTGTATGGAGACCTGCACAACACTCTTTTTTCCCAGTTTCGTAGCTTTATTGCAAGTTATGCCAAGGCCAATAAGGCAGTGGAAGAGTACATACTTGATCAATCAAATTTGGAATTTACATTTGTTCAAAATAATGTTCACATTCAAAGAGCTCTCAAAGGAGTACTGATTACCCAAAGTCAGTGATGGAGGACACACCCTTAACCCTTTCAGGACAGGAATTATTTAAGGGCTAAATTTATCACATTTCGTTCTTCAAATTGGCAACAATAATATTTTTCTTTTAGTGCTACATGGTTCTAACACAATGTAATGTCTTTGAAAACAATATACATCATTAGAAACTTAGTCGAAAAGTTGAAAAAATTGCCAATTTTGATAAAAAATTGTGATTTTGAACCTCTCAATGTGTTGCCAATTTAAAGATTATGAAGCTTATTCTCCTTTTTGAAATTCCTGGCATCAAACGCAATATGGTCATGCAACAAAAATGGACACAGTGTGTGTAGAAAATTTTGCTTTTTCACCTCATGCATCTGGTATATTTTTTAGAGCTCTGAATCAAAAGTTATTGAGCCAAACCACAAAATGTGGTCAATTGTCTTGAAAGGGTTAATTCAATTCCCTGTACATTGTACATGTTGGCCTACCTGTACGGTCAGGTAGGCCGCTTCAATTGTCATTGACCCATCGGCAAATAGTTTTTAGAATGGTATTGAAGGGGCAGAAAATGAAGTGTTTACTTATTGACAATAACCATGAATGGAGGCTATCCTCTCACCTCTACTGCTTCTGGTATTGTAATGCAATGGGATTGTTTCCCCTTACCCCACTCAGTAAAGATTCACTAGTCTTTAGTCACAGACATACAAAAAGTGAATTCACTTGTAAATTTTCTGTTTCTGATATTTTTAAGACCAAAAAGTATGCAATACTGTGAACGTTCATGGAGGTTTTCCTCTCATCTGTACTGCTTCTTGTATTGTAATTCAATGGGATTGTTGCTCCTTATCCCACTCAACAAAGATTTAGTCTTTCATTACAGACATTCTATATAAAGTGAATTTACATGCATTTTTGTTGTTGTTTTGTTTCATTCATTCATTTATTTATTTATTACCAAAATGTTCAAGAAACATTAAATTTCAGTGTGACAATAAGTATAATATTAATATTCACTGTGTCCCATTTTTTGGTCCCATTCAAATATTCAATACATCACAATTTATGACAATAAATTACCAGTAATCATTAATAAGACCCCAAGAATCAAAATATTGTGAATATATACTGCTTTTTGTATTTCAAGTTAATGCAATGGGATTGTTTCCCCTCTCCCACTCGAGGGTAAAAATACAGTAGACTTTCAAAGTAGGCATACATGTACTAGTGTGTAAATTCTTGATCTATGCTCTTTTAGTTTTACAGTGTATGATCTTAAAGTACAAACAGTCTTAATTACTAATTAAACTATTTAAGTTTCAAGACAGTACTGAGCTCTGATAAAAGAAGTGTGCAATGTAGGCCCGTATTCTGAACTCTGGTTTAATTTACACTCCAGTCTAAGTTAAACCAGAGCTGTAATTAAAACTGCCTTGAACTGTAAGTCCCGTCTAAATTACTGTACAAAGTTAAGCCATACTAGACTAGAGTTTAAGTTAAACCAGATTTCAGAATGTGATTTTCTAAAACTCTGGTTCAAAGGGCAGTTTTAGACTGGGTTTAAACCCCACTTAGACTGCGGTTTAAGTTAAACCGGAGTTCAGAATACGGGCCATAGTGTTTTGACAAAGGTTTAATGTACTGGTTTCTATTGGTTACATTAATACGAGTAAATATTATATTAGGGGAACATGTACAAACAGTGAATTGTGGTAAAGTCTATTTGTTTACGTCACATTATAATCAAGTTCATAGATGAGGCTTTGTAAGATACATGATGAACAAAGTAGTAACGAGTTTGTACTTGACTTGATTATACACTACATGTACTACATGTACATGTAGGTGTTTGAAAACAAACAGTGTCGTTTCTGCCAACCTTTTGCTGTCCAGTGTCATTAATGATTCATGACTCTGGGTTAAAAAGGTAATTATCTGGAATTTCAGCTGCAACACACAATTGCAATTGTTGTATTCTGAATTAATTACTGATACACACAGATTTTGTGGCCTTGATTTTCAAAAAAGTGAACAATCTACATTGTAATTAAATGTTCCAAGCAATATTTAGAGAAAAGTGTTTAGAGAAATGTTATGGAACTTGCTCCCAATAAATTTTACATCCTTCAACTTTACACTGTAAAAACCTCAGTGTGATTGTGATATGATGTATAAGTTTTGAGTTATGAACAGTCAAAAGTGTCCACTGTTTTTTTTGTTTTTTTTTTTTTTGAACACCTAGTAGACATTAAGTACACAGTACAAACTGTAAAGTACATGTACACTTATTTTGTACAGGCTTCCACAATCGTATCTTTAATAGATCATAGTCCCAATAGTATGAGCATGCTCCAAAAAACATTGATTGTTCACTGTTCATTACAACAAACTATCAAACCGGCCTATTATATACTACTTCTTCCAATCGTCAGAGTCTGAAGCCCAGGCTGAGGTGTATTGTAATGCGGCTGACATTATTGTTGCCTCTTCTGTCGGCCGATGAATGGTACGCAGTGCGGAGTAGTGTAACACCCATACAATGCTTTCATTTACAGAGGCTCCTTTGATGTTGCACACCTACATGTAATACATAATAATACACTTACCCCATAGGAAGTTGCCATGCATAGTTTACGTCCATCGGTACAAAGATGGCTTTTAAATATCTTTTAAAAAGAAAAAAAAAATGATTATGACATGTGTAACTTGTATCATGGTGGAATCCTACATTTATACATGTACAGTAATCTTGTCCTTAGTGTGGGTTCAAATGGCGCCAGGTTAAGCAGTTTATTCATGGTTGGATTGTCATAGGCGATAGCATTTGTGAGACATCCTTTAACTTATCCAAGTGAAATACAAAAAGAAAAAAATACTTCAGAAAAAAATACAGAATCCAAAAGAATACGTAGGCCTACAAACTCCAAAAGAAAGAATAAAAATATCCAGAAGAATAAAGTGCATAATGTATTTTTTCACATAATTTAGTCCTCAATTCATATTATGTCATATGTTGGTACTGATGATTAGAATTTTTAGCCCTTTTTCTTTTATTATCAACATATTTAGCTTATAAATACTACTACTTGTGAAATATAATAATTTACATTAACCAAGGCAACATTGAGTAAATGTGTTGTTCTACTAAATAATGGTTTTATTAGCTCAGCTATTACAAATTTTTAAGATATTGAAATTTAGTTGTTATCCATGTTGTGAAAAGTTGGCCTAAAGTTTCCTAAACATGTATGAAAAGTACTACATGTAAGTAGTGCTAAACATCATGAGAACAGATATACATTGTACATGTACTTGTATCTAGTAGAAAATATCTTTACCTGTAGGAACATGTTCATGTACATGTATGTATTTGATGATGTATGTATGGTTATTACACTCAACACTTACATGTACAGAGGCTGGGTGCACTTGCATGCCCACTTTTTTTTCTCGAGACCCCAACAGTTTTGAACTTTAAACGGGTCCCTCTGGACATAGACCCTAAATATTTCTATCCTTGTGAAAAAAAAGTTTGTTTTGAGTCAAGTATGTGATTGTAATGATAAACAGTTATACTCTTACGATGTAAAATTCTTGTCTTGTAGCTCCTGCGTCGTAACAGTGACTGTTCAGAATACAGCAGCTCTACACGGTTGTCCAAGCAGACTATCGAGAAACTTCAGAAGATACGTCAGGACCCTCTTCACCTGACACCACTAAATCAGGTACAGAACTGGTGTTTTTAATACAAACAAATTATGATAATGACAGTAGAAATTATTATTTGCTGTTTTATAATTGTATGGGAATTAACCCTTCATAGAAAGTTGGCTTGGGTTCGAGGCAGAAAAATCAGAATAAACAAATCAGTGAATGTTTCGGAAATACCAAACAAAGAATAGGAAATTCATAAGTCTTTGAAAGTCAAGATCTCTCCCATTTGTTTTATTACCAAATAAATGAAAGAAGGCCTTATTTCTCAATTTTCTCTAATTCTCCTTCCATTCGGGTCCACAATCCACGAAGGGTTAATTTCTTTTGACCAGTTTCCAATCAGTGTGCAAGTGTATTCTACATGCACATGTAGTTTACAGATGTTCCTACTGTAGAACAATACAATTGAGAAATGTACAATCTCTATGGGTGTAAAAAGCAGCTGTCTTCCTTGTACATTCTTTGCTACATGTCAGTAAGGCAAGCTCTGACAAATTCATAATGTCAAGAGCATCTTTTTTCAGATTGATGCATCATCATCATCATTATTTATTTAAGTCAGCATAAAAATATGAAAATATTAAACTGATTTATACGTGTATGTGCTGTGTCCCTCTTGAGCAGCCATGATATGCCCTACATGTTAGATCGAATTTTCCCTAATCTTGCTGTGGTGTGATATATTGTCAGGTTCATTTGCAACGCAGTGTCTGAATACAATACATACGGTTCATCACCTTCTGAAATCATTACAAGGCGTACGTGTCTCCTACCCTTCTTGACACCGAACCCCAAATTCCATCCCCCATCACGGAACTAAAACGGTATGTTTTGTTGCTCGTGGCATCATTCCCCGACCGACCGAGGATTTCCACAGAAAGAAATTTGTCCAACAGAATTCCTAACCCCTTGAACTGGGTCGACCCCTTGTCACCGTGGGCCTGATGTGGGGGATTGCTGTTGGCATGGTAACGATTGTTGTAGGGGGCGGGGCCAAGGGATTCCTTAGTTGATACCTTGGTCTAGATTTGAGGATGCTTGAATGTGACGATGATTGAATGATCTCTGATGTTGAGTGAAAGGTGGTTCTGTTGAGGTCGCAGAATGACAGCTAAAACTGTGTAAAGTTAACCCTCGCCAATCATTTCAGTTTTTTGATTCATGCACATAGGTGGATCATTCAGCTTTGGATAGATGAGAAAGTCATTTCAAAGATGGTTTATCAACAGAAGTGATTTATGAATTCTTTAATTCAGTAATGTTGGGCTATAAAATAGTTTTATTGTTTACTTTTTTCAAGTTGTGATGAAGAAGTGACCAAAACATGGCATATTACTAGGCCTATAACAAATGATTTTATTATACTGTTAGTTGTCAAATAAGTTTTCTCTTTTAGACATCTCATCCTGCAGCTACTAGTTTGTGCTGTAATTTTTTATGTATGTCTTAACATAAAAAGTGGTGTACTGTACATTACATGTACTGTACATTAATGTACCATTTACAAAATCATGCATTTAACTTTAGGAGATGATTTCTCATGTAGAAATAATCAATTATATCTCTCTCTGTTAAAAAACAATGTTTTACAAAAACAGATTATAGACATTATCAGGTCAGCTGATCTGAATATTTCTGACATTTTCTGGGTTTCAAAGAGTGACCTGACATAAGAATGAGAGATATTTTGGCATATGCAGAGCTGCCAAGTCTCCCTGATTGTCAGGGAAACTCCCTGAAAATTAGCTGATTTTAGAGTGAAAAACGCCAGATTTTCAACAATCTCCCTGATTCATACATTGATTTCTTCCATTGAATTGTGTGTAATAGAGAAAGATCTCCCTGATTTCTCTGTAAATTCTTCCTGAAAGGTGGATATTTAAGTTGGCAGCTCTGCATATGTGGACAGGGTAATCTAGGCTTCCGTTGATCCTTCAACCCTCATCTTCAAGTCAATTGACTTCTGATGGGGATACCAGGCAGGAATCAGAAACATTTTCCCTTGAAAGAGAAATGAGTTGCAGAGCAGGGAATAAAACTTGAATATTGTGAATGGGACTTGCTAGGAAGTTTTTCCTTCCCCTCAATGCATGACCTTCTCCTTCCGGTATATTATCATCCAGAAACTTGAAAGATTCGGTGGTGTGCGAGAAGGGGGCAATAATCAACAAAATATACATGTACATATAAAAATATTTAGAAAATGTATGATTAATCATATTTTTTGATTTTGTATTGTAACAACATGTGCATTGTAATCAGTGAAGACAAGGATTTTCTTGGCTTCATTACTCTTTCTCTTATCTTGCAGTATAAAAATTTTCACTGCTACTTTTAAATTCAAGTCGAGAATTTAATCTACAGTGTATCCATGAAAATCATCCGGCCTTTGCTTTCCAACTACATACATGTACCTATACATGTACATCCAATTACATGTAGCAATGCATTTTTAAGGTCATTGCACATGTACGTAAAGTAGTACTCAGATGGTGTTTTGTATGATTGAATAACTCGTGCAAATTACAGATTATTTTGATCCCAACCTATAAAGTAACAGTCACCATAGTGTATTCTACTTGTAGGTAAATTGTCCACTTGTACATCATTCATTCATGCAAAGAAATGTGGTCAGAGTTTAATACATTAGATGGTAACCTGCAGGCTGTAACCTGTTACCGTACTATAGCACCACAGCGCCATGTCACCCAAACACAAATGGGTGTTTTTACGCGACACATGCATGATGAAAATGATATCGCTTTCATACGGAGTAGGCTTGATGCTAATGCAATTCATTTTTCCAATTGTGAATGTTATGCTCTGCTGCATACAATTCTTATAATGGCAAAATCACTATGGACATATTTCTTTGCTTCCCTTCTACACACTTGCTGTGTTGGACAGAGGAGCTTTTAGCTCTATGTATGCATGTGGATGTATACACATTTTCTCATTGAATGTTTACTGCCACAATTTGCCATTTTAATTACATGATGATGACCTACCGTACAGTACAAAGGTGTGAAATGAAATGCAGTGCATGTACATGTAGGGAAAAAAGGAAGGCATTTTCATATTAGAAAAAGCTTGTGGGTTTGCAAGTAGGCCTGAGATACAACTTTGTAATATTGCTTGTATGTAACTTCTAATCAGATTATATTATAGGCCTACCTTCCATTGAAGGCATGCAACCTTCTACCAATAAAATGTGTAGTCAGATTATAAATGATTTAATTCAATTTCTGTAGCACACCCTTCTCCCTCACACCCTCTCCCCTCCCCCACACCCCTGTTTCACACCCCATAAAACAGAATAGTGAAATCTGTGATAATTCACTTTGAAAAGAACTACATGTATATGTACCTGTGAAATTAACTTTCTCATGCACTTGTAGTAATCTCAAAACCAGTTCAAGCTTACAAGCTGAATCTATACGAACCGTGTCTATTTACACAATAATTGGTGTAAGAAAGGTCATTATTAGCCTTCCAGCTGAGCGAGGCACGCTGGGAAGGAATTTCGTTTCCAGGAGTAGACCTGTGCACCATACTGGGACGTTTTGTACAAACTAAGCCTTCTGTGAAATGAAATTAATTGCACGGTTTAAGAGATTATAATAGTTTATCGTCAACAAGAGCCAGTTTCCACAGCAAATTTGTATGGCAATAACAGCACTGAGGATTCCTTTTATTGTGGAATTCACTGCTGTTTTGTGATGGTGTTGAAAAGGGGATGTAAACTTTGTAAGCTTTGTAAGCTTGATCTCATTTGGTAGTCTGGAGGTGCAGTATTCGCTTTTGCAAAGGCCACTTTATCAGAACGTCATCCCAAGACAATTTTTGGTGACCACAATGTTGGGGGTGCTGTCTTTTGTGTGGCCAGAACCAATTCAAATTCCTTGTCAGATTAAAGGAGAAATAACCCTTTAATCTGGAAAACCACTCCGATCAATATTTCCCTTTTTGAGCAGAAAGCATGGAACAATGCCCCATCAAGGGGGCCTTCAGCGCCATTGCTTGCACTAGATCATCCAGAGTTGCCCGCCATGCATTGCTAGCCATCCGCCATGCGTGTCTTGTACCCACAAGGGGGGTACATCCAACGCCTTGGGAACAGTCCTGCAGTAAAAACTTTCAAGCGTGTGTATTGATCTCAAGTGGGGTATTCACTAAACAACCTTTGTTCGCCTCACAATGGGCAAAAATAGCAGAGGCTACAACTGTTGCGGGATCTTTAACCAAAGTTTTCATTGGGTGGTGATCACAATATTATGGAACTACCATTGTTATGGAAATTAGCTCTCTGTTACTCCTTGTATAAACCATCTCCCGTTATATGAATGATAGCTTGCATTTTCATAAGCAAATCTTAAACCCGGGGCCGGACCTGACTAGCACTTGTGCTATTTTATGGTTCCATTTTACCAATCTACATGTATTTCTTGTTTTTACCATGATCTACTTATATATATTTATTCCAATTATTATATATTTAGATCCTTTATATACATAGTTGGAATATAATGAATTTACACTATGTACACATACATGTACATGTACATGTATAACCTCCATTTATACAGAATGCATGTAGTTCACCCCCTGAAAAAAACTTGTTTAAACCTTCACCAATCCATTGAGTATATCCTGTATTTTTAAAGCATCAGATTTTGTCACACCTTTTTGTACCTACATTGACAGCTAAATTCTTGGATTTTGCATATCCTCCATTGTTATGGAAAATACCCCCATCATCAGTAGTGTTTAAGCTTCCCTTGTTCATTGAATATGTCCTTGTTTTTTCAAATATTTAGAAGCTCTGCATTAAGAAACTAATTCATGATATTCAAACTTCAACCTTCAATGGTATAGAAATAAATTAGATTGTACATGTAGGTTGTTGGTAGTTCAATTTCACATGCTCATCAAGATCAAATATGTCCTTGAGCTAATATCACATATTTTGAAGCCTTAGATGAGAAAGGGCCCTAAAGTATAACAGTGTGTCAGTCATTGACTAGGCTGCCCTAGGTAAAAAAAGACAAATGAATAAATGAATGAATGAATAAATGTAAAATATAATTTGGAGAAAATAGATGCATATTAATGGGTAAGTTTTCTATCTTTCCAGATATTACAGATTACTTACATGTAGGTGTAAGATAAACTTGAGGTATACATTTGTAAGTGTAATTTTTTTTCCAAAGCATGTTTGACATTTTTATCAAAACTTCCTCACTGCACATTGCAAGAAGAAACGCTTATATGTTGAAGTCTAAGTAGTAGAACAAAGATTATGTGAGTGACAGAATGATGTATACTGTAAATGATGAAAATATTTGAGCACTGCATTAGCCTTCAATCAAAATTTTTTGAGGCATAGTCTCCCAGCCACTAGGGACGTAACAGCAATTGTACGCCTCCCAGTTTGGGGAGTTGCACAAAAAATCAATACGGATTGTGAACCGGGATTTAATTTTGCCCGAACACAATCCGCGTGGCGTGGTCCTGGCAGTTGGCGCCAGCCTCAAGAGGGAATGTGGGCTCGTGAGGCGTCGCCCGAATGAAAGCAACCGTGCATCCCGGTCAGGCCAGGTGCACGTTCGTGAGATGGTGCCGGGGAGATTTACCATGAAAAATGCACCCCTTGGGACATCAACTTCCTCTCTACTGTCTAATGCTATTGAGTTCAAAAGAATTTGAATGACTGGTGTTTGTGAAGTTGAAAGTCAAAGATCTATAGTCAATGAAGGATTTGACAGCGTCTATCAATATTTTGACAATGCCCTAAAGATGAAACATTGCCAAAATGAATAAAATGGATGTAAAGTCATAGACAAGGGAATGAAATACAAGAGAAGTACAGCTTTATTTTTTCCCAAAACTTTTTGTAGTCTCCTTATATCTGTTCATCTTATCCATTTCTTTCTGTATATGATCACTGCTAAATTTTTTTGAAAAAAAAAAAATAGAGTAACTGACAAAAGTGAACTGAGAAGATAGAGAAATCAGGGGGAAAAAAAGAAATTGAAAATGTAGGGATGAAAAAAAGACATAAGTACGGACGAAAACTGAAAAAGATTTTTTTTTTAAAAGAGAATGCCAGAAGAACATTTTCAACATCATATCACTGTTATTGAAGATTTGAAGAGCATACATGCAGGCAACATCATTGATCCAACAAACTTTAAAATTTCAGATGCATTTATTATGAGAATTCAAACATGTACATCTTGAAACAGCAATATTTATTGAATTTTTTTCTTGCATTTGTTATTTGAAACATACAAGTACATGTACATGTTGTTGTCCTCTACATAGTGAGTATAAATTTTCTCTGAACAGCTGACACAGGTAGTTGTAGATGTAAACCTTTTTTGACAGATCTGGGATAAAACTGTCTTGAAAGACAAAGTCATGAAATTGGATGGAGTGACATTTGCAGCTGCAGGCAAGGTGATGATTAGAGTTTTCGGTGATTTACAACAGCTTTGGATAAATATTGTCTAGAGCACTTAAAGAGATGAACTTTGTCTTTCAATATATTGCCTTAACATGTAATTTAACCATGCATCAAATTAGGTTTTTATATTAAGATGAATGAGATCAGTTCCATAACTTTTACTCCATCTTGTTTCTTTGTATATTCATCAACGATCAGCCAAAGTAAAACGTTGTGGGTAAATGAGTAAAGCATTACCTACAATCTACACTTGTACATAAATTTGTACTTTTCAGTTTCCATGAATTCCTTCTTTTTTAAAAATTCATTTTAACAATTCTTTTCTTTTTCTTCTTCTTTCTTTTTGTCCCCGCCGAACGAAGTTCGCGAGGGGACTATGAAACGGGCTCCGTATGTGTGTGCGTGTGTGTGTCCGTCCGTCCGTCCGTCCGTCCGTCCGTCCGTCCGTCCGTCCGTCCGTCCGTCCGTCCGTCCGTCCGTCCGTCCGTCCGTCTGTCCGTGTGTGCTCAAATGTTAGAAAATGCTACTTCTCCGTCATTTCTTGGCCGATTTTGATTCCGATTGTTTTATCTGATAGGGCTGGGTGGGGGCTTCCAAACTTCTACACAGAATTTTGAAATTCATTAATTATGCAAATTTATGCAAATTTATTCAAAATTGACGAAAAATGCTACTTCTCCTCTATTTCACATCGGATTTTGATTCCGATTGTTTTATCTGATAGGGCTGGGTGGGGGCTTCCAAACTTCTATACAGAATTTTGAAATTCATTAATTATGCAAATTTATGCAAATTTATTCAAAATTGACAAAAAATGCTACTTCTCCTCTATTTCACATCGGATTTTGATTCCGATTGTTTTATCTGGTAGGGCTGGGTGGGGGCTTCCAAACTTCTACACAGAATTTTGAAATTCATTATTCATGCAAATTTATGCAAATTTATTCAAAATGCTGAAGGTTCATAATGTTTTCATGTTTTATATTTCAGTTGTATACATGCATTGTTGGTATTTTCTTCTTTTGCATGCAGTAACATTATTATTTTATTCACTAAAGTTTTAAGTTTCAGGCTAGTTAATTTCCACAGATCTGCACTTCCGGCGGGGACATTTATTACGCATTGCGTAATTTACTCATTCACTTGTTCTTTCTGAATCCCAATAGATTCCAAAATTGCAAGATCGATATAGTTTGAGAGAATTTTCTCTTCTCAGTTTTCTCCCCCACAACTCTTTCAATTTTTATTTTCCAATTTTGTCACCCTTCTCTGATTAATGTATTTTATTATTCTTAGTCTTTTTTTTACTCATAATCTCATCAACTGACAACAATACCATAACTTTATTTTACCTGTAACACAATGTACTTTGCCTACCAATAAAACTGATATACTGCCCTCTAAAGGCCAAAGTATAGCCTTACTTGTATAATAAGTCTAACTTTGAGTTTGATGAATGATGTTTGCAATCACTTCCCCACAAGTTAATTCTCTCTCTCTCTCTCTCTCTCCCTCCCTCCCTCTCACCCTCTTTCTCTTCTCTTTCTCTCACCTTCTCTCTCTCTCTCTCTCTCTCTCTCTCTCTCTTCTCTCTCTGTCATTTTCATTAGTTGAACTTTATATAGTACTGAATACTGATGAGGGATTGCTACACGTAGTATCATATTTTTCCCAGAATGTTTTAACCATTCTGACATGTGACATTTAGTAGCATACACATGTAGTGAGAGAAAAAAAAGAGCAGTCATGCATATGTGTCCATAAGTTTGAGCTTGATTATATATTTTACTGAGAAATCAATATGAAAATGTTATAATGCCCTAGAGCAATAACGGACTGCAAAATTTTAAGTATTTGTTCATTATTTAATTCACATTCACAAAATGTCTTATCCGTTGATTTGAGTATGGTATCCTGAATCTTTACCCCCTTTGCTTTTAAATAAAAAAATCTATAAAGTTTAAATTTTCATTGTAGGAAATTATCTATAATGGATCAGCAATGAATAAAGCATGTAGTACTTTCAGCTGATCATGCACAGTTCTGTACCTGATATTTGTAATTCCATTGAAATTACATCACATCTTCAATGTTCTGTGAAAATGAGAGTGCATTTCTCTCCTTTCATGGAATACAGTCAGTCTATCCTGCTTATGTTTCATCACTGTAACTCAAAACCAATGAAAGGGCATGATTAAAGTTCCTGTTTGCTGCTGTAGCCATTAAAATTCACCTCTTCAGCATGATCTAATGGCATCTTGTCAAAAGCGTTTAGGAATCACGTCTCATATCAACTGTTGAATCACTTTACAAAAAAATCTGTGGAGCGAAACAATTTGTAGTTATGGTTTCTTTGTCAAGTGGCGCATATTTCCAGAGCTCCCTTTTCTTTGCTTGAGGTTTGCTATGTTTAGAAAACCAGTCAGGTATGGGTTTTGAACAACTTCTGGAGGACTAAGAATAGAAACTGTCCTGTAGGTTTCAAGCTGATCTATCCCAAAGAGGAAATCTGCAATATAATCAGGCATAACATGCACTGTCAAAACTCTCGTCACACCAAGCGATGATTAAATAGTAGCAGCTTATGATATATTGGATAGGATTTGTAAACCAGTGCTCTGGAAAAGGAAACAGTCGACCGTTGAGGATACACAAAGTGGCATGTCCACGTGAATGCTCAGTGTTTTGATTTTATTGGAACCTGATCATAACAGAACATCATTACATGAGGAAATAATGGACATGAATGCTTTGATCTGAAATGGACCTATTCTACTGATATTGTGCTGATCGTATGTGGATTTGCTGAGAGAGTGGACCCAAGTTCTCTGTTTACTGTTGAATTATATTTCTGCACTTTGGATATATTCATGGAGTGCCAATAAAGTGTAGACATATTATCCATCTTTAAAAAAATGTTATGGATTTAAACATTCATAGAGTTATCTCTTAGGTTTAGTGTATATGGAACAGCAAATTTAACTTTTTCTTATGGTGAATCAGCTGAAAAGATTTGTGATTTGCACCGAAGGAAGGACTTTAAGTTGTGCTTTGACACTCGAGCTGTAGCGCTTGGTATAAGTTAATTCTTGACATTTATAACTATCTTCATACTTCAAAATGCCTGTAAATGGTTGGAGTAGAGGAGGGAGAGTGAGAGGACCAATTCCCAATAGTCGATTTTTCACTGGCAGTGTAAGTTTCTTCAAAATTAGTATTTTGAGGTCACAGACTTATCTTCTTCCTTTTTTTCACCTTTCCCTCTGTCATTCATTTTGTTCGCAATTGTCTTATTGATAACATTGGATTTTCTTGTGATGTTGATGAATTCAAAAAGAATTACATGTAGTTTCATCAATGTATGCAAGTAAGACTGTGATTCCATATTTCCTAGGGATCAAAACTTTGCAGACCTCTAAACGTTGCTGTCAGTCTGTATATCTCTCAATGTTGATGGGTGTATAATGTAAATGCATGTCAAAAGGGCAATTCCGCTATAGTGCACACAAAACATTTTTTCAACATTCAGACTTGAATTACCACAAAGATTAAATCGGTATCTGCCGTAAGGAAATGACAACAATTCATTTTTTAGCAGTTTCTTGCATTACATTCCATTGATATGAATTTGTTTGTAAGTTGGTTCTTTTTCATCAACTGTGGCTTGTAAACTAAAGTATTGAGGAGGCAAGTCACTTTCAGCTCTCACTTCTGTTCTTTTTTTCACTGGAGTTTATGAAGTATAAGTACATGTGCATATACTGCAAAAAGAGAGATTTTGGCGTGCATGAAACTTTTGCGAATTTCACGAGTGGTCGAGATTCACAAAATAATAAAATCATAATTGAAACAACATAAAATTACTGTAAATTCGTGAAAGTTTCGTGCTGCAAAATTGGCTGTCATAGTGTCATTAACAATTTGCGAAAGTTTTATGTCACGAAAGTTTCTGGTAATACAGTAGCTTGTAGTCAGAATCGATATTTAGATGTACTGTAATACCAATAAACTTTCCCAGCAATTCTTTTTTTTGGGGGGGGGGGCAAAAAAAATTATTTTATTCCAAAACTTGAGCCTTCATTGACAATACCTGGATGCTGCTTAACACTTGTGCAAATCTCAATCAATTATGAAATTTCCCACGGTTTCATGCATGTAAAAAGTTCTGGTTTTACGGTGTAAGGTATGTGGTATCCCACTAAACCATGATACCAGACAAACTGCCTTCCAGAAAATTGTGTTGCAGACAGGGCGTACTTTTACATCCTGTTGTGATGGTGTTCTTGTGGTACACACAGAAGTGTGAGACTACAGAGACTACAGACCTATTCTCAATATTCTGCTACTATCCGGGTTTGTTTTGTTTAAAGGGGAATGAAACCCTGGGGGAAAATCCATTTTAATAAAAAGAGAGGATAGAGAGAAGCAATTAAAAAAAAGTTCCATCAAAATCGGTTAAGAAATGACAAAGTTATGAAAGTTTTCAAAGTCTCAATTTACTTTTTATGGAGATCCTCCAATCGGCAATGTTGCTTCAAAGTGACAGAGTAGGACAACTCTCCATGTGTTTTCTACACAAAATTTCATATTTTCTCCATTATCTCTAAAGATGATGCTTGTCTTTTTGTGAACTCAACATATGTTGTGTCAAATACATTTCTCCATGATATATCTTGAGCTAAGAAGGAGACAAGCTGCACTTTGAGAGATAATGGGGAAAATATGAAATTTTGTGTACAAAACATATAGAGAGTTGTCCCACTAAACCTGTCATTTTGAAGCAACATTGCCAATTTGAGGATCGCCATAGAAAGTAAATTGAAACTTTTCAAACTTTCATAACTTTATAATTTCTTAACCGATTTTGATGGAACTTTTTTTAAATTGCTTCTCTCTACCCTCTCTTTTCATTAAAAAATTATCTTTCCCCAGGGTTTCATTCTCCTTTAAAGATAAAGTTGAGTTCTGGTCGTGCAATTGAACTTTGAACTTTGAACTTTATTTCTATCGACCCCTTTCGGAGTATGAGAAAAATACATATAGTACATAGTATTATAACATATATATAACATGCTTAAATAAGATGGCAATAAAGGCAAAACAAAAAATAGAAAACTATGAAATCATAGTTATACACAAAACATGTGAATCAAAACCTGAGTTTATAATACGTGTGCCGTTGTTATTTATGATCTATCAAACTTTAACATAATAATTCTAACAAACTTGGCAAGTTTTGACAGTGTTTTTACGTCTTTGGTATTGAGTAAAGTACACATTTTCAGTGTGTTTGGGCGGTTTCTATACTGAGGTAGAATATATTTGTCTCTTTCTCCTTTGAAGTAAGCACACTCAAATAAGTAGTGAAATTCGTCACTGATACTACCTACATTACAAAGAATACATACTCTATTATGTCTAGGAATGCCCTCGTATCGTCCTCTTACACATGGTAAGTGATGACTGCCACATCTAAATTTACACAGATTTATTCGATCCTTTTCATCAAGATGTACCAGATAAGGTTCTAAAACATGAACATCCTTGAAAATCCTATAATTTATACATTGACTATTTTCAAAAATCTCGTTGTGCCAATCCTGTTTGTCTATATCTTTAAGGCGTAAATCTAGAGCGAGTTTTAGCCATGTAGTGTTTACATACTCCTGTTGTGACCAAATATTACCAAGCCCACAGCTATCTAAAATACTTCTAATTTTAGTGATCCATTTTGAATGAAGCCCACTGCTTACATCGTCATTTAATACTCTAACCAATCTATACAACATACGAGACAATTTTGTCTGTTTTCCTGTTAAGATTCTGCACCAGAAATTAACCATTCTTGTTTCCACGAACCTTGAAAGTTTATATCTTCCAGTTTCATCATATACAATGCAGCTAGCTGTAGATTTATGTAGTTTTAAGATATTCCTCAAAAACTTTCTGTAAAACACCTCAATTTGCGTTAAGTCTTCAAACCCCCATACCTCACTGCCATATAATGCTATTGGGAGTATCAATTTATCAAATAAATCACAATTAAGCTATATCAACTGGTAGGTTCAGTCTCTTGATCTTTCCCAAAATGCTAAACATAGCTCACCTTTCATATTACCATGTGAAAGAAACTGTCTCAAAGCAATTGGGAAAGGTTGATTATATAGAAAATAAGAATTGGTGTATGCTGTAAGGTTTTGGAAATCACCAAAATGATAAGAAATTGACTCAATCCTGCTGAGAGTCACATGCACTGAACACAGAAATGTGTATATCGGACTACACACAAATGATCGGCCTGAACATTTCAGCTGTTTCTTGTCATATTTTGAATGTGAGAGCATCTGAAGAACAATCATTTTCAGGGGACATACCTGTATCTACTATGATAATCTTCCAAACTAACAAAAAGAATGAGAAAGCTCACAAATTATTCTTTACCTTTCCCAGAACTCAAGGTTCCTTTAACCTTGGTTATAATGCTGGTGGGAAAGGATATTGTATCATGCACAAGAGCCACTTATATGAGCGTTGATCGATGTTAATGCTGGAATGTAAATACTTCCATGTAACATATGGTAGGCAGCACCGAATGCAGCATTGAATGATAATTAATACGTAGCATAATAATAATAATAATGATAATAATAGTGTTTTTATAGGCATATCACTGTCATGGCATCTCTATGGCCTTTAGCAAAGGAAAAATAAAAGTAAACAGACGCTGAAAAATTCCAAACATATCTCATTCCACTCTGAAACTATTCACAAGTCGGCTATCTAAAGAAGATTTCTTCTCATGAAAGAAAGAATACAAGTATGTACACATAGATTGAGCAAGTTAGCTCTTATAACATACAAGGTCTATAACAGCTCTGGAAAACTCTAAGAGCTCTGGAAACAAAAACAAAAGTGTACCAAGGAAATCTCACTTGCAAATGACCCCCCCCCCCCCAAAAAAAAAAAAAAAATAATAAATAAAATAAAATAACATAAATAAATAAATGAATAAATAGAAATAAAAATTAACAATGAGAAATAAACACAGAAAATCTCCTTTAAACAAAAGACTTTGGCTTGTTCCTTTTTATTTTTCAACAAAATGAAACTCCAATTGATGATATTTGGTCTTGTTGATTGGCAAATCATTGTTGTTTGTGGAATACCGAACATTCCAAATCTGTAATCGTATTTATTCTGACGTTTTGAAAACTATCATATCACAACAGTAATTGTTCAATGATTTGCTGTTCAACTGACTTATGCTTTTAGGCAGAAATGACATTCTAGTGATTTGCATTTGGATGTTGGTTCCCTTTAACCCTTTCGAGACAATATAGACCACATTTTGTGGTTTGGCTCAATAACTTTTGATTCAGAACTCTGAAAAATATACCAGATGCATGAGTAGAAAGAGCAAAAATTTCTGCACACACTATGTCCATTTTTGTTCCATGACCATATTGCGTTTGATGCCAGGAATTTTAAAATGAGAATAAGCTTTGAAATCCTTAAATTGGCAACACATTGAGAGGTTCAAAATCATTGATTTTCATCAAAATTGGCAATTTTTTTCAACTTTTCGACAAAATTTGAACCCTGTTTATTGTTCTCAAAGACATACCTTATTAGAACCATGCAGCACTAAAAGAAAAACATTATTGTTGCCAATTTGAAGGTCGAAATGTGATCACTTTAGCCCTTGAATAATTCCTGTACTGAAAGGGTTAAGTCATCGAATGACGTTGTTGATGTAAAATTACTTCTCATTAATTATTGACCATGAGACTCGAAACCTTGAAATGTAAACAGGCACATCGGAAAAGGGAATAGTCAGTAATTATTTTCTGCATGATTAGTTTTGCCTTCTCTGTAATTATTGTTTAATTGAAATACAAATCAACTAACTTTTTGAGTTCCATGTTTGTCTCGTAGCCTACATATAGCATTCAGACGAAGCTTTCTGCCACAAGCAATTTTTTTTTTTGCAAGCAAGCTTGTATTCTACCGGTAGTCCGGGCATTTCCTCTCTTGGATTTGATTCCCATTGGTATTGTTTTGACTTCTCAGTAATTGTTAACACACATCAAAATCAACTGCTCTTCTGGTGTAGAACAAATGGATATACCCATGTAGTAGTCAGAAGAACTGGCATCTTTTTCGTGAAAAATTGATCAGACTTTTCTTCGCGTGAGATAATGACGTGTTATACCAGCGGAGGGAGAGTTCACTGATGTAGATTCTGGTATATCTTCTATTTTTAAGCGGAGGAGAGGAACCGTATGGATTTCTGACACCATGTCATGCTTCTTTCCTTGGCGTGGCAGCCATCAGAACAGTTCATTTAAGGAGGTAGAACATTGGTGATCCAACTTTTCCTTCTGCAAGTTTTGCTACAGGTTTTATTTCTATTTTGTCAGAGACTAAGGGTTATAGCTTGGGTTTGGGAATAGGTTTAGTGTTACGGTTAGGCTTAAGTATAGTTTTTGGACCAGGGTTAAAGCAGGGAAATGTCGCAGAGATTTCCCTGCTAGAAGGTAGGAAATCAGCTGATGGTTTAACCCTTTCAGGACAGGAATTATTTAAGGGCAAAATTGATCACATTTTGTTCTTCAAATTGGCAACAATAATATTTTTCTCGTAGTGCTACATGGTTCTAATAAAATGTAATGCCTTTGAAAACAACATACATTCTTAAAACCATTATCGAAAAGTTGAAAAAGTTGCCAATTTTGACAAATAATGATTTTGAACCTCTCAATGTGTTGCCAATTTAAGGATTTTAAAGCTTATTCTTGTTTTTAAAATTCCTGGCATCGAACACAATTTGGTCATGCAACAAAAGTGGACATAGGATGTGCAGAAATTTTTGCTCTTTCTACTCGTGCATCTGGTATATTTTTTAGAGCTCTGAATCAAATGTTATTGAGCCAAACCACAAAATGTGGTCAATTGTCTTGAAAGGGTTAAATTGTCACTGGAGCAAATGTCCTACAACCAAAACATATTGCATTATCAGTGAAGATGTTTCTTTAGTCCGTGTTGGTTTAGATATTTTTTTTTTTGTATTGCTCAGAGGTTTTAGTTTTAATATGGATAAGGCCTACAAGTACCACTATGTAGGCATCTGTAAGTGCTTTGTACACCATATAAATTTTGTTGGTAATTTATTTGTAATATTTGTATTGTATGTATTGCTAAGTTATTTTAATCTATTGCTATTGTAATTGTTGAAATGTCTTGTAAACTTTTGCAATTCGGCTTTTGCCGCAAAGAAAGTATTCTAATAAACCATTTTGAATTGAAAAAAAGAAATTGAATTGAATATTTATGGTTTGGTTTTGATTTGATTATGGATTCTGTGTATGTCAATCTGCATATTAGTCTTGATTTTGTTTGCAATGCACTTTATCAATTGCTTCAATTTTTGCCATGTTACAGCACTGTATTTATATTAGTCTTGATTTTGTTATGCAGTGCAATAGATTGCTTCCATTTTTACTATATTATAGCACTGTATACAGTAGTGCTGGTATCGACACGCCTGATGTCGCCACTATGGCGACAAAAGTACTGGTTTTGGACTTTGCCGACATGTCGACACGCATGCTCCGATGGCGACATAAAATGGGTCTTTTTACATGTACCTCGCCGTGGCGTCGTGCGCGTGTACGTGATTTGTTTCACATACGCATTAGCAGCGCGCACGCGCGACACGATCGCTGCGGATATATCTAGCTGCGACGACCGGTATACATTACGTACATGTACATGCCTAGATATGCGACACTAGCTGACTCGCACCGCATGACTTTCATTAATGCTTGATAAATTGGATCATACAAAACAAATTTTGGGGCAAATAGTTGACAGTGTGCATCTTTGAGAACTGTAAGTGAGTGTGACTGCGAGTGTGAGCCCGTGAGGACATAGTGCATGTATTCCATGTAAAGCTCTTGTGAATTTGTGTCGGGTAACTCTGGTTTAATAGTGTACGGTCACTACGGGAGCGACCCGAGTTTAGACTTGTTTGACTCATGTCCAGATGTCGACACATGTCGACATCGGCGTTAATTTTTTTGCGACATGGCGACATAGATTTTCCATGCCGATACCAGCACTAGTATACAGCATAATTTAGATAATAAAACCCACACATTGCCTTGCATCATGAGGCTTTTATAATCCCATTTTCATTGTGAAGTACACTGTATGCTCAATATATCTTTCTAAGGAAATTGATTGAGCTCTATGTTCCTTCATCATTGATCATGTCTGAACTGGATAGAAATTTAATTATCAACTTCAAAAATGATTATTTATCAAATGTCAAGGATTTGTAGGTACTGCAAGAGGCATGTTATTGATTTGGCATTGTTTACAACAAGACTTGATTGTGTGATACATGTACTGTATCATATTGGGCCTCCAGAGTGCAGACCATGAGACCATACACGCTTTATCTTCTGCTTTGAAATGTTGATATACAAACATTTTCACTTTAATATTTAGATATGCCTACACTGTATTAAATGGCAATCCAACCTTTGTAATAATGTAATATGTGTGAAAGCAGAAAAATCAGAGAAGAAGATCGATCACAGTTTGAACGATATTGGACAAGCAATAAGAAAGTTATGATTTTTTAAAAGTTGTAATCACTGTACATACGGGAATTTCAAATTGGCTGTATTGGTACAGTGACTGTGATGTAGCAGTGGTCAACTTTCCCATTTGCCCGAACACTAAAATGTCAATTTTCAAAATGTATAACTCATTAGGATCGTTGTCTTTTTTTGGAGGACCTATAACAATGCTATCTACAATATATTTTGAGTACTGCCCCGAGGGAAAAAGCGCTCAGGAGAAAACCGGAATTTAATGATATTATAGTGTACGACAAATGGGAGAGTTGACCCGGGATCGTCACAATCGATTCACCCTATTGCCAATTTGAGATTCGCATAGATGTAGTGATTTTTTTCAAACATTCATAGCTTCATTTCATCAACTCATTTTTTAAACATTCATAAATTTCTTTTTTTTAATCCAATTTATTTCAAACTTTCACCATTCTGTTTCTCTTATTTTTCTCCTTTCACACAAATCAGCTTTTTACAAAGGTTTTATTGCCTTTATATGAGTATGAAATGGGGGAATTGTTCTTGATTTTTCATGAGGATAGGATTGTGGTATCGGAAACTTTACAGTGAAGTGAAGATATGTGTAGTATACTATCGGCCTATATTGGACAGTGTGTTATGTAACTGACCACTTTTGTTTATTGGACTCCCTCCAATCCTTAAGAGTACATTAATGCCAAGTCCTTGATACTTGACCACTTGACCCTGTTATTGACCACTCTTTTATAGGTTAGTCGACATGGATGACTAACTAATGAAAAATCACAGACCAGAGCAAAGAAGAGTGATTTTGTTGACTCATTTTGTGTTCATATACTTGAAGTTGATTGTGATGTAATATAGGGAGATGACCAATAGCAGTATGCTCCAGTTGATGTACTGCAGCCATCTTCACAAGAACATGTCTCAACTTTCGCATGACATGTGTCTTCAATTAATTATTTTTGGAAAACTTATAAGTTATTGTCAACAATGTTTTTTGCCAAACATTTGTCTGTGGACTAAAATTTCCAGATTCCAGTTGAGATGGCTGATTTTCTGTCTTGGATTACATATGGATTAAATATTCTTGTGTGTATATTAATTTTTATAGTTCATAAGTGAAATGCGTATGCATGTGAGTTGTGTAATAAGAAGTAAGATTTTGTTCACGTGGGCCACTTTTTAGTCAAACTACATGTGTCGTGTTCAGAGATTTTTGGAATCATGAAATTCTGTTTTATACTGCGGCTCTTTTCCCATTCACAGTGGCTTTCTGAAGAGTCATATTTTTTCATAGATGCTCGTACAGTTTATCCTTATATCACCTGAGCTACGTGTAGGTGCCCGTGGGTAAACTAGAGGGGGTTTTTGTTCCATAATTGAATCATGTTCTTATAGTTTTATTGCATAAATGATCATTGTTTAAAATGTATTCTACAGGAAACAGTTGAATCAAAGTTTTGTCATCATGTAAGAACTAATGACGTATGTGGACTTTCGACACTATTTTAAACCTAAATGTGTGTGTTCATACTGATAATGAATAATTGTTTATAAGAGATGGATATCAAATCATTTCCTGTTTCAGTCTCGATATGAACATGGGTTTTACATGTGATCGCTTTTCTTTTCCATGAAACAATGTATCATCTATTTTGATCAACTGTTTGTTTGTTTGTTTTTCTCTTCCACAGCAAACTTTGGCAACATCAGAAGCAGGTAAGGGCATTTCTTTCTTTCTTTCTGTTCAATCTCACAGCATTATGTTGGTTTCATTATGATTTAAAGCTTAGATATTACAAATGTTTCATTTTTAAAACTAGTGTTGCCTTGAATATCATACAGCTGTTTCAGATATTAGCTTTGCAGTATGGTAAATATAGATTTTTATATAAATGGTGATACTGCAATCAGTACAGTATTAAAATTGTTGACATGAAGAGAATATGCGTATGATATTGCTCAGCTCTCTCCCCTCCCAATCGGAGTAACTTTGAGATGCATTACTCTCCCATACCTCAGTTTGACTCACAAATTACATCTACATGTATTCTCAAAGTAGGGTATTGTGATGAGAAATTTGGAATTTGCACCCAATAGCAAAATTGCTTATTTTCTAACTGGTGGCCCTTCCACCTTCTAGATCATGCTTTAAATCATCCTGTGTACAAAAATTAAAGACCAAATAGTAATTTTTGTCTAAAATTATGCCGGTTATTCATTCAGCATTGTCCTAATGTACTGTTTGTCACCTCAAATGTAATGTCAAGTGGCTTTTAAATTCAATAAACTTGGGAGGATAAAATGCACTTCAGAGAACTGACACAGTTGAACCTGATTGGCAGAATGTTATTTTTTACTATTTTGCTCTAAACCTTCTTCACCCTTGCGCCCATGGATGTTTAACATTGCGTGTTGTCTTAACATTGTCACAGTGCCCCTGTATTGGCACACATCATCAATCAAGTAAAAGGAGCCTTGGAATCAAAGAGTTATTCGATATGTCAACAAAGTTTCCATTTCCATCCTGCCCCGCCTCTTTTTGAGAACTACATGTAATCAGTTTAAAGCTTCCCTTTTTGGCCTCTCATTTAATTGAATCTATCTCTTCATTTGGTGTCTGAGGCTGTAAATTTGCACCTTAAAGGGGAAGTTCACCCCAAAGATTACTTGAGTTTAAAAAATGCAGAAAAAATAAAGAAAAATATTGGCGAAAGTTTGGACAAAATCCGTTAAAGAATAACGGAGTTATGGACTTTTGAAGTTTTGATTTTGTGACGTCACATGCGAGCAGCTCCTCCATTATGTAATGTGATAAATATTCCATAAAATACAGTTTTCTCAGAAAATTTAGAATATTTTTGTCTGTGCATTTGATATATTGTCAGAAATGTTATTCAATACTAGATTCTGAAAAGAAACAATATTAATTTATCGTGGAACGTAAAAAAAAATGTGAATATATGGAATATTTATTACATGACCAATGGGCAGCTGCTGGCATGTGACGTCACGAATCCAAAACTTTAAATACTCACAACTCTTTTATTATTTGACCGATTTTCATCAAACCTTCACCAATATTTTTCTTTATTTTTTCTCTATTTTTTAAACTCAAGTAATCTTCAGGGTGAACTTCCCCTTTAATCTTCTTAAAAATCCCTGTAGTTTGTTTGAAACCCAAGTTCTTTCCATCTTCTTCATGATGTAAAGAGTAAGTCATATTATATAATATTTTGAATACCAATTCCTCAAACTCCAGAAGCATTTTGAAGAGACAGTATACGTGTTTGAGAGATCAGTCATATATGGACATTGCTTATCTTGGCTGTCGATCACTCCAGCAGAAGATGTGATGAAAAATGATAAAGACCAGAATTCTAAACAAACACTTTGAATGATACTGGTTGTTTTTGTTTTTTCCTTTGTCTGTCACACAGAGCTCAATAATGATAGTCGAGGCATCCATGGCTCGGCAAGTAACCCCAACCTTGCGGGCCAGGGAAGTGGCCTGGACCCCTCGCTGGACCCATCGATAGGAAGGGTTTCCAGTTGGGCTGTAGATTTTGAGAGGTTACTGGCAGATCAACTAGGCCTAGCATGTTTCACAGTAAGCTCCACGGAATACTCTTTTCAAGATTTCAAGATTATATTGAAGATTATATTTTTTAATTTTATTCTAAAATTTTACCACTTTCAACAATACAGAAGTCAACATTGTCACAGAAATATTTCAAGAAACATTGATGTTCATTTAATGAAATGTTTAACTTTGTAATGCATTACTTGTTGGCAAAGTTAGAAAGTGATTTTACAACGAAATAATGTTTCCTATAACTCTTGTATAAATATTTTTTTTTTAACTTTTGTTTTAAGAAAGAGTATAAGTTTATTATAAGTTTAAACTTTAGATATGTTTTTACATATATCTCCTCCTCTTGTTAGCCAAGCTACACATCTGGCAGGTGCACAACTCTCTTCAATTTTAACAGAGAACACTTACATAAATATTCTTACAGGGTAGTGAGTTTCTTTTTATATAAGGAGCTGGCAACTATTTGAGGTTTAATTCATTAAAACAGAGGAGGTCATCTTATATGGAGGAAATGGAACAATTTTTGCAGCAGCCCTTTACACAAAGTTCACCTTCTCGCACTCTCTCTAAGGGAAAGAGGGAAATCATTTAATGTGGATGCTGCAAGAAACAGGATATACTTGGTCCAGATTTGGCAAAATTAGTTGGGGGGGGGGGTGGAGGAGTGCAACTCACATGAAATTTGTAGGTTGTGTAAGATGGAGACTGCTGTTCATGGATTTTACCAAAGACATGTACTTAAAATATTGTCAGGTGGTGAAGTCAGGTTGTTGTTCTTAATATTTTTTTTCTTATTTTTGTGTTTCATCTAGATTCCAATTTAATTGATCCCTGTAATGTTTCTAGTTACAAATTTATTTTTCAGTTGTCTGAATACATAGCAGGCCAGAAAAATACATGAAAATTGTTTAAAACTATTTAGTTAAGTGTTGAGTAATTTACAATGTTCTTCTACAGAGCAATGTGTCCTGAAAATAAGGTCTTGGGTAATAAAATACTTGGCACTTAAAACTGAAGTACATGTATGCATACCAGTGTTCATTCATGGGTATTAATAGGTACTTACTTGTATATAAGTTTGATTGACACACAAAAGCTGTAGTAGTACTTTATTTGATTATTTGATACTGAAATTTGAGAAGAATACTCAAGATTGCATCTAAATTACTGACTTATATTGTATTCTTTAAAAAGAAGTGTTTGATTTCCTTATACATATGCTGACTTTAGGTATTAGAATACTTGAATGTCCTGGTGAAAGTAAGCAGCTTTTGGCATAGGAATGTTAGTCATAAAAACATTTTGAAAGTAATGAAATAGCAGAGGTGAATTATTTTATTCTAAAAAAAATCTTTGTTATGATTATCAACTATTGCATTCTTATATAACTCTCCTTTTTTATTTCTAACCAGGAATTCTTAAAGAAGGAGTTCAGTGATGAGAACATCATGTTTTGGATTGCATGTGAAAACATGAGCAAAATAAAAGACCATAAAGAGGTAAAACAGCATTTATTCACTTGGATTAATCTGTTAAAACTTATTTTAGTATTCACTGAAAGAAACTGGCCACATCATTTATTTGTCTTTATATCATATATTTTAATGAACAAGTGACCCCCCTAAAAAAGGGAAAAAAAAGAAACATTTTAATTTTGTCTAAACTGTTTCAAGTTCAATGCCAAAAATACAGGTGTAAATAAAAGTTGATTTTGATTTTTTTTTTTCTGTTCAGTTATTTTCTGATTGAATTCAATATGTCATAGTTACTGATG
Organism: Heliocidaris tuberculata; assembly: GCA_025618425.1. Taxonomy (NCBI): domain Eukaryota; kingdom Metazoa; phylum Echinodermata; class Echinoidea; order Camarodonta; family Echinometridae; genus Heliocidaris; species Heliocidaris tuberculata. The sequence continues at coordinate 6,432,934 of CM046847.1, read as the reverse complement.
TATTGAAGCATAGTGTACTACATGTAGTATTAAGACAGGGCTGGAGATTATTTTTAACTTTTTTTGATGCAACATTTTGAAGCTACAATTAATTCCTGTTTGGTATTTTTTTAGATAGCATAGGTACTCATTTATTTAAAACCATTTTATTTATTTTTTAAAAGTTGTCATGATGTGGTAAAATATTTGTTTTCATCAGTTACCACATTCCTCATTTTTCCCATGCCTTCATCTGTGTAGCTCCAAAGGACAGCACAGGAGATATACAAGAAGCATTTGGCACCCAAGGCACCAATGCCCGTCAACCTGGACAGCGGTGCACGGTCCATGGTGGAGGGCGCTATGAAGAACCCAACGCCGGAAATGTACAAAGTGCAGCAACAACAGGTATGTCAAAGGTTAAAGGTCAGCGTAATTTGGAAATGCAGTCAAACCTGGCATATTGTTGAATTCTGTTTGCATATATACATGTACATGGTAGGAATCACTTTGCATACCATTTTAATCATCTTTGGCATGGTTTGTCATTCAGAGTCCCGTATTATTATTTTTTTCTGTATATGTATATATATACATATTTTTTCATTATTAAGTCATGTTTATTTCTGGTTTACCAAAGGAAAATGTGTAAAATCCATTATCCATCTATCCTTTGCTGATTTAAAATGTACTTGTGTAACAATACAGGAAATGGTAATGGTTTACTTGTGTTACCCATATTTCTGCTTCCTTTACGCAAATGTTTTTTCACTGGCTGTTTTATAAAGAATATGGTCATCCCTTTAATCTACCATGCAAAACAAGCGATATTGTACTGACACTTTTGTGTATGTCCCCATTTTTTACAAAAGCAGTGCAGTATTGTGTATAAATAATACATGCTATGTGTTGATAGGCTTTGAATCTCAACAATACATGCCTTTCAATATCTGTGCCAACAAATTGCAGTGGTCATACTGTCACTTTCCCTTCCCTGTCCAAGTGATGGATCACTCGTATTTCCATAGGCCTATTCACCATAACTTCCTGCTGGTAAAGAATTCAGTCATAAAATTACCTTCAGTTTCCACCCATTGAAAAGAAAGCTCATTTCATTGCAGCATCAATACCCATTTTTCACACACTTTTTCTTGCATTGAATATTCAAATCCAAGCCTTATCAAAGAATTTTCTTTTTTTTTAAATCTACAGTGTGTCATAAATTTGACGTACATTGTAATATGCAATGAGTTTGTAATGTAGTGGTGTAGATATACATGCTATCTATTGAAACTAGGGAGATTATGAATAAATCATCCCCAACTAACAAAAGATGATTTGGCGTGTCTATGCCTCTGCGTGAGGGGATGCATTCCATGTGCAATTCAAAGCAAATTATGATTCCTCAAGGCAGAATACATATTTCATCCTATTTTGTTTTACCACGCTACAATCAGCTCTCAGTCCCAGATGTGCATAATCACGTAAGTGTGCAGACATTCATTACTGATGCGCATAGATACACAATGGTGACGGAAACTAATCCAAGCAAAACAAGGCCAAGCAGTGCGGAAAGGGAAGTCCAGCCTTTGGAATGTCATCCAACACCATTGTCCATTATCATTTTATATATATAGTATTGGAAGTATTACTCCCACTCATGTTGATAATATTTACTGGATTTATAATGTTAAAGAGAGCTAATGTAAGTGTGATATAAAGTGATCATCCCCTACAAAACCAATTTTAGAGTCAACAAAATCTTGTAACCAATATCCAATCCAATCCATAGACTATTAGTTACATGTATAGTGCTTATTCCTTGCGGTTACAAAGTGCTTCACAATTTGCTCTACAAAGCTGTAAAATGGCCACTTGAACAAAGGTGAAATATAGCCCGCATTCAACCAAATTTTTATTAGAAATCTTATTACAACTTGATAAACACTCTGAAAGTTTGTGGAAGTCGTAATGAAATCTGCAGTCAAAATACACAGAAGCTTTAGGTAGTGTTGCCCTCCGAGTTTTTTTCTAAACAAAATTCTTATTTCTTTCAGTGTAGTTCATAAAGTATGATTCTTGTCTTCATCTCTGTTTTTTCCTGGTGACTCTTTCATCGATTTAAACAAATTTTTATGGCTGCTCACTGATGAACACTTATACAACTGTAATGTAATTATCAGGAAACACAAATATGTGTATGATATGCACACACATATCGTCGCTGATTTTACGAACCGGCATAGGCAGCCTCAGCACGAAAATATGCTTCTGAGATAATCATGTTTAAAGACTTTGTCCGTTTAAAATGATAATCTGAATATCTTACTTTCATTCAATCATCGTAGAATTAAATAGGTGATGAGAGTGGAATATTTTCTTTCATATGCATTGGATATTAAAAAAAAAGAAATGCAGTATTTTTAGTTTTCATCCCTGCTAGAATTCTTATGCCAGTTCGTAAAATCAGCAGTATTTTTTATTCAATTCCTGCTAGAATTTGTATGCCGGTTCGTAAAATCAGCAACGATATACATACATAATGCTATGCACTAGAATATCATGTAGTTTGCATTCAAAAGGAAAAATCTTATCGAAGTAGCGAAAGATGAACTGTGATTGATAGTTGATAACAGCATATAATTTTTCTCCTTTATTGCTTGCACTTGAGAATTTGCTGACTTACCATTAGACAATGATCATCTTAATATCTGAATCTTAGTATAATAGTTTGTTAAGCAGCATTTTGCTCAGATAGTTAATCCAAATAGTAGAATAAAAGTGGTTTTATATGTTTAATATATGTTGCTGGGAAAGGAAATATAGTAGTCATTTTGATTCCAGGACTTGGTAGTTTGGAATGATTCAGTTGGAGATAAATTTTCTGTTCATTGAAAGTTAGATAGGAAGCCATTCAAGCTACATGTATTATAGATATTCTTATGCAAGATTCATGATATCTCACCGTCTGTTTAAAAAATTAATGAACTGCTACATGTAGCTGCACATGGGATGTATATGGTTCATGTAAAACAGATTATATTCATAAATATTCAGAGATGGGATAGGAATGTGCCATATTGAATTGTTAGAAATTGGTTTGGCTATCTGCCAGTCATGTTTTTATATATGCTGTAAACTGATGGTAAATGTTGTTTAGTTACTGGTAAGTAAACAATAAGGAAGTGATTACTGGTCACATAAGACTCTGAATCATTCTCAAATATTTGCAAGAATGAAGGAGAAGCAATTCATATAACCAAATAATACCACACTTCGCTTTTGAATGACAAATAGATTTTTGTTACTACAAATACCGATAGAAATAGATAATTACATTTTACAACTTCATCTTTGAAATTTCTTATGTATGTATTATTGTAAAAGCATTATGAAGGAAGCATTTTCATATTAACATTACATTGTATGTAGTATTCACGAAGCGTTGATGTTCAAGCGAATGGCCCGTATTCCAAACTCTGGTGAAACTTAAACTCCAGTCTAAGTTAAACCTGAGTTTAATTAAAACTGACTTAGACCACAAGTCCAGTCTACATTTCTGTACAATGTTAAACCACACTTAGACCGCTGTTTTACGTTAGACCGGAGTTCAGAATATGGGCCAATATGTTTATCTCCAATGGGAAGAGGCAGCAAATGGGGCTAAAATAAGTAAGTCATCATAGAGCAACCATGTCATTTAACCTCATAGGCAGGGACCATGCCACCCTTGTAGGTTAAGCCAATTGCTTTCATGGTAGGAAACTTCACTGGTCCATGGAAAACCCATTAATTTCTGGCTGCGCAATTGAATATTGGCTAGCATTAGAATGGCATCTAGAAAATGTACATGATGATATCTCTTGCAAGGTAATCCCATTTTCTTAGGGCATGCTTGGGTCACTGTTCGGAAAGTAAAGCCTCTGATATGTTGAGTAATATAAAGTACCTTTAAACTTTTAAATGTAAAAAGAAGTTGTCTAGAGATGATTAATAGATGCTCTGCTTGTACTTTCACTCCAGTGAAGGTACTAAACTCTTTCAACGAAAATCAAATTATTTTGATTTTTGCAGAGATCTGTTGTAACCTGCTTGCAAAAAGCATATTAGAAGTTTCAGGCTAAGAGATTATTTATTGCCTTGACTGAGAAATATGGCTGACAGGTATTTTTTTTTTCCCTTGTTGTCATTGGGGTTTTTCAGTGCTTATTTTTTATTGCACAATGGGAGAAAATATCATTTTTAAAGAAACATGTTTTACCTATTATTTGTTTTTATCAGTTTCGTTATAAAATTATACCAGGGAAGGATATTTTGCCATAGTCCAAAAATGTTGAATAGTACCTTTAAACATGGTTCCAATTAAGATGGATTGTACTTTACTTTACTATAGTAGTGTATATACACTATGCATGTCAACTGCTCTAATATAAAACTTGATCATTTGTACGTTCACACATCTTACATCATGGTCACATTGATACTTCCTACATATTTGTGCACTTCTCTGTTATATTACCATGGACCACTGCCAATGTAGTGGTTGGCAGAATTCATTTTTATGATCAAGTGTTTATATAATAGAGGTACATATCAAATTTCTTACCCTGCATACATGTACTAAGTTGTTGTACTTTTATAAGAATTGTTTGCCTGCCAGCCTCCAAATGTGGTACTCAAGGAAATTTCATGCTGTAACATGAGGGAGATATTCTTTATTAGTTATGAACACCATTCTATTTTTTTTTTTTTTTCAAGAATAAATTTTAATGATGATTATATAAATATACATGTATTTATTTGTATTTGATTAAAAAGTATATATATGCACATCCATGTTTTTGTAGTATGTATTGCTGCATTGCAGTTCAGAATACAAGAGGGCTTCCCAATATATCTCTCTATCCAATTGCCTGTCGATCTGTCTTGTCTCCCTCTAGATCTTCAAGTTGATGAAATTTGATAGCTACTCACGCTTCCTTAAGAGCAAGCTGTACCAGGACTGCGTCCTAGCCGAGATGGGCGGCCTGCCCCTACCCATCAGCCTGGAGAAAGTCCCCAGGGTTACCTCTGAGCCACCTGCAGGAGATCTTGAAGACAGCGGCGGGGTCCATGCTGGCAGCGGTGGGATAGCCGGTGGCATATCTAGTGAGAGCGGCAGCTTCGAGAGAGCAGGAGGAGAGAAGAACGGAGGAGTGGTGCTAGGAGGAACGGTCAAGGATAGAATGGAGAGAAAGAAGAGCGGAAACAAGAAAGATAACAACAGGGTGAGACAGAGTATGGGCGTTGACGAGTGTCTATCACAATAAAAGCCATGTAAAGCCACTTTTTAGGATTGTTTGACACATATATATTCTCCCGTACAAATCACCCCTCTGTCTGTTTTCAATACTAATCAAATTCTAACCTTTCTTCAACCTTAGACATTACACTCTACCTAAGCCTAACCTGAAACCTAATCATAACCCAAGTCCTAACTCTATATCTGGGTATTTCCACAAATAAGGGTCCCAATTTGTGAACAATCTTGGTGTCCCGCTTACATAAGGAACACACTGGTTTTTTGTGGCTCTGGGAAGAGAAAAATAGTGGAGTGAGATTGAGTACTATTCTAACAGTGAAGATGCAATATGTTATGCTCAGAATCACTGTGCAGTCTTACTCCACGATTGGCATCTTACACTCAGAGCCACAAAAGCCAGTGTGTTTCTTATGTAAGTGGGACTCCAAGAATGTCACAAATTGAGACCCTTATTTGTGGAAATACCCATCAGTGAGGAAATAGAGCCCAGAGTAAATGTTGCCAGAGAATAACTGTTGGATGACCCTTCTTAATCACCTTAATAACAGTCTCAAAGTCAATGTTATGCAGTTGTGGTTCTGCATATATTTTCTTCTGATTCGTGTTAGTAGAATTGCTTCACAATTTTTTCTCCATTTTAATGCCATAAATTTTACCCCAAATTATCAATTTAAATCCTCAAATTTGCAACTTGTTCAAAAATTCAAAGTTATTGCATTCTAATAAGTATTAGCACACAAATGTTCATGTAAATAATGTTTCCACTCAAGAAGAATGTCATGTTTTGCTAATATAAAGAAGGAACGGAAAGGATTATTTTAGCCTGTACATGTGTGCCATCTCTTTCTCTATTTGGTGTGAATATAACCTGCCTCCCTCATTTTTCCCCATAGTTTTCCTCTTTGCTTTACTATTCAGTGTGTGTTGCCCTTTTTCATACATTTGCATACATGATATAACCAACTTTGTTTTAATACAATTAAATATTTTTGCATGATATATAAGGTTTTATATGAGGAGTATTTGAGAAAAATGACAAAAATTAGTGTGTGTTAATGTAGCATAAGTAGCTGTGAAATCTTTTGCATAGAGACATTTGACAATGAAATATATGTTCTTTTACTTCATCTGAAATGAATATCAACATTCCTTGTAAAACTACAAGATGTATATATACATGTAGATAAACATTTATGAATAGTGCATAAATACAGTCACACTGACTGCTTCGTGTTTAGCTTGGTGTCTTTTTGTAGTAGCCATCTAAAAGTTAGATCATTTGTTCCTTCACTTGTTGCACATTCACAAGACTTCAGCACTTTTCACTGTTCTGTACATTCCCTATTTTCACAGCAACCAGTATGTTTATAATGTCAGATCATTAAAAGTTTCAGCACTAAAATTTCCTTTCTTTTCTGGGTTCAGTGTAATGTAACTTCTAGCAAACAGGAATTTGAAGTTTTAACTTTAAGAATGCCTTTTAATAACCCATCTGTACCTTCCTCAAGGAATGCACTGGTGTCTAATTTGAATTAGGAAAGTACACAAGAGATATAAAGGAGCTTTTGAAAGCCTTGTTTACATATGGCGCAGTAAACCGCAGGGGTGTTTTTCACATTTGTGTATCTATATACAGAGTGGCCTAGAAAGAATGCAACACCTGAGATCTGCAATTTCAATGACACCATTGACATGATATAAGTTTTTGTTTTACTGGGTAGAAAAATCTTTTACGAGTAAAATGGCACCAAACTTATCAAGTTTGGGTAATCCTTTTGATTCTACAGCTATTTCTGTGAGGCAATGTCATTTTCACAATTTTTGCAACTGTAATCATGCTTTAAGAAGCGAGAAATTTGAGCATGACGGCTTTCCATACAATCTCCTTTTCATTCATGTTGTCTTCATTTTCAAAGTGAGATTAGTCATGTGTTTGTCAACAATGCTGACTGTATGAGATGCCATCATACGTAAATTTCTCACTGCTTCAAGCATGACTACGGTTGCAAAGTTGCAAATTTGGAATATGGCATTGCCTCACAAAAAAAAACGTAGAATCAAAACGCCTTACCCAAAATTGATGATCTTGGTGTCATTTTACTCCGAAAAGAATTTTCTACTCAATAAAACAAAAACTTATGATATTGTGTCAATGTTGTCACTGAAATTGCAGATCTCAGGTGTTGCATTTCTCAAGTATTGCATTCTTTCTGGGCCACTCTTTATATATGTGAGCATGCACCTTTGTTGTGCAGAGCTACTTTTTTTTTCATCTCCACTTGCCATACATTTACACATTTAAATAAAGACCGCAGTGGATTACCACGTCATATGTGAACAAGCCTTAAGGGGTTTTGTCATGATCTAAGGCATGTCTGCACTATGGGCATGATATCTGACTTAGTGTGAAATTATATGAAAGTATGCTTGCATGAAGGGGAAAATAAAGATTACTACAAATGCACTATACAATTTTAAAAAAAACAAGATAATCTGAATGTCTCTGTTGTCTTGTGAATGCACTCACTAATACCACATCATGTTTTCTCCTATTTATTCTTTATCTGCAATGCATTGTCTTTTTCAACTACTGAAATCAGTCTGTTAAGAAAAGGCACATGTTTATAAAGAAGGTATGAATGAAGGCTATTAACATTTTATACAAGTGTTTTTACTTGTATTGCATGCTTTAGACTGTTTTGTGACTTTGACAAGTTTGCTCCCCAAATTGTTGATGCTTTTATACCTTCAATCATCATTATAGAGCAGTTGATGTATGTGCTTAGTTGATTTATGATTTGTATTTTCTTGTACTTTCTTTCCAAGTGGATGGTCATTGTTGTTTTTGTGTGTTTGAATTTAGTGGGTTTTTTTAATTGGTTGTTTTTTTCTTAGTAGTTTATGTTTATTTTTTTATTTTTTTATTTTTTTATTTATTTATTTTTTTGGGGGGGGAGGGGTCACCTTGGTTTGACTTGTTCTGTGTATGCATGTTAAAGTTTTAAGTTTATAAAATATTTACCTTTTAATTGTCATGAATTGGTGAGAAATTTGGTCATCGATCTGGCACCTTATGTCAAGCACAAGGTATCTGTCTGTACAGTTTCAGATATCACGCCAGGGTCTATAGCGACAACAAATTTGATTGATATAAAATTTAATTATATATAGAATTATAGAAAATTTGTTGTGAAAAGGCAGTGAACATTGAAAATGATTCATATTATTTGTGATTCTCTCCAGAGGCGTTGATTTGTTCAGTAAAGATAAAGCACTGGAGGGGCAAGCATTGTTTGTGAACAATGCTCTGCCCGTCCAATGGTTTGTCTATTTTGAATGAATCGACGCCTCTGATTCTCTCTAGATACACCTCTCCACTGCTTTAACTTTCTCTTTTGCTTTTCAACTGTTTGTGTATGTGTCACTTTAGTTCACTCTCTTTTGTTCTGTTTTCTTAAATTCTCTCATGTAAAAATATCATGTTCTATATTTTCACTGGTGTAATAAATGGTTATTTCCAAACACATTAGTTTTTGGTTGGTGGTTCTGGCTTACTTCTCTCTTTCCTTTAATATCATTCAGTCGCTTTCACTTTTTAGTAATTAGTAACTCGATCTCTAGCTTTGTTCACAGTGTCAGATTACTTTCTTTCGTTTCTTTCATGTTTTCCTTCAATTAACGACTTTAACAATTTTCAAAATTATTTCCTGTTTAGTACAGTTTGCTTCCTTATCGTTGACTTCGCAATCCATGTGTTTTCCTTTGCACTTAACTTACAATATTCTTCAAACATTGCCAATGCAGACAATAATGTTATTGAATTTCATTATTTCCCTCTGCGCAACAAAAATGCATTAGCTTTTCACGTCTCTTGTTGTCTAAAAGCGTAGATAAATATGGGCAAATCTTTAAGGTTTTTTTTTTCCAATATACATCTCCATTTGCTTGTATCACAGCTTTGTCACAAGGTATGTTTTGCTTGAGATATTATTACACTGAATTTATCCAACATTTCAGAATACATATCAATATCCTACAAATATGATTTCAAGGATATTGGTAGGATTGCAATAGTTCACCTTATATGACTAAGCATTAGGAAGAGGAAGACATGGTATGTAGGGATTTACATATTACCCCGTCATTCCACAGCTTACGTTATCTACATAGCCTGCAAAAACACACGTAGTTTCAAACTTTCTCTTTACATATACATGTACTTGGACAACGGACATGATATGATTGTGACAGTTATGATAGTTTAATCTGTTTTTCTCCATATCTTTAACTGGTATAAAATAACCCTGAAAATCTGCCAGTGGGCGATTCCGAGCAAGGTGTCCCTTATGACAAACATTGTTTTTCCTCATATTTCATCTCAAAATGAATGAAATCTCAATATGAGCATTGAATAATGGTGTTTTCTGGTATCGTTACCTTTGACCATGGTCATATCAAGAGGTGTTTCATTCGAGGATGAAAGAATGGATAAATGTCGTACGGGACACATTACACAGAACCGCCCTAGTAGATAATAATCATTTGATAGCTTTCTCAATCTATAAAGCAGCAGGCTGCATAATTATCCTGTTGACTCCCCTTATTTTCACATGGAAATTAGGTGTCCTTAATGTTGTCTCTGCTTTAGTTTGGCCTTCTTCATTCTCTAACCATCCTTCTGTGTGTGTGTGTTGGGGGGGGGGGGTGAGGGGGAAGGGGGCATAATTTTTATATATTAGAGAATGAATTTGGCTAGTATAACACCAGTGTTTAAGTCTCTGTACAGATGACCAGTCACTTTTTGCGATAGTGTGCACACTTTGGCTCTGTGCCCCGTTTTCTCACGATAACACTTCAGGATATCGTCGTACTTTATATGACCCACATTTGATATCACTGTGCCTATCAGGAAACTGTAAATATCCTGACTGAAAGCAGATAAGATACACATTAGCCATGGGTGGCAAAGCTGGACTAGTGAGAGCTAGGTGAGACAAGAAAGAAATAAAAAGGAAAGGGATAAGTTCAAGTTGGTTCTAAATCAGTATTAAGAGGAATTGTGAAGTGTATTTTGTGTTCGGTGGCCCCCTTTTTGATACAGAGGTCAATATATATATGTGCAGTAGGGCTTGTTTTGTTTATTTATTGTTTTCCATTCTGATTTCTTTCTGGTCATACATATAAAGAATTTTTTCATCAAATATTTTGAATTTTGAATCATGTAAATACAAATCAACTTTGAATCATGTAAATACAAATCAACTTTATTACAACTGTGCTTTTTTGGGGACTATAAAAATATGATCAGTATAAATGCAAATCACATTCATTGAAAACCACATACCCTAAAATGCCCAAATGCATATACATCTATCATCATGTGGGATTACTGCACATATCTTGTGGATTGGACATACATGTTCACAATATCCTGATCTTTTTTTTTTTCCTTATTACTTGGCAATCATATAATTTCAGTTAGACGTATATATTACATAACCATTCAATTGCTTAATGTCAATATGCTTCCCATGTGTAATGGGCAATTCAATTCTGTGTGTTTTTGCTTTATAATGCCAAGCAAAGGCCAGATGATTAATTGGCAAGATTTCAGCTAATTATGCTATCTTGTGAGTTTTAATGAGAGCTAATAAATAAATAATTTATTCCTGGTTTCAGAGATTTACGGTAGGCAGAATGTCATTTTAGCTTCAGTTTGATACAGCGCTTCATCAAATTTAATGGATAGGTACACATTATTTCATCCTATAATTTTATTTGATAGAGTAAAATAAATTCTAATCGATGGATTCACTCTCTTTCAGACATAGAGATACAATGATTTATTAAATGAAAAGTGTCTGCAAAATCAAAGATAAATCAAAGTCCACACTTAAATCAGTTATGCTGCACACGTCATACAGTTCCTGAAAAACAGACCATATTCAATTCCATGTATGGAGATTCCAGATGCTAGTTTTCTGAGTTGAATATTTAATCATTTGTTTTGAGGAAGAATGATTCTTCGAAGGTGTGTGTACACACAAATGAAATATAGAAAGATATTCAGATGTGACCTTTGACCTCAGGAAGGAAGCTTCGGAGAGTGAAAGGATAGTTAACAGGATGAAATGAGTGAAACCGAGCTCTGGGCCCTGTTTCATAAAACTTGTTATCAATAGCAAGTTGCAATAACTGTTATAAGCTACTGAAATCCTTGCATCTGATTGGTGGAGAGCAAATTTGTCATAGAAATGTAGCAGTTGTTACTGATAACAAGTTTTATGAAAATGGGGCCCAGGACAGAGAGAAAGACAGAGAAGGAGAGAGTGAGAAAATGTGAGAGCCAGTGTGGAACATCCTGTTAAAGGAACATAGATTAAAGCATTATATCCGAAGGGGAAGTATCTTAGATTTGTCCAGCCTTTGTGAAGTGGTATTTTTTTCATTTTTTTTCATTTTTGTGGTAAGCCTCGTTTTTACCTTGATGGAGAGGGCGTATCGATGAGAGACGTAATTATTTCATTGACCTCCATAGTTTCATTGTTTCTTTTGATTTATTGCTTGTTTATGTTTTGTTTCTCTTTCTGCTTTTGTTGGATTTTGTTTTGAGTTTTTATTGGAGTAGATTGATAAGAACATGGTTTTGTAATAGAATGTGAATGTTTTGCTAAGCTACACTAGGTAGTTTGAATTGATATGTATATATTAATATTGTTTTCATCTCTTGTGAAAGGGTAATTTGTATTTCCACTTCAATAGCCTTTATTAATGAACAGCCAATTTAGCATATTTTTCATATCATGTTTGATTTTTTTTTCTTCATTTCTTCAGAATGGCATTCCTAATGAGAAAGGAGATGATGGCCAGGACAAGAAAAGAGGCTCCATCTTGCCTTGGAGGAGTAAGTCTTTATAGCAATGTCATTCCTGTTCATTGGCACATTGTTACAGATGGTTTCTCTTACAGGTTTCATGAACAAATAGGCTTTTCTCTTTTTTAAAATTGGCAACACCAATGTTTTCTTTAGCTGTTGCATTCTTCAGCAACATTCATCTGAAATAAAGATATATGAACCAACATTATGTGTCTCTGAAAAGGAAATGACATTAAAAAAAAAAAAATTGATAAAAAAAATTTATGCCGACAATTTGTTACCATTTGGAATATTCATATCTTTAGAATATTTCCTACTATTTTATGCCTCCGGCCAACCACAAGGTGGTGCCGGAGGCATTTATACTTTTTTGGTTGCCCGTTCTTCCCACTTTCTCGTTTTCGTGATAACTTAAGAACCATTTGAGCTATGAACTTCACATTTGGTGCTAGTATATATCACCATAGGTAGACGATCTGATTAAATTTTGGGGTACATAGGTCAAAGGTCACAGAGGTCAATTTCTGAAATTGCAGTTGTTAGCCTCATTCTTGCAATATTTCAAGAACCATTTGGGGTTATGAACTTAAAACTTGGTACTAGTATGTATCACCATAGGAAGAAGATCTGACTAGATTTGGCAAATGTAGGTCAAAGGTCATGGAGGTCATTTACCATGGAATTTTAGGTTTTGCTTGTTAACACTCTTTTGAACAATTTAAGCCATTGACTTCAAACTTGGAACTAGTATGCATTATCAAAGTGAGACGAGCTGATTAGATTTTTGTTCATGTAGGTCAAAGGTGACCAGTCATAGAGGTCATTACATGTGAAATAACTGGGTTTCTTTTATAGCTTTTTATCACCATATCTCAACTATTTTGTATTTATGACTATGAGGAGATAAAGTGATCAGACTTTTGGGTTATAAGGTTTGAGGTCAAATGTCAATGAGGTCAATTGACATGTAATGGTAGGATTTTTATTCTGGTTATCACAATATTTCAAGAACAGTTTGAGCTATCAACTGAATTTATAGGCGGAGGCATATAGGAGACGCAGTCGCGTTCATCTTTTCTTTTTTTTTCTTCTTCAATTTATAAGTTCCGGTTTGTGAATGTCTTGTTAGTCTACCATGTATAGCTCTATTGTTATGTCCCAACTGCAGATAAAATTAAACATGCCATCATTGGCAAACAGAAAATGCACTAGTAACGAAAACAAAAGTATAGAAATGGGTGCATCTATAGTACCACCCCAATTTTTTTTAAATTGATGGGGAGACAGATAAAACATGTTACATGATATTAATTGCACGTTAGTGGCTTCATATCCTCACTAAAGTTTATACGTAAGATACTTTTTAGTAGTCATTGAGTGAGTTTTACGGTGCTAATAAGTTTCAACGATGCACTGAGAGTAATAAAATACATCATGTGCCTGCATGCAACCTTGATAAATTATTAGAGCGGAGTAATGTTCTCTCGACCTACATACATGTATGTTTATACAAATTTAGTAAATGGTTTACATTTGTGCCATGAATACTAGTATTCATCAAAATATTTTTACAATGTCATGAAGTTTCAATGACGAATTGAGAGTTATACATCATGCCCCTGAATGGAACCTTCATTGATGATTAGAGTGCAGCATATGACATTTACCCATATACAATGTACAATATCTTTACAAATTAGAAAAAGGTCAACATTTTTCCCACATTATTATTATTATCATTGTCGGCATATATAAGGTCAATTTACAGACTACAATACATGTTTGTCAGTTGATATGATAACTAATAAGGAATTAATAATGTTTCAATATCAAAACTGTTAGCTAACGTGTGTGATCTTTTATTTCACACGATAAAGAACTTTGAATATTAGAGGATGGATTGCCATGCCCCAGCTGCAATTTTGAGATCATGTAAAAAATTGAATACCACAATATCAATTTCTAGAAATAAAGAACACTAAATATTTATCTAACTTAATATTTCAAGAAAATTAAACAAAAAAAGACTAAAGAAAATTCCAGCCATCCATGTTCATAGGTGGTGATGAAATATTATTAAGTGAAATGTAATTTATATATATATTTTTAATTTTTGTGTGTAATTCTTTGGGCTTTTGAGTGTATTTTACATAGATTGGTTTATAGCATAGCACTGACTTGTTTTCTTTCATCTTCCTTTCCTATGCAGACAAACAAAGGAAAGCTAAAGAAGCGGATAAAACCAGTAAGTATTTGTGACCCCTATATAACATCCATGTACATAGTCCCATATGTGGGCATCAGTGTTTGTGGTTTCCAGAGTTTGTAGAATAGGATCGGCAAGCTTACGTAATTTCTCTACATTTTACTTGTGATAGTAACCATATAATATGAGAGGATTATTATTTTTCCTGGGCAAGTCCAAGCTATTTCGTCCCATTCATTACCGACCACATCTAACATAACTTTTTTTCTACATATTTCATCTAAAAATGAAAAATCTTTTGATATGACCACTGAATAATGAAGCTCTCTGGTATCACCACCAATAGTCATAGTCATATCAAGAGATTTTTCATTTATAGATGAAATATATGGATAATAAATACATGTTGTACTGGACACTCTGCATGGAATTGCCCCATATCTGATTAGTTCATCAAGCTGATAGGCTTACCAGAGCTTGGATCAGACAAAATAACAAGTGATATGATATTGCTTCGTCAGATCGTGTTCACAATTCCATACTACAATTTCATAATACGTGGTAACGTATAGGACATACCTAGGACTTGCCCTCCTATGTGATCAACTATTGAGACTACTTTCACACATTTTCTCTCAGCACAGTTTTTATTACAAGACTTCAAGGTTACTTAGACCTTGAAGTATATTCTAAGATATTTTAAGAAAGACAGGTGGCCTATTTATCATCCAAGTCCCATATTCGTTTTTACCTCCTCCCCCCCCCCCCAACATTTTTTTTTTTGGTGATGGTATTTTAGCCTCTTAGTCACTCACCACTCACTAAACGCAGGGGAGATGGACAGTGGGGCCTGTTGCAGGTGTCTACGCTGTGTCTGATGTGGCTTCCCACACTGTTGAAATAGAAAGTGCACTAACCTTGTGGGGGAGTTTTATTTTTGTCCTTGGATGGGAGAAGGGACAGGAGAAAGGGGGAGGGGTCCCCCTTATAGAGTACAACAACTGCTGTTGTTAACGGCTGTTCTCTAAATAATATAGAAAAAGAATGAGAAGCATGTATTATTTTTATATGTTCAGCCTTGATTAACAAAATCAGTCAAAACTCAAAAGGGTCACAGATAGGTAGTACATGTAATTCTAAACAAGTACATTCCTCCTTTAACTCTTTTAAAAGATAATCATTATGATTGGATCTGTCCATTATATTTTGTCAAGCATTTAAAGATATATACATGTATATATATATATATATATATATTTATGCACCATTCAACCGCTGGTGAATTCTAAGTACAGTGTACCTTTAATCCTACATTGGGCAAGACTTCCTATCAGCACACTACCGTGTCATTCATTTGCATTATTATTTTCAGTTTTCGATATATTCATACACTTACGAATATCCCTCATTTCTTTTAGTATTACTTTATAGAAATAAGATTTCAAATTTAACACTTAGATTTCCTCCTCATCTACAGATTGATGTTGGAAATTATTGTTTGGATTGTGTGCATTGTTTTTCTAGGTTCAGGAAACGAAGACGTGAGTTTAAGCAGTCGTCATAGCTCCGTGACTAGTAGTGACTTCAGACCAGCTGGGGATAAGGTACGTCAAGACATATTTGAACACTGAAAATGGACAAAGTAGTTGCTTGAACTATCAGTCCCACATTGCGTGATTAATATATCCTTTTTTAAGAGAGAGAGAGAGTGAGAGTGAAGAGAAGGATCAGGAAAGTTTTTATCATATAAATAGATGCTTTTAGTTTGGAACTTGTGTATTTCAACAAAACATATTTGTATTTGTTTGAATAATTGTTCAGTTTTGGTTTTGTGTATAGCTGTTCCGAGCTATTTATAGTTGTGCATACTTTTTCAAGAAGTTGTATTTGGTCTTTCTGCTCAGCCCCTGTATGGAGCAAATTTTTCTGTTTTGTTCAATTTTATTTGTCAATATTACTTATCTAGTTTTCAGTGATGTATTTGTCTTTATATGTATCTCTCACCCTCTCTCTCTCTCTCTCTCTCTCTCTCTCTGTATGTATTTCTCCCACTTCCCGCTCCTGACTTCTCCTTTATTATTTACCGTCCCCTCAATCTGTCCATTTTTTTTTCTCACAGTTTGTAGATATGAACCACTGCTTCCATATGATCTTCCCCAACAACGAGATCCTTACGTTGACCCCTGACCCCCAGCAATCGGTGAAAGGGATCCTTCTACCCCTCCTGGAGGAGCGAGGCCTTGGGCTCCAGAACGTGGAGATCTTCCTTAACGATACCAAGGAGGTAAGGAGCCAGTGGTTATGGTCTGGATGACACATGTCATCCTCTCCTCTGTGTCACTGTTCTGTCTGGGGTTTTTTTTAAAGAAAATATAGAACTGTGAGACCACACTCTATAAATAGCCATGAATAAGAAGAAGTGAGAGTAACACACTTGCAACTACACATTACATGCAATGTAACCATTTTCTCTTGTGAAGGAACATCAAATTACCTACTGTTATGCATAGCTTCAAACAAATATTCTTTTCAATAGCACACTGTTTTTAGTATGAAATTAATATGGGGAATTCCTGAAGAGAATGAATACAAATTGTTAACTCTTAAGACCCTCAAATTTGGCTGCTGTAGTGAGCAAAAAAGTTTATTACTGGTTCTAGGCTTTTCACGTGCTAATGGGTTAACACGAATCCCTGAAATAGAATAAAAGTGATATAGGATATCTTTTTTCACATGTCAGTGTTTTATTGTTGGAATTTCCAGTAAATCTGTGATCTACAAACAACTATAATGGCACAAAATTGCAGTCTTCCTAGTGTGGGAAAAGTTTGAAAGTGAAGCTATTTTTCTTTAAAAAAGGATTTGCTGTGTTAGTTTGAAATGGGATACCAGTAGTTTAAGGGTAATTTGCTACTTGAAGTGATGATAATGTAGTAAGCTGCTTGATCATTGCATTTTTAATCTTGGAACTTAGATTGTTAAGCTTTGGAAATTTGACATTTTTAATTGAGGAGTTTGAAGTGCTGTGCTTTAGAGTCATTTCATTTGCAAGAAACTTTAATACTGTGGTTAATGATTCCCTTTCAAGCTCTGTTCTTCCGTGATACATTTCTCTAGATCATATTTCTCCCTCTCTTCATCTCTATTTCTCTTTCTTTCTCTTTCTTTCTCTTCCTTTTTTTTTTCTCCTTATCTCTCCCTTTCTATTTCTTTCTTTCTCTTCTCTCTCTCTCTCTCTCTCTTTCTTCCTCTATTTCTCTTCCCTGTCTTTTATTTCCTGTATATCTTTTTGTATCCTCTTGAAGTCATTACCTTTTCATCCATGCTTGTTTTGAATTCATAATTTTCATTCATATTTTTCTTCAGATATTTATAGATTCCTTCTTTATCGATCCCCCCCCAAAAAAAAATTTTCTTGTTTAGAAAAAATATTTCAAAGAATTGTTAAAAAGACATCATTAATTTTAGGCATGTGTCAGCCTGAAATCATGCCTATTATGTCTGTTGAGTTTGTTTGTAGGAAAATGTTGTCAGGTATGCTAAATAAATAGATGACAATGAATAGCGAAAGTTTTTAAGTTTCCCCCTTTAATAAGGTAACACTCATGAATGGATATTAATGAGTAATGAGAGTGTTAAAATGTTAAGATACATGACAGGAAGTGAACCCTGGGACTTCAGCTGTCAAGGTCAAATCTGGATCCCTCCCTAATCCTCCGGAAGTCTGGATAACATTGCAAGGACAGGATTAAATTTGTGTCAAAATTTGTTGACTGATTCAAGAGCTTTTTAATCTACCCTGTCCATTGCATAAATAATAGGTTTATAAAAATGCACTCCTAAATTTCCTACATTTACCAGCATGTTAAATATCAGAAAATTTCATTAACACTTTTGATATTTGTAATTTTAAACAATTTTGAAGCAACTTGTCAGAAACGGCCATGGATAGCAGCGCACTGCTGTTCTCACGGGAATATTTTTTTAATTCTTTTTTCTTCCCTTCTGTTTTTATGAATCACATTTTGCACTGTCTCATCATATTCATTAGAAGTGAATTCTTCTCCAAACCCATGTATTTTGTGTGTGGGTGTCAGTATCTTGAAATTGTATTCTTGTATCTTTCTCTCTTCCAGAGTGTTGAATCGGTTAAACAAAAGGTATAAAACTATTACTAGTTTGTGGAGCCTCTCTTCTCGCAGCCAATTAATTAAACTAGAAGCTTTGCCAGTTATAGCTTTTCAGCTTACTCACTGTTGTTTTTTGCTGCATGAAATTATGTAGCGGGTGGCGGTTCATGTGCATTTTTGTTGTTCGTTTTGCTTTGAGGTAGAAAGTAGTCAGTGTGGGTTTGTTTTTGCGTGTGATCAAATATGTATCCAGTATTGTCGCCTTGGCTTATATTTATTCAATCCAAATTCTTGTTTGATTTGTGAATTCCTCATAGGCATAAATAATATTAATTGTCCTGTACGGTACTTGAAGGTGACAAGACTCATTCGGTTTCAATAGCGTGATGGACTTTCAAGCAGCATGACCTTGTAACCACTTTCTTTGTATTGCAAGGGTTATATCTGACAATAGTATAATTTATAAAAGGTTACAGGTCATACTGCTTGAAAATCTGTCACCTCAAGGGTAGCATGTGAAGGTCAGTGATTTCATGAACTGGCATACATGTATATGCAGCACTTAGCCTTTGCATGTCCGCCGGTTTGTGAAACCATCAATATATGCTTTTCAAACTGTATACATGTATATATATATCCCAAATGTATTGTACGTACCCGTAGTTTGAATATAATCTTTACCTGGCTTATCATGTCCTTGTTCATGAGCCATCCATTCCCTACCCAAACTCTCTATTGTATTAAAACTATCTCCATCTTTTGTATCTGGGTATTTCCACAAATAAAGGTCCCAATTTGTTTTTGTGGCTCTGAGGGTGTAAGATGCCAGTCATGGAGTAAGACTGCAAAGTGATTCTGAGCATAACATAATGCATCTTCACAGTTAGAATAGTACTCAATCTTACTCCACTATTTGTCTCTACCCAGAGCCACAAAAAACCAGTGTGTTCCGCTTTTGTAAGCGGGACACCAAGAATGTCCACAAATAGGGATCCTTATTTGTGGAAATACCCATCTATCAAAAATTGTTCCTTACATACATTTATATCCCAATTGTCTACCCTTTCCCACCCTGTGATTTGTCATTTTTGTTGATCCTCCCATTGTGTATCCCTTTCCCTTCCTGTTCAAAAAAAAAAAAAAGACACAGCTTCTTGTTCTGTCGTTCTCAGTTTTTGGTTGTAGAAAAATGTGTACCATTACCTTCTCTATAAGGTCTTTCCCATTGATCCTCCAATAATGAATCTCCATCTTGTTTGAAAAACGAATGTTTGGTATTGTTGGTATCAGTTTTAGTGTCTGGATAATGCGGGTGTTAATCATGAATTGACCCGGACCCCCTTTTATCCTCTTTTCCTACATGGACATTTAACATATGAACAAATTCAAGCAAAAAAAATATATATCTTTCTTCTACTACCCCCTCCCCCCCCCCCCCCCCCCCCACCATTTATATGATACTTCATTTTCTTCTTTTTACTGTAATAGTGATCTCATAGAAACTTTTTCATCCACCATCAAGATTTCACAAAGATTTCCAATTTTTTAGCCATTCTACATCTATTTATTGCATGGTTAGCTGTGCCAACATTTCATTTTTGAAAAGAGGTGTAGTCATTTCATTGCAAATAGTAAAAAAAAATGATTTTATTTCAGTTAGTAAGATGTCATACTTTTCAGTAGTTGATTGGAAAGATAATGTACTAAAACTATACCTGCTCAGTACCTTTTTTATATAATTTTGTTTTGATGTGTAGCAAAGTTTATAAATCCTGTAAGACTGACATATATTCATTGCTACATAAAAGCAGCTGTCAAGATTGATTGCATGACAAAAATTTGAATTGATGCCTTCGTGCATGTAAAACATAAATATTGATAAGCCAGTTCGTTATTACAATTTGCACATGTGCAGATAAAGGTCATTTGTACCGAGTACAATTGACTTTTATATGCTTTCATAGTGTGCACACCATGATACACACACCAGTATGATTTTAGTTGTTGAAGTGTACCAATCACCTGAAAAAACAATTTGTGTACAGCTAGAAAATATAAAATCAATCTCGAAGAACTTTATCTGGCATTCTATCAGTCAACAGTTAAGGAGTATGAAGGAAATAAAGGATAACATGAAAATGCTCGCGCGGAACCAAACTTCGAGTTTGGTTCCACGCGAGTCCTTATCTTGGCGAGCGCGTTCGTGTAGTCTTTTCACGAATCGGTTTTACACTTATAGAGAGTGTAATTAAAATTGTAATATCTCTTTATAGAATTAATATTTGAAGCCCATATTTTGAATATAGTATAATGACATGAATCCCCTAACATAGAGAGCAAAATATTCTTGGATGTTTTTGGATGATTGGTACCCTTTAAACAAGTAGTGCGTCCACCAAAACAAATGTGCGTGCAGGTACAAATGGGGGTCATTTCAGGGTCAATCGTACCATGTGATAATTACGAACTGGCTTATTGTGCAATGTGCATTCACAAAAAATGAATTTATGACCATTATTTGTTTATTCATTCGATAACATTGACAAGAGTTATTCTGTGCATTTTCTATCAGTACTTAACAAGAATATTAAGGACACACTGTATAATACTTACATGTACACAGCATCACATATCACGCAGCATCACAACCGAATTGATTTAATGGTATTCTTATTACTTTTACTTTCATAGCTGATAAATTTGGAGCAGCTTGCCACTGAGATGATTGGAAAACAGATTGTTGTAGAGAGAAGAGTAGTCTTCAAGTAAGTGATGGGTTTTTAGTGAATGATGAATGCCTTTGTTTAAGCTGTTTGAAATGATTATAGGAAGATTGATTATACAGGTACATTATAAACCAAGAGTGATTTACATTTACCGGTAGGCATGCATACATGTATATTTATGATATTATAGAATGTGGCTTTCATGTCTTCAAAAACTGTCATTAGTTTTCCACCAACAATGGGTGAATTCAAGTTTGGTGTTGAAAGCTGGTGTTGGTGTTGGGGCAAAACTAGCACCAGCCACAACACCGAACCTGAAATGAAGCTGCTGCTGGGATCGACTTCACTAGGTGTTGAGCTATCAATAATGTGTTTGGTATTATTTTTATAAACCCGAATTCGGTGCTGGGGCTAGAATCAGCAGCTCAATTCACGCTCTCAACACCAACACCAACACCAACACCAAACTTGAAATCACCCAATGTAACAATACTATCTCAGGAAGTACATGTATTGCTAGAACGTGATTTTTGCAATTGCTGGTATGCATGCATATATTTATGATGTTATAGAATGTGGCTTTCATGTCTTGAATATCTGTCATTAGTTTTCCACAAACAATGTAACAATATCTCAGGAAGTATTGCTGGAATGTGATTTTTCGCAAATTTCCAAAAAGTTTCTTTTTTAAAAATTCCTTTCTATACTCATGTGAAATGTAATTGCCTATTCATATACATGCATTTAGAATGCATCATACTTAAGTCACTTAAACAAGACAGACCCTAGGCTGACAACGAAACAAACAAAAAAATGGCATTACCCTGAATGACTGAGAATCTGTCAGTTTTGAGTTGGGTTTGTCAATGTGACTGAGGTGATGTTATCACAAAGTAAAATGACGTGTATGCGAGTATAAATCGCTTGAAACTGCCTTGACCTCAATTCTGTCCTGTTTTCATGTCTTTGATCAAGTGTAGGCTTCCCAATACATGTATTAGAGAATCATTTGAGTGAAGTTCATACTAACATTAATATAGGTCATAGATGTTGCCCAAACTTTATTATGGAAAACTTATGAAGTGAAATCTAGTGAAATCCTGAAAACTTCATTCCATCCCTTGTTCACACCAGGAGTGAGCTTCCCGACAAGAGAATGATTGGAGTAAAATCTATGCTAAAAAGGAAGATTATTGATATTGTTTTTAACTTTAAAAATGATGACTTCCTGAAGGTTAATGTTCACATTCTAATTTAATCTTTTATTATTAGAATTGAGCTTCCCAATAAGAGAGTAATCGGAGTGAAGTCTAAGCTCACCAAGAAGATTATTGAGGTGCTGAGACCGGTCACATATAAGTATAAGCTACAGCTAGATGCATTGGTTGTCCATCTGGTAAGCTATATACATGTACTCCTGTCTCTCTTGAATTCAGTAATTAATAGTCATTCCATGATAAAATAGTATGAATAATCATACCAGTAGAAGAAAAAAATGTGTGTGGGAGTTGTTCACTCTTTGTAATGATCTAGTATCATGATTATATGAATATAGCATAAACATAACAATGCTCATGTACAGTACAATATAGTGTGCATGTATTTAGAATGTAGGTACATGTACATGTAGATATCAAGAGTTTGCTCATGCACACCTAGAAAATAAAAATACACATTGTGTCTGTGTTATATCTTGAAATAATGAAAGCATTACTCAATATTAGTTTTTTATTCTGTGTATTTATTGAGCCTTGTTTGTCAAGGAATCTCTGTGAGACAGCAGTGAAAATTGCGAATTCATTTGATGCCACATAACGACAGAATGAGAGGTACATGTAAACCAATGATACAATGGTTAATGACGTTTTTTCTTCCTTTGTGTTTCAGAGTGACTCCCCTGTCCCTCTAGATCTAGACATCACAGTGGCATCCCTGGATGGACAGAGGATACTCATAGAGACACTTGAGCAGTACAGTGGTATGACAAGTTTTACTTTCTGCTTTCTCAAATTCATAACCATAAAACATATGTGTTCAAATAAAACATTCACGCACATCATCTGTTTTGTCCCGATGTGAATAAGATTGACTCGGTCAAACTTTATGTGGAAAGCCAACTTCTGCCATACATGTATCAGTATGGGTTTAGATAAATTTCTGGGCAAGTTATTCAGCCTCAACATATTGTTTGTACTGATAGTGCTTCTCAAACATAAATCAAATTTTAAAATACTGCATATCCAACATGGTATTTGTTGGAGTATTTTTGATACCCCTGGACATATTCCAGAGTATGAAATAGATGTAGAAGGTTCTAGAATAACCATATGTGGACTACCATCCCCCCAGACAACTACCCCGAGGTTGGAGAACCAGGGCCCTGTTTCATAAAACTTATCATCAATGTCAAGTTGCAATAACTGTTATAAGCTACTGAAATCCTTGCATCTGATTGGCTGAGAGCAGATTTGTCAGTAAAAACCACCAACAAGACACTTGATGAAACACCCCCCTGTTTGTCTCAGGATCAAGACCAAGTCTGCGCAATTTAGTGTCATTGGATAAGGCATCAATCCTTGATTCCCTCATGCCCCAGATAGGGCTTGAGGCATACAGTATAGCCAATAATTATTTAGACACACTGAGAAATTCATACATAAAACCAGCAAATTATTGCCCTTTTAAGTTCAGATTTTTAAAATACTATCATAAATACAATGGAATGTACATCAACTTAAAAGAAAATTATATTGTCGTTAAGATGGGTATAGTAAGAAGTCATGATCGTTGAGGCATTAATCACAACAAGGTATGAAAATGAGCATTCTTGTGATTAATGGACCGTAATTTGTCATGCCTCAACGAACATAACTTGGTGCTATGCCCATCTTAATGATGATATCATTTTTTTTTAGCGGATGTACAATTTATTGTACTTCATTTGATAGTATTTCAAAAATCTGAACTTAAAAGGGTGTTAATTTGCTTGTTTTATATATGAATTTCTCAGCATATCCAAGTAATCATTGGCTACACTGTACAAATAAGACCCATGGGCACTTACCTTCTTGTGTTTTACAAGCATATAATTGCTTTCAGAGGTACATGTAGGTGAAGTAAAACGGTCAGTCTTTAAAATAACCCATTCCAAAAATATCTGTACATAAATGGACAATTACGTCAGTTTTAAGTTTTTCACAATTACACCTGTCATCTTTTTGTTTCAGCTGGCTCATACAGCTTCGGAGGGAGGGCGTCGGTTGGACCAACGAGCGAATCCCAGCAGAAACCTGCCGAAGTGAGAGCGAGTTCTGTTGATAGTTACCTGAAGGAGGATGAAGCAGTACGTGCCAACTCCAGCAAGGTTGTCAAGGAAAAACTCACCGCACAGGTAAAGCACGGAATAAGAGATGGAAAACGTTTCCTTTTCTTTCCATTTTCCTTCCCATTTTCCTTTTCTCTCTTTTTTTGCCGTAACTATCTTGTCTTTTTCTCTTTTTAAGAGGCAGTTTACTGTGTCATATTGGAGCGATGCTTTCCAGGGGTAAAAATGTTTACCCTCCAATCAACAGTTTGATGCTTCAAGAGTCGAACATGACACCTTCTGATTTGAAATGCGGATGCTCTCTAACTGGACCTCACCGTCACTTTCCATATTCCTCTCCAGGTTTCAGCCCCACCCATGTCAGCCTTCCAGGCACCCCAAGGGGACACCATGAGAGACCAGAGAAACCTGGCTGCAGCAGCAGCCAAGGCTGCACCCCAGGTCAAGAACCTCCCCCCATCATCCGTCTCTACATCAGCACAGGGTAAGGGCAGGACCGAGGGAAGGGCAGAAGCAAGAAGAGCCGCTGGCAACCTCAAGGTCACTGGAAAGGATACAGAAGGTGACATGTCTTTGATGTTATTTGTGCCATCTACTTGACTGTTTTCTTATTTTTCTGGCTTTAGGTCATAAACAGCGAGGAATTAAGATGGTTGCTTGTAAAATCTAAATCTAATACATTTGGTACTGGCTACCTTTCTAAGATTTAGTTTCTTCTTATATAAAAATTACCAAGAACTCTAATGATGGTCGTGATTAGAGGATGTCAGTGTTTAGGTATTGTACCACGTTGGTGATCTGAAATCTGCTTTGGCAGAATTTTCTCCAGGGGTATTTGCTCTGGGATCACATTTCATCAAAGATATGGGGTCAGGGTTGGGGTTGTAATTGGTTTTTATGTAAGGTTAGGGTTGGGTTTAGGGCTAGGTATAGTGTTTGATCCAGGATTGAAGCTAGGAATTCGGTTAGTGTAGGAAATTGACCATGGCGTCTGTGTCGTCAAACCACTGTGTCATGTGAGCAAACCTTAATAACCCATTTTGAGTATTGTAAGTAGTTTGAGTACTTGAAGTGAATATGATTAGTCATTGTAATATGTGAATTTAGAAGCATGCAGTGTGTCTTTGCATGCCACCATAGCAAGGCTGAATAAACTCTCTAGACAGATTTGCAGTGATTGATTAGATCATCTGTGCATGAGGATCATTTCCTTTATCGTTATTGATTGGCGATCTCTATACCCCTCGCTTCTGTTCTTGTCCTCTTATGTATGAGAGCAGTCAAACTTTCAATTTCGAAAGAAACCATGATGAAGATCTTAGGAATTTATTCTTCATTCTTCCCACTTCGGGAAGTGTGTTGACTGTCTGTGGTAGACTGATTGAATGAATAGTACCACAACTTGTATGAAATGTGGTACTGGCAGTGTTTTAAATAGTATAATCCAGTTTATTCTTCAGCTATGAACAATTGTAATCTAGCATATTAATTGCTATCCACTTTGTAAAGATTAAAAAATAAATTGGGAAGATAAGAATAATATATAGAAGGCAACAATATTTTGTCAGTTATCAACTACTCCACAAACTCTAGAGCTGTTTGGAATTGGAGGCAATTTTGCTACTTATCCATCAGAAGTAAAGTAACAAAAGAAATACATGTACGTATGACAAACAGAATTTCTACAATCTTGCTAATACTGTTCTTTATCTGGATAAATACCCCCTGAACCCCAGGACACCTAACCCCAAGAACAACCCCCCCCCCCCCAACAGCTTCCCCACTTCTGATAACTAGTTGACTTCTGATAACTAGTTGTCCAGGTAGGGAGAAGTAGTTGTCATATGGAGTGTTCCTGGGGGAGGGGGTGTATTATCAAGGGGGTAGTTGTCCGAGAATCAAACCCTACCTGGCCTGCTTATTTCTTCCATTTTACCCTAGCACACTGATTCCTTTGCACTCCTTGCTTCTTTACTAATTTGCTCTCCTTATTCGCCTCTGTGATATATGAGACGGGTATTGTAAATACTCTGCAGTTTGTCATTCCGATCTTCTGCATTATCTGTGTGGCAAGTTTTTCAACTTTCATTTTCGTTTCTCTTTTCGTAAGCATAGACCATGATAATAAATATAATGTAACAGTTGTGATTGCTAGTTACCATCAAACTATGGGCTATTAGAATTTGAGCCAAATTAACCTAAATATACATGTATGATCTATTTTATTTGATCTGCTTGATTCATTAACCCATACAATGCTACAACCTTGTGTACTGATCTGCGTAGCAGTGCCACATACATGTGCACTAGCCTGTGCTCGCGTGCCACAACCTTGTACAGTAGCTTCCGTAGATGTGCCACGTACATGTTTAGTCGCATTGTTTGTTCACGCTTGAGCACCCCAAAACTAAACCTGGCACAGGGGGGGATTAGTGACTGCCACAATAGGGATTAGCACTGTGGCACTGGGGTTGGTACATGGGGGCAGATTGAGGGTTTAAAAAGTTAATTGAAAACGGGATTTAGAGAATGAGACATTCAAATATTCATAATCTTATTTCATATCATGTGCTGGTAAAGTGTAAATTCTATCAAATTGATTCAATTTGTCTTGATTGTCTTTCATATTTGTTTTTATTGTACAGAAGTCTTTGTATGATGCTAATGGCATTTCATAAATATTCGACTTGGCATGATTGGTAGGAATTTCTATATATATCGTTCACGTTGTTGATTACCGTAACAGACACTTGCATGCCGCCTCTTGCCTTGCCACTCTCATATATTGCCTAGCAGGTTATAATCAAGCACTTATGAAGGTACTGCATGCTGATATTTAACCATTTATCATACAAAACTGTTTAATTTTGGTGTCTGATATTTTCCCGTTTCAGTTCGCCCAGAATTACCATTTAGTGAAAAACATAACTAAGTCATTTATTCAGTGTTCCTTTCATCCTTACATTAGATTTATACTAACCACATGTCACAATGTACCTAGAGTAGATTAACTCTACATGTATATATGTATTCCCTGTATTATGTTGCTATACATCTAGTCCAGTAATTTTACTGTAGTAAGCCATTTTGAATGAGCCCATATAAGAGGTTATATTTGGGGTTTTACTTTCCTCATGATCTGTTTTTATTTCTGTGAGAGAATTATTTTATGAATATGGTTATTTGATTTTTCCACTTTTCAATATTCATATCATCCAGAATATCCAGGCTGAAAGTAAATATTTTCAATTTATTTTGGATGGAAATTTTTAGTGTAGGACATGTATGAATAGAAGCTTCACTCTCTTATATTAGTGCGAAATTGTAGATTGCACATCTTACCCGATTTATTGGTTTAGTTCTGCCTTTTGTTTTTTTTTATTTTTTATTAAACTCCACTTTATTTCATGTGTTATTTGTCTTGTACTAAAAACAATTGAAAACAAACAGACCCATGATTGTCTGCTCTCAGTGTGTACAAACAAAAGTTGATTATCCCAAGCAAAGAACATTTCCTGCTTGAGGAAATTCTTCTAAGTCATTCACATTTACATGTGTAAAGGAATACTATTGATGGTAACAAAAACCAGCAAATGTAAAACAACATAAATGCATAAACTATCAGTGATATGTAATTTTTTAAATAGTTGTTCCATATAAAGGTAGACTTGGCAGGAAACATATTGTACCTATTTTTAGAACACACATCTTAATGAATTCCCTGTCCCCCTTCCAATTTGCACAAGTATCAATATATATGAATTTAGTTTTCAGCAAATTTTTGTATGGTTTTGTATGATTTAGGGACTGAGATTTATTCAGTTCATGTCACCATCGTTTATTTTGATTGATCATTTAAGTTTATTTTTGTCATACAATGTTTTCACCCATGGTTATGTGCTGTATTATTTTCTTTTTCTTCTGATGATGATTTGGCAACTAAGCATGCATTTTATTTTAGTTATGATGAAATTACTTGCAAAGATATATTATTTCTGCTAGTATTTCATGCTGAATATTTATCCTTATATATTGCTCAAGTAAAAACAAGATACTGGAATTTTCTGTCCAATGCGAAGGCTTATTTTTCTGTAGATAACAGTATCATTGAAAAGAATACAGTATAAAGAACATTTGTGACAGGTGTATTTTTGTGGCCTTTCGGTAGATTATGCTAATTTTGAAAGAAAATAGAAGCAGAAGATTCTTTACTTCACTAATAGAACAGTATTAGATATGCTTTTGGTGTATATACTACATATTGGTGCTATTTAGTTCATGTACATCATGCAGCCACTTGCCTAATGGTATGGCTAAATGCATTTGAAGTGGACAGATTCTTAAAGCAATGAAGGGATGGCAGACTAAAAAAAGGACATCGCCAATTACCATGTAAATTGTGATTTGTTTCAATTCCAAAGGAGTATTAAGGTCTTCAGAAAGGAAAATAATTAATTGCAGAGAAGATTTTGCTGATATCGAAAATCTATCTTGGGTACTTTTATCATGTTTTTAAAAGAAAAGTACCACAAGCAAAATGACCACTTTTGGATAACTTTTGGAAGCACACTGAGAAGGATGGACAGGATTCTCTTTAATTTCATGTGATACAAGGATGTTTTGTACTTTTGATATGAGCTTTATGGCTGTTATGATTCATATTAATACAATTGATGGTATTTATTTTGAGAAAAAAAGAAAGAAAATTAATCATATACATGTATTTGAGGAAAAAATAAACAGTAAGGTCATTTCAGGAATAACCAAATACATGTACAATTTGGTGTGTCATTGAAACATTTGGCTTGATAGTTTGAATGAATGCAGGTGTATATGATATATTGCCAAATTGTGGCTTAGAAGTAAACAATATCTTTCTTTCTTTTCACACAATTTTCTGCAGATCTTATTGCCATGGTAACCAAAGTTCAGGGTAAGCGCTTGGATGATCAGAGAGGCCTTACGCTACGCAACTTAGAACTCCCTGATTTCTTGAAAGTCTCTGTCGCCCAAACCTCATCCTCGACTTCTACCATTCCTGTGGACAGTCGTCCCAAGAGTGCCCTCGCCCAGCCTTACCGCACCAATGGTCCAGCTTCTGAACAACCTGATCAGCAGCAAGGAGAGCTCAAGGCCATCGATATTGAGGCACTGAAACTACGCCCGAAGTCAACACCGCCAAGGCAAAGCACCTTGGAAGGTAACAATGATACCTTCAATGATGGTATCTTACCGACGCAGGACCAAGCTGATGCGTTGTTTGGGAGCGGGAATCCTCGAAGTCCAGTCGTTCGGTTTGATGATTCTGTCGTAAGCAGTTCGTATGGAGAAACATCATGGGGCCAGGGGTCGTATGTGAACTATTCCAAGAATACAGACAAACTGAACCCATCTGTGACCAACTCTTATCAGTCAGGAACAAGCTCGTTTCAAACCCCAGAAAGTAAATTGAGTCCGCGGGCTTACGTCAATGGTCATGTCAACGGGAATGACTCCACAGACTATGGGCAGAATACCACGGCGTACTCACTAGAGTTTAACAGTTCTTTTGGAAGTATGGACCAACCCAACCTCCTTGATACCACCTTAACTTCCACATCCTCAGACTCTCATCTTCCTCCTCCTCCTACTCCAGACATGGATACCACCATCCAGGCTGACCTACCAAACTATACCCCACCCCCTGCGATTGGTGTAGACAAGCCACGTCCATCAGTCTTTGCCAAAATGGGCAGCCAGAGCACCCCTGATGTGAGGAAGACCCCCATTGTGCACCCCTTCCGTTCTGGAAGCACCCTCCCTGGTCATGGCCCAGACATAACACCCAAGCCTGTCATGGAATCCAACGGGTATGTTTCTAAGGCATATTCTCGAAGCATATCCACCGGCCAGCTCTCCTACTCCAATAACAACAACACCAATGTGGCCCTCGCTACCAGTACCCCAGATATCAAGATTGAGACAAACAATTGCTATTCCAATTATTGCCCCCTTCCGACCACACCTAATGGTAGCTCCTATGGTGGTTCTTCCACCAACATTGATGACTTGCCCACTTCTCCTACATCTTTAGCTCCACCAGATGTGGCCCAAGTGTATGCCAAGGAGAGAGTCATCAAGCCCCCTCCAGCATACCATAGCAGCATGTCCACCAGGCAGCAGAATGCAGCCTACACATCCAGTGAAGATCTAAGAAGTGCACCAACTACACATCAAACTAGCAGTGGCAACCGACAGGGTGCAATGCAGGGTGGCACTTGGAGTACCTCAGCAACCAATTCAAGCAGTGGTCAAATTGGGAGACCTAGTCAGGGGGCCACATGGGCCGGGCCAAGAGGAAATGCCTCCCAAGTACCAAGTGCATACTCTACATCCACAGCTCGTGGCTATCGAGGACCAGTGCCTTATGCAAGCGTTCAGCCACCAAGAGGGCAACCCAATTCCCAGGGGGCTGTACCTAAGTCCCCTGTCAGTGGTGCCCGAGGAGGTTATAGTGCCACCAACAACTTGAGTACTGGTGCTTCTGGTGATGCCCAGGGTGGGGAAGGGTCTGGTGAAGCCACTGACTTCCAAGGTAAAGAAACGGTTGTCATCTCTAAGGATGGTAGGAAACTGAGGGCCACTTTTGTTTAAAAGCTTCTTCCAACAGGTTCAAAATGTCCTTTTAGATGAAATATCTGTGCCATCATGCCTTTGAATTACAAAAAGAAGGCTTTCTATATGGGAATTCCTTGGTTAAGCTGTTGAACAAATGAGTCATACTATGCTGCATGTAAATTAAATAAGGGTTTTTTTTACAAACGGAAAAAATAGTACATTGAAGAGGGATGCTCATAAATCCATTTGGGAGTTGTGGCCTAATTGTGGCAATGTTCATTTCCCCAAGTAAGCTTGTATATGTTCATAAATGCTATTCATTCAAAGAAGAAAAATCTTTTCAAAAGTCCCTTATCTTCCATGCAACCAAAGCAAACCAATTGCAAAAATAACTTCCGCCAATTTTTCTTCCCATTCAACCAAGGGTAACGTCCTTGGTCTTATGTTTTTGTTTAATAGTTGCCCCTAAAATGAAGTATATAGAATTGTAAATAATTTGAATTTTGACAAACAGTAAAATGTAAATGGTAAATTTCCAAAAGAGTGATGACAATCTAGTTTAGTTCAGGTGGATTTGATTGACTTATCATAGTATGTTTTGTACATATGTTTGTAATCATGAAGTTACCATATTTGAATGGATTTTTATCTTAATCATGTATTGCGGAGTTTTTACAAAATTGAAATAATTTGCCAGTAATATTTAGCCTTAATTTTACATCATTTATTTCTGATATGATCAAAAACCATTAGACTTGAAGGACAAAGTGTTTATTTTAATTGCAAAGCCTTATATATTCATGTCATGTCTGAAGACAACATCAATTTGATAGGGCTAGGTTTTTCTTACTACAAATTATGCTTATTTCTAGTTGCTGTATATAGGAATTAGTTTGTTCTTTGTAAACGAGAGAAATTATTCATTGCTTGCAGTTTTTATGTTGAACAACTTCTGAAATAGTGACATTTTGTTGTAGATAATACAAACTAAATTTGTGATATACGACTTGTAATTTATGAATTACCAAAGACCTTCTTGTTGTATATATATATATATATTTCTTCATACAACATATCTGTACCTGCCTTAATTGGCAAAGATACTCTATGTACTTGTTTTTCTAACAGAAATTCTATATTGAGTGTACATTTTGTACAGCCTTAAAGTAGTATAAGATACTTTGTATTCTACATGCAGATATAATGATATGATTTATTGTCCTTTTCAGACAAAAAAAAATTTGTTTTGTTTCAGAGAATGTTTTGGGTTTATTTGTTCGTATAATATGAGGCATGTCACATTTGTTTATATAGCACAATATTATTTGTCTCATCTTTTAGTTGCAGATAGCAGTGATGGTATTTATGCAAGAGAGACACAGAGAGAGATTTATTGTAGAGAATATGGGATATTTTCCACCTGTTTTATGCAACATTTCTTGTCATGAAGTAATTATGTGATAATGAAACATTTAGATAGATCATTTTGACTCCTCGGACATAACATAGGGATGATTCGATTTTATTCTTCATATATCCTTTTTCATGAATTCATTTTCATCATTTTCAAACTACCTTGGGATATCAACAGCATTAAATGTGTGTGAAATTTGATTCATTCACTGGAAGTTTCTCTTTCCTAATTATGGCAGTCTACAGTAAATCATACTTTATATGGATTCCAGAACATGCAAAAATGGGAGTTCCAATTAAATCTGACCAAAATCTGATTTGTTCTCATATGAATAGACTATATATTCAGGATACATTTTTTATGAATTTTGTTTTTGATTATATTACAATGAAGTCAGATGTTCCCAGAATGTAGTGTAATTGCATTTTTTTTTCTCCACTGTTATATATGATACTAAATTGAAAAGTAATATTCCTGAAGATTCTATTTTGAACTTATAGAGACATCTTTTAGATAAGTTTCTCATTGCTTTCCACACTTTTTTGACATTGTATGAAAGGCAAATTTAAAGCATTTCTCAGGGTATTTGCATGATGTAGTTTGGCTGATGTAAATGTATTTGTCATTGCACTCATTTATTGCTTGCAGATTATGTATGATTTTAGATTGTATGAACTTTGAGGTACATGTATATGTATATGCTCATGAATTGAACCATGATTTGCAAACTATTCAGATATTTATATCTACAATTCTTCCATTTTTATGCGCTTTATTGAATATTTAACACTAACCAGATTGCTGTTCTCACATTTTGTATTTAACAAACATTTATATGAATTTATTATACAATATTAAATATAGTTGATGTGCTAATAATGAGAATAATTTGCCTTCTTTCATTTTATTAATGTTTATTATAATTGTAAATTGCATTGTTGATTTTAAAGAAGAGATGAAGAAAAAGAGAAATAAAGGGGAAAAGATAAAAATGCAAGGAAGTTATAACTAAAACATGGTGCCTAAACTGAACAGATGTGATTATTTCTCTATCAAATACATTTATATGTTTATTAACTCCTAGCAGTTTAGTGTCTCTGTTTAGGTAGCTTAGCGAAACGTACTGGCGCGTAAGAACACAGGAAAAACGCATATGACAAATTTGCTCAAAATCATAATTTTATTCTATAAAGGCAGACTCAAAATATTACAATGTAGAATTAGTATTCAAATATTTGAACAATTTTAAGCAAAATAATATGAAAATTTTTATTCACACGTCTGATTCTAATTTTATAAGCACATACAAAACTTGCAGTTTTCCTCTATGCGTCTTTCCCGCGTTCTTACGCGCCATGACGTTTCGCTAAGCTACCTTAGTGACGTTTTTGCATTATCTTTTGATCCAGAATGCTAGGAATTATGATACATGAGCAGAAAGAGCAAAAATCATTGAAATTTTTTAGTCTATTTCTAATTTCTAATGCAGAATGTTGCACAGTTCACGAATAAGAGCGATTTAATTCTAACTTTAATATCATTATACTATTAATACATGGTTGGGAGTGCGTTAGTGCGATCTGGCAACACAAAGGTTTTTATCGTGGTGTACTAACGCACGAGGCATAGCCGAGTGTGTTAGACACCACGATAAAAACCTGCGTGTTGCTGGATCGCACTAACGCACGAACTCACAATCATGTATTAATAGTTTTATAAAACGGGTCTACAATCTTAGTGTTTTCTTACAATCTTAGTGTTTGATCCGGATTAGCCGTGCGTTAGTCCCCTCGCCGTGCGTTAGTACTTTTTTTTTGCACTGTCACGTGGTGTTATTTGACCAATCAGGATGGCTACATTCTTGAACCCGTTTTATAATATAGTCTCTTAATTGGCAACACAGAGTAAAATATATACAGTGGAAACTCGGTATAAAGAGGACCTTAGGACCATGAAAATTACCTTGTTACATCAGGAATCTCCTTATATCAGGGTAAAAAACCCTAAGAATGTGAAGACCTGGGACCAGCAAAATTGCCTTGTTATAGATGTATCAGGAATCTCGTTATATCGGAGCTCTTTATAGTGAGTTTCCAACTGTAATCACTATTTTCATGTTCAAATTGACAATTTCCTGTTGAATTTAGCATTTTCATTTAAATTGGATCATTTAATAACTATTTTTATTTTTGTCAAACTGTAGGAGTGGACAATAAGAATAATTGCTGCCAATTTGAAAAGAGAAGATTCATTTCGACCATTTAAAAAAAACTGAACTGCTATGGGTTAATGACTATGCTGAAAAAAGATATAGAAATAGGGTGATGGAAGACTGTGATAACGAGATAGAGTTGTAGGAAGTGAGATGGAGAGAGAGAGAGAGAAAGAAAGAAACGGGTATGAGGTACATGTAGGGTGACAGAAGAATGAAAAAGGGAGTGATAAAGATACAGAAAAAGAGAGAGGAGAGATAAAATAATAGATAATAAAGGCCTGGAAGGGGATGGACAGCAGATATTTAGTGGGGGGAGAGAGAAATAAGCCGGTTCATGGTTACAGTCTGCGCATGAGCAGATAAAGGTCATTGCAGACCAAATTGTGAAATACCATAGACAAAATATTGGATACGTGCTCATGAAAGTTATGAAATCATTATTCATTTATGCACAAGCAGTGCACTCCATGACGCACAGGTGGAAGTATTCTTTGAAAGGGGGAAACAAAGGCTTATTTATGTAGCACCTCCATTGCTGTAAGAGTTATTTCAAAATGTACAAAGTGGGACTTCTCCATGTTAAATAAAGATCTGTGTATATTGGGGGTCATTTGGGACATGTGATAACCGTGAACTGGTCTATTACTATGAGGCGGGGTGGGGGGGGGGGGGGGGGGGGAGGGAGATACAAAGATATGGCAAAGTGAAGTATGGAAGAGAAGAAAGATAATATATTACACGGATAAAAGCATTGGATGTGAAAGAGAAAGAGATATAAAAAGATATGAAGTAGGGCAGAAGATGTCAGAATAGAAAGTAGGCTAATGTAACAGTAAAGGTATGAATTACATATTAAAGGGATTGATTAACTTTGCCCATGATTGAAAAAAAAAGTCACTGTTCCAGCTAATGCTGTAATCATAATTGCAAACCTTTAGGTCAGACAGAAATCGCCTGAGTTTTATAAGCTGAGCGGTCGTTTATATATCAAGATATTTACGATTGAACATTGATGTTGGGATAGAGTACCACCGAACCCTAAAGAACTCTTACGGTTGGCATACCTCGCTCTATCACAGAATACCGTACGGGCTGGAAACCCCCTCTGAAATCGCCAAGCGCCGGTGCTTGGTTTTTGTGACTGCAGCGCAGCAAAGAAGCCGAATGACTTGCGCTAGCGATCGATCGCGATTTTCTCTTTTTTAGGATAGTAAATGGGTTTCATTTTCTCTCATACTTTCACATATCCTTAATTATATATGTAGTTAGAGGATTGCACACAATTCACTGGCATTTGAGCTGATTTCACAATTTTTCACAAAGTTAATCACTTTAAGTGGAATAGAGAGAGAGAGAGAGAGATGTCTGATGGAAAAGGGGGAAAAGGATGATGAAAATATGCAAGTGTGCATACATGTCATTTGAAGAAGCATGCGCAAAGCTGGCAAAAACAACAAAAATCATGCACAGACAGTTAAACATAATTGTATAATAAAACATTTTTATTTCTTGATACAAAGAGAGATATGTACATGTAAGCGCACATACATTGTACATGTATAACATGATGTCCTGACATTTTCTTGAAAACGGCAGAACAATTTAAAAGATTTGTTGAATATTTTCTTTACCGGTAATAGAAGGGTCTTTCATTTCGAACAATGTTCAACAATTGTGGCATAATGGAACAACCAAAAAAGATCAAATTAAAACAAAAAAGACATTTTTATTCAATTATATTACTAGATTATATCAATATATGCCTCATCAACCCATAATTTTGCTGGGACCACGTATATTTTCAATGGCATTTCGAACTTTGTAGTAATGACTATCCACTTTAAATCAAAAACTTTGGCAAGCATGAAACTTTTAAATCACAATTGAATTTTATTCATTTAACAAAAGTTGTTTTATTCCACAAAAACGGCCCCTTGTTCATGATTTGCCAAATGCTCTAGTCTATCATTATTACCGGTAATAAATGTTTCTCTGGAGAATAAAGCAGGACCATCTTTCCTCATTTTCACCCCTTGTTTTTCCCCTACAACAGATTTAGGAACGGTTTTGATATATATTAAAAGTAATAGAATATGGATGCCTCAAGCGTCACTATATGACATACTCCGGTGCCGTACACAAAGCCAATATTATTACAATTGTCACATCGCCAGACTGACTCCAAACCGACCCTAAACCAACCGACTCTTGGACACCGGGGGAAGTGAAATCTTCTGTTTGGTCTGGTGTCAGTCTGGTGTGGGTCTTGTCGATGCGACTGGGGTGCGATGAGCTACCTAAACCTACCGACTCTTGGACACCGGGGGTAGTGAAATCTTCTGTTTGGTCTGGTGTCGGTCTGGTGTCGGTCTTGTCGATGCGACTGGGGTGCGATGAGCTACACATGGCCAGTGAACTTGTGATGTTTCTTGTAGTCGGCGTAGAAGGAACGGAAGACTTCTTTGAGAGTGACAGGTAGAGTAACATTGAGAAGAGAGAGGGTCTTTTCATCACAGACGTCGACTATCTTGTAGACTCCACCTACCAGAGGTGTCTGAGGAGAGATGGAGAGAGAGAGAGATTAAGAGGGTGAGAAATGAAGAACTGAGAAGAAACGTATTAGAGTAATCTCCATGAGCGCCCTGCAGAGGCGGATACCAGCGCTACACAAGAAGTGATCATCATCTTTATTCTCCTCACTGATTCATATGAAGCTACCAAAACACACACACAAAAAAAGAGGAATCCAATAACTGGGGTAAGATTATTCCACAAGTGGTATTTATACATTTTACATTGGAAATGGTGCTATTTGAATTTTAAGTATTATCTAGAGTACAGATTTTGTATTGGGCCTACCTTAAAGGCCAAGTCCACACTAATTTCAAATATTTCAATTTTTATGGATGTCATAATAAAGAATCTCTCGCTTGTATCAAAATAAGTCACAGTAAATATGATTTTTACATGTTCCATAAGGAGTCAAACTATGTTTTATATTATTGAAGCAAAAAATTGAAATATATGATATTTCATATAGTAAAATACATAAGGAAAAGTGAGTGTGTGACATCATCGGTTCACTCATTTGCATACCGCCCATGTTATGCATATCACAGTTTCAAGAAATAACGCAAAACTTCAAAATGCCGTAACTTTCTTATCTTACATCCGATTTCAATAAAATTTTCACTGTTATGCTTGTTTAATTTTACTCTATATATTCAAATCAACTTGATATTAATGTGGACTTGGCCTCTAACAAATGGAGGATGAAATACATGTACATTGCATACTATTTCACATTATTTCAAATAATCCACATTAATACAATTTTCAGAAGAGAAGCAAACTGGAGATTCCAAAAGACAATGCATGCAAACCCCATACTTTTTCTGCTACAGAAGGTTACAATGCACAAACACTATGGGGCATTTTGGAGCATATCAGATGGGAGAGATGAGGCAGTTTGGGTGTGATAGGGTTAAAGATAGTGTAACTCTATTAGCAGTAGATCATGGATTACCTGTGATTCATGCACTGAAGTTGTAAAGTTGACCTTACCTTGACCTGTGAGGGTAGAGTTGTCTTCTGTAATCCACTGATATAGTCTGCTATGAGGTAGATCCCATACTGAGACATGTCACCCTTCAATGAAGCTATCAGAGATAACAATCTGTGCACAAAAAAAAGACAAGGATTGGTATTTGTGTGTCATGGATTTTTTTTTTTTCTTGCATGCATGCATTTTTAATGCTTCTAATACACAGTAAAGGTAATGTTGTATTCTTCTTTTTTTTTTTTCTTTTATGGGTTTCTTCCCCCGCCCCCCCCCCCCCCCCCCCCCCCCCATTCTATTGATCTCAGTTTGAGAGTTTGGATGCAGCAGTAGAATTTTTCACTTGTATTTGTGTTCCAATAACACTTCCTGACATGGTTCAACAGATTACAAAACTTCTTTGCCTACCTCTGCATGTTTTCAGCACAAGCAACGAGTTGTTGATCAGTGACTCTCATTGTCTCAGCCGTCTGCTGTGAACATCTCTCCACCAATGCAGATAATAAATGTGATGGAAGAGTCAAGGATCATACAATCACATAAATAGGTGCTTTACTGCAACCAGTGCAATTGCTTTGAAAAGGAAAAGTCCACCCTGATATTAAGTTGGTTTTAAAAGAAGCAGAAAAATTAAAGAAACAGATCAATGAAATTTTGAGCAAAAAAAAAAGAAAGTTATGAATCATAAGTTGTAATCAATCAAACACAAGTTGGCAACTCCGTGACATATTTTGCGAGCTTATCTCCCATTTGCTCCATACACAAAAATTAATAAATTTTCATTTTCTTTGTGTTTGATAACGGAATAGATTTGTATCATACAGGTTTTGTGTAAATGCATAAGTCAAATGATTATATCTAGGGTGCATGTATGATAAAACACTTTTTAGAGAGAAAATGGAAATTTATGATTTTTTCAGTACAGGGCAAATGGGAGACGAGCTTGCAAGCTACGTCACGGAGTTGCCAATTTGTGTTTGATTGATTACAACTTTCTTTTTTCTTATTGGATTTTGCTCAAAATTTCACTGATCTGTTTCTTTAATT
This sequence comes from Heliocidaris tuberculata, assembly GCA_025618425.1. NCBI lineage: Eukaryota > Metazoa > Echinodermata > Echinoidea > Camarodonta > Echinometridae > Heliocidaris > Heliocidaris tuberculata. The sequence continues at coordinate 6,393,557 of CM046847.1, read as the reverse complement.
TTTCTGCTTCTTTTAAAACCAAGTTGATATCAGGGTGGACTTTCCCTTCTGAAGATAACATGAACTAATGAACTATTATTTCTTAGCTATGCTGGTGCAAGCCTTCATAAAGTGATAAATAATTTAATTGTTTAGTACTGTACAAGTATTTCTGTTGGGGCAGAGGGTAGATCCCTGCTCTCCTGCCCAATGAATATCACAAATATTCTTATATTTCTGGGCTTACAAACCAACAGCAACACTTTTTTTTTAAACAGCTTGTAATTTTTAAAAGAGAAAACTAGCTTTCTGCAATAAGGGATTGTCAGGCTGGATAAATACCAAATTAATTTTGGTTATTATAACATAGCTGGCAAGAGTTAATGTAACTGATGTAATCATTCTCTTAATCTAAAGCTAAAAGGATATGATTAACACAGCTGATATAGGCCGACACTGCTTTGAGAACAGACCCCGGGAAACACATCAGAAGATCGTTGAGGATGCGGAACACAGCTGCAAAGCATGATGGGAAACTGGATGCTTGGATGTCGTTCCATGGAACCATTAGACAGAGATGCATTGTGGGCATCGCATGCTCGGCAGACACAAAGTCCTTTCAAGATAAGAACAAAGTGAGGAAAGCAGTAATATTCTGAAACAATACAAATGTACAAAGCTGCAAAACTCTTTGAATGTTTTTCTAAAGTTATGAACTCTCTGTCCATTTATCTTCATTTGCAATACAAATGATGTTGCCTTTTAGAGATCACCATATTCATTTGAACCATTTTATATAGGTAAGGTAGGATTCTATTAAAATGGAGAGTAATTTCAATAACTATGATCGAATGACTTGCTGGATTTTTCAAGGATTGTAACACAAAACAAAAAGTAGACAAAGGTGAGGCCAACTTACTCAAAAAAATCTTCAAAGAGCCACCATTGTAAATAAATTTCTGTCAGTAACTGGTAATGCATATATTTTTCTCCACAATAATATTATAGCTTCACTAAAATGTAACCCTCATGAATATAAATTCCAATTTTTACACTGGCTTGTGTGCTATGCCATATGTCCAAGTATACTTGTATCTTCCAGCTCCAATCTTACATTTTCATTATCATATTCGTATCTTACTTCAGTGATGATTTTGAAAGATATTGAGAATTTGAGCGGTAACATACCTTTCCCTGTGAGATAAATTTGGCGACCGCCATCAAGATGGTAACTACTAGAGCGTCCTCTAGAGGCTGCTTTTGGACAGTTCCATGAAGGAGTGTTCGACATTGCTTCAGGACCTTTACATGGTACAGGGTGAGAGATGGGTGACAAAAATGTTACTCAAGGCCACCGCACACCTTACGATCAGTCTGCGATCCGATTTGTGAAATAAATCGCTATGGCATTAAATATTGGCATTTTAACAAATGAAATCTACCCTATTCAGGCTCTGAAAAGTAATATGAATACTAAACATAGGGTTTTGGTCAGCTGGCAGCTTTCTACTGGGAATATGGGCAAAATTAGTTTCAAATCGTAGGCAGTCGTACGATTTTTGTGACATCACTATGTCTCGGAGGCGATTTGGCCATTCCACCAACCAGAAAACTCAGCAAAGGCCGTATTATCAATTTTACTATCTGTATGACTATTCAGACCCTCAATCAAAAATATTTTTCGTTTTTAAATGATTTGTCAAATGATATTACATTTTCTTCTGAAATCGAATCGCAGACCGATCGTAAGGTGTGCAGTGGCCTTTAGTTGCAGGAATTGGAAACAATAGAGATTTAAACAAAACAACAACAACAAAAATTGATTGTCACAATCACTGAGCCTGACATGTCATTCCTCTCTTTATGATTTCTATTCTCTCCAAACATCTTGGCCCTGTTTCATAAAACTTGTTATCAATAACAAGTTTCAATAACTGTTATAACCTACTGAAATCCTTGCATCTGATTGGCTGAGACCAAATTTGTCATAGAAATGTAGCAGTTGTTACTGATAATAAGTTTTATGAAACAGGGCCCTGATGGGAAAGTGCCCTATATTCCTTTCTGCTCTTTGAAAATGAAAGCTTGAAGCTACATTGAACAAGATCATATAAAGAAGCTATTGGTTTCTTTTATATTTTTGTTACTCCTCACACAGATTTGGATAGGATTTAGGGGTAAACAGCTTATCCCAAAGGAAACAGGATCAAAATGGATATCATCTAAGACACTTGCTATTACTGTCCATGGCTTTTAACCCTTTCAGGACAGGAATTATCTAAGGGCTAAATTGATCATATTTTGTTCTTCAAATTGGCAATAATATTATATTTCTTTTAGTGCTACATGGTTCTAATAAGGTATGATGTTTTTTAAAACAATATTCATGGTTAAAAATTTTGTTGAAAAGTTGAAAAATTGCCAATTTTGATGAAAAACAATGATTTTAAACCTCTCAATGTGTTGCCAATTTAACGATCTCAAAGCTTATTCTTGTTTTTAAAATTCCTGGCATCAAACACAATATGGTCATGCAATAAAAATGGACATAGTGTGTGCAGAAAATTTTGCTCTTTCTACTCGTGCATCTGGTATATTTTTTAGAGCTCTGGATCAAAAGTTATTGAGCCAAACCACAAAATGTGGTCAATTGTCTTGAAAGGGTTAATAAAGAAGTTAAATGTACAACAAAAATCATTGTATTAATTAAAGAGATAACTAAATTCCTTCAATGTAAATTATACCATCAAAAGGGGATTAAAGGATGAAACTCTCACCTGAGGGAGTGTCTCAATGACGACCATGTAACTTTCATTAGAGAGCGTTGCCATGGGCAGAAGTTGCCATGCTTGTAACAAACCTATAACATTCACATTGACATCTCCTAATGTCTGGAGTACACACCAATCAAAGAGGAAAAGAAAAAACAAACATCCTTACTTTTATCAAGATAATTGACATGATAATTATCAACCAATGAAGGGAGTATCTACAGTGCGTCCCAGAAAAAAATTAACAGTTGGAAAAATTCTCCCCAAACAAATATTTCAAAATATGTGTAGGAAATTTTCAAACCTGTGGATAGCTTAGGGTCCCTTCTATCAAATGACACCAAAATATCTCACAATATTTTACACCTGAGTGAGCAAAAGCCAATTTTGTGAAAGTGCACTTGTTGAAACTCTTCGGGTCTATCAATGTCTTCATTTCTCTTTTGAGTAACTTTCTTTCATTTTCAGGAGAAACAAAACTAGATCATACCAAGTGGGAGAGCATCTGTTGAAGCATTGAACTAAGGTCATCCACTTCCATGATACCTAGAGTGATGATGAGAAGTCCCTCCAACTGCTGTCTTATAGAGGAATGACCTGCTAAGACACATCAACACAGATGATAATCATTAGCATATTCTTGAGTTCCAGTAGTTAATTTACATTTCAAGAGGAATAGTCTGAAAGATATTTCAAATGAGAATCCTTTATAAAGCCCTCTTTCCGGCAGTTAAATCCTTTAAAAAAATACAAGGTGTAAACCCTGAAAACTTTATTCACAAATTATTTCAAATAATGGTTCAAAAAGTCTATACAATCCTGACTTCCATGTATTATGGTGTTGTTGGAACAAGTAATATATCAGTACATACAATATCTAGCAAATAACCACAGAGAAAAAAAAACAACATAAAGACAAGCACACACAGGACTAAGTATTTATACAGTTGTTTCACTGACCCTATTCTTTATATATTTACTAATCAGCTTTTTTACATTTTCAAGAAATGTATTTACTTGTACTATAACATCCATTTGTATTTTGTTTTATTCTCTGACAATTCTATTTTTCGGTGCAAAATATTTGTAGGACTTGCCTTTTCTTGTGGATCTGTCAAGAGTGGCATGTAGCTGGCTCCACACAGCCTTGGATTCTTGTGGGTTCCTAATTATGCTGCAGTGAGTAGCAAGATATTCCAGACATGACACCATTAAGGCATCATCAGAGTCATCAGTCTTTAGATCAGCCAAGAAGACAGACAGCGCCCTCTTGTAACAGGTGGTGAAGTAAGGACTGTTGGAGCTGTTTGGATCCAACTGATCGCTTGATTCCTCTCCTTCCTCTTTGCCTTGTCGGTTTGGTTTCTGGGTAGAATCGAGGCTGGCTAGCAACGTTCTAGCTGACCTCAACACGTCTTTCATCTATCAAGCATCAAGGAGAGTTGAGGAAACAATCTCTGTTATATAATTTGTTGCATGCCTGGCAGAAGGGCAAGAAACAGTTTGCAGACAACTTCGAGTACATTTTGAGAAAAGCACATTCTCTTTTAATACACCTATGCAATAAATTTAAGTCCATACATCATCCACATAGTTGAAAGTGATATTATCACTTAAGCAAGCAAAAAGTTCAGAAATTCACACGATGAATTCATTTAATCAGAAGTAAGACCAAAGAAAGTCTCAAATGCAAAACATTGTAAAGTTACTTCCCTGCATGTTTCATTTTAAATCACGAACTACCCTTCCAATGTCAATACAAAGCTTGGATCTAAACTTGTTACATTGAAGATATAAGATCTACCAAAATTCTTGATTTTCAGCTTTCCTCAAAACTCATACTTTCATATTTTACCATACAAGAATAAGTAACAAACATCACCATATTGAAACTGATGCAGCATGCAGCATATCACAAATCAAATCTTTTCAGAGGCAGTTTTAAAAAAGAAACGTTGTAAAATGATCTAAACATGTTGTACATCCCTTGTGCTTAGTACATTTTGTTGTGTAACTGTTACCTGATGGTTTCGAGCATGTTTGCTCATAGAGGCCAGAATCTGTCCCAAAAGTTGAAACACTGACGAACGGACATCACTGGCGAGTACAAGCAGTTCCTTAGACTCTGTCCCAGGTGTTTTGTGCCTGCAAGCCAGGGCACATTGGTTTAGAAGAGTGACTCCAATGGAGAGCACTGATGAAACCCCTGGCAACAAGGCTGGTTTCTTGGAAGGTTTCAGTTTATGAAGGCACTTTACTATTTGTTGTTGGAACTGTGACAAGAAAAATATCATTATAATCATCATTAAAACCATCACCAAAACCATCACTACCACTATCACCATCATCACCATCATCATCATCATCATCACCATCATCACCATCATCACTACCATCACCATCATCATCATCATCATCATCATCATCATCATCATCATCATCATCATCTTCATCATCACCATCACCATCGTCATCATCACCATCATCATAGTCATCATCACCGTCGTCACCATCACCATCATCACCATCATCATCATCATCATCATCATCATCATCATCATCATCACTATCTTTTCCCTTCTCCATCATCTTGTTATCCATCCATTCTTACCGATTTAAGATACTCTTTAAACAACGAAACTGAACTTCCTGTCCACGTTGCCTTCTTGAGCCACATAGAAATGAGCCCTTCAGAGACATCCTTGTACTCAAGTGCAGTTGCAAGTTTTGAATCATCCTGAATGAGAATTGCATTAATAAAAAAAAGTAGGAGTTATATCTTGGAAGCAGTTTGTTAGACATGCGAATGTTATTCCAAGAGGATATCCACATATCCACACAGCTGAAAGAGGAGCACTGAACAATTATTTGAAGTAAAATTTTATTTATAACACCTCTAACATAAATATTTTGTGTTGACCTGCAAATTCAATTGACGTATTTCTATTTGAAAGGTATTTAAGAGAAAACATGACAACATCATTGTAAGCAACATCAGACAGAAGTGCTCATAATTTAGATCACCTCACTCTAGATTTCTCACCTGCTGGAGAAAATTTCCAAGTTCACATAAGAAAGAGGAGAACCAAGTAGTCAACTCTTTATTCTTCATGACGTCATCACCCTGAACACCTTTCAAGATGGCCGTCAGCAGCCTCCTGATCTCCGTAGAGAGCTCTACAAGGTCACATGATGGGTATCTTCCAGTTGATGACATCGTATCCAAACAGCTCACAGTCTGAGTATCCAACGACACCAATCCCAGCATGCATTGCACTTGGTTGCTGGCGGACAGGTGCAAGAGGGGAAGATGTCTGAGAATCTATGAAAAAATGAACGAATATTAGCGATAACATTTTCCTTTGTAATTTGTACTGCAGTGATTATTCAACACCTGACCCCATCTCAGAACCTATCAATAAATGGAAGAATATTGAGGATAATTTATTTTTTTTAATTTGTACTGCTATGATTCATCCTCTGGCCTTTTTATAGTTAAGGCACTGTGAGGATTTTTTTAGGCTTTTGAATGGTATACCTATTCTTTTAAGACCCATCAATTGCAAACTTAGACTCACATTCCATGAAATTTATTAGATCTATTAAGGAGTAAAATACCATGATTGTATTTCCCACTCCAACTTATTTATACAAAATACTATTTTCTACAAAAATATTCATCCTCTTCCAAGTATCAAAAACCTACGAATCTTACCTCAATATGATAAAATCCTGCACTCAAATTGTCCTCCACTGAAGAAGTTTGGTTGATCTTGGAACGTCTTTTCTCCTTAGATTGTTTCATTGGTTTGGAATGAACTCCTTTCTCTCCATCCTTTGTGACAGTACTTTTTATTGTGTAAAAAGTTCAATAACAAGAATATACAATATTAATTCAATACTTCATCAATTCATTTAACTGGAACAAAAAGTGATGTTTTTTCAACTCCCACCCCCAAATGAAATTTTGCCATCATTATGTCATTTTATATCATGTTAACCATACATTCCACACCATGACACACAGCATGTCTTTTATCAAACTATTATCCCACAATTTGAGTTATGTGCATGTACATGTAATTATGTTTTGTTTCTTTGTTTTTAATAATCAAAGCCAACAGATAATTCAGTTCACATAAATACTAGGGGTAGTAAATCCTGGGTAAATAAACATTACGGATCCTTTGGAAAAACATATTCTACGGAGCTCTCAACCTTATATGAAGCCATCTAGAACTTTCAGGCTAAAGAAATGTCTCTTCTTTTTTCTTTTCTTTTTTTTTGTTCTTACAATGATCTGTTCAGTTTCTTCAGACTGTCTGCCACAACTTTCACTACAGCATTCTGCATTGGTCTAGACTCCCTACAGGCTTCTGAATCCAGGAAACCCAGTGCTACACTCCTAGCTGTACAGGCATCACACTCATCGGTATCACCTGACTGCCTTGATCCACAAACAGCCTGGCACACAAGGCTAGCCACAGATGAGTGCATGCTTTCATCCATGAATGGTAGAAGAGTTAAAGCCTGGTGCAGGAGACTAGTCAGGAAGGCTCTGTAGATGTTGCTCTGTGTCACATGACCAATCTAGTAATAGAAAATAGAGAGAGTGATATACCACCTTGCAAAACTAGAAAGTGTGAAATATTATTCTTAAATATTTTAGCTACATCCCAACGTAATTTTGAAAGAAATTAATCTACATTTGCCACTCTGACCCAAACCCAAGGAGAGAGGCTGGGACTGCAAGGGTGCTAAAAGTCATTATCATGATGAAATATGGCACATGCAGTTTCAATGACAATGATTTATCATACTGCCAATGAAATGCGAGATTGGGCGCATTGGGCGTAAGTACCAGGTAAAATTAGCTGCAGAGCTTACTGATTTATTTCATGAAAGGGCTGACATATAAAACCTCCAGTTACTGGACTTTGCTACACTTCAAAAATGTTTTTCCAAACTCCAACCTCCTAAATGAAATTTTGCCATCATTATGTCATTTATATCATGTTAACCATACATTATACACCATCCTTGTTCTGTTATCTTTTTCAAAAAAAGGTACAAAAACAAGCAATTCTCACCAAGCCATCCCATCTGCTGCAGTTACTCTCAGATAGTAGCACCGTATGCTCCAGGGCCTGAGAGATGCAGCTCTTGAAACTCTCCTGCATAGATGATTCCTCCAAATTACCATGAAGAACCAAACATCTTCCTTGTTGCCACAGCAACTGATGCTGCAAATAAACATTGAAAATATATTCTATCCTGAATTCAAGCATACATAATGAAAAAAAAAAATCTATCACCTTTAAAGGTATGAAGAAAAAAGGGAATATCTTTGACAAGGGCAGGGAAAATGAAAATAGTTAAAAGTAAGATTGTCTTTCACAATTGATTTGATTTTTTTCCACATGGAGGAAAATATAACAAAGATAGCAGGTACATTACAATATGAATGTACTCATTACTCAATAATTTTCCCTTAGATCTAAATATAGGTAACAGAAGCTATCATAACCAATTAACATACCAATACATACAAGTACATAAATACTAATAAAATACCATCATAAAGACATCAAGTTCTTTGAATGATGATTTCTTGTTTTAAAGGAATGTGAAAAAGTGACATTTCCTTAAATCTGACCATCATAAAATAGATCTGACAAAATCCACATCTATGCTAATGAGGAGAATCGTGGAATATCATTTTACCATAACAATATATAATAAACTATTTAAACCATTTTTTCCTTTTTTGAAGGAGCTGCTCCTAGAAAATATCTTCTAAGGTTTATATAAAAAGAAAAAAAATCTATACTCACTTTTAGGAAACACAACTTTTCAACACCCTGTGCATCTGAAGGGGACATTACTCTCAGCCAATCAGAAGTATCTGAATAGGTATGGAGGTAATGGACATCTCCATTCTTCATAGGGGTGTTCAACATCAGAAGGGGCACGTTCTCCAAGAGGTTTGTGTGTTGTCTCAGCATCAAATGCAGCTCTCCCCAACCATAGCAAAGTAGAAGAGTCGAGAATGCAAGACTCTGAGGTTTGAGAGAAGAAGATACAAAAGAGAGCCGTAAATATCCATCATTTTTTCAAGACACCATACAACACTCTCATAAACAGCACTTATTAGTTGCAATGTAATGAAATAAAATGAAAAATACAAAGTTACATGAAACATTCATTTATCAAGCATTCAGTTTAATTATATACATGTATGTGTCGACAAGTTTGTTCATTCATTTCCCTCATTTAAACAAAATTTTGAACATTGTTAAATCTTTATATGCAAATCAGAGATGTATCTGGATGACAGAGAGAACAATTAGATCATGGCTGTTTCCCACTTGTTAAGGAATTGATATCTATTCCCTTCTTCTTGAAATTCAAACAATGCCATAAATGACTCCAGCCCCGATTTTAGTGGCGTTGGCAAAATAAAGAGAGAAAGTGTATTTGTACCTGGTAATCATGTGAAAAGTTTCCAAGCAGAGGCTTCAGCATATCATCTGCCATCGTGTCAAAGAGCTTCCGCACTTGACCTTTGACCTGTCCAACCTCTGCAGCATCCACCATCTTGGAATTCATAAGGAACGTGTGGAGCACTGATGCAGCAACTTCAAATCGTGCGACGGCATCGCTGTTTTCATCGGCCACCCGTTTGATAGCTTTCCTTTTCTTCTTGCTTGGTGGCGGGTCAATGGAAGTCTGAGTCGTCTGATGTATGACAGCTGGTAGGTGATTGGTCACGATGTCTTGCATGATGATATCCCATAATGCAACAGTTGAGCCTGGTGTAAGCGACTCTACAGCAACCCCGAAGCTAGAGTGTGCAGATTTACAAAGCGATTCAGTCTCAAATAATGTTTACACTTAGAAGCAATCAATGTTGTACAAATGTGTTACTGATTAGATAGAGAGTGGTGTCTAAAGCCTTAAATTACATTTAAATGGTAATCACTGGGATAGAATTTTTCTTACAGTACCCTCTTCCTGTAAAGTCAATAAATAGGTCTTCACACAAAAAGTCTGTAACATAGACGATTAAGTCCAATCAACCAACAAAAACAAAAATCTAAATGTTTGTCAAGATACAACTTGGAAACTTTTCCACACTGCATGCTCATCTTAACAGCACTAATATCTTTTTACCTGATTAAATCTCCAATTCCAGATTATCAAAAATGCACATGTCAGCAGGTTAGGGCTGGGACTAAAAACCGGGTACCCGAGTCCCGCCCGAGAGCCTCGGGACCCGGGTCAAAATATTAGATAACCGATACCCGAAAATGAGTATTTAATTATCACCTATGTATGTACACGACAAGGCGGTAGATGAACGTCGAACAGCCATTTACTATTTACATGTAAAAAAAATCCATGTAGCGCTCTAGCGCACCATTGCAGTGATGCGCTTTTGATTCGTTCAACTCACTGTGAAACATAACCTTACACATTCGTATACACAGAGAGCAAAGCTCACAGCCGCTATTCGGAGACTGCTCATTGGTTCATTGAACCCATGACATAATTTGCATTTAGTGCCCTTCCCCCTTCTTTGCAGTGAACGATAAGTCTATGAGCGATTAACGGGCGTAAAGTTTACAAACTCATGCATATTCAACAGTCGCTCCACACTCGCACGTGGCATCTCACAACTCGTACACTATTAAACAGGTATTTTTAACATCGACGATCACGATCTGACACTGTCACAATATCCTGAAACTTTAGCTAAGAAGTTACCAATTACTGAAATCAGATTAAGAGTACATGAACGATATATCCAAAATAATATCCTTCATTGTTCATGCGAAAGTGAAAAGCAAGGCTGTGAGAAGCAAAGGATGTCTACAGTGCGCGCGATTAACATTTTCATTCATAAAATTGGGCTTGTGACGTCATTTCATGAGCGGTCCGTTAATAACAAGTCATGACAAGTCATATGCCAGCCAGCCAATGAAGGTATGCGCTTTTTTTTTTTCTTTTTTCTTTTTTCCTTTCATATACCGCGGCGGCATTGGGCGGAAAGGCGCTTTGTATAAACAGATCGAATTTCAAAAGGGAACCGCATGTGTGTGTTAAAGGATGAAGTTGCAGTCGGACAGAGAAGAAAATGTTGGCTTGATGATTTTTTTTGATGAATGATGAGTTTGATGAATGATGATATTTGATGTCTGATGAAGATAATTGTTTTGATGATGTTATTATCTTGATAATGATGATATGATGATGACATCTTTGATGATTATGATGATCGATGATGATATCAATGGTGCTACTGGCGAAGAGAGAGGACCCGGCATGTATTGATGATTTTATGTGTACTAGTAGTGGTACGTGTGTGTGAATTTCAATAATTGGCGGGTTGATCACACGTTGAGAATGAAACTGTCGGTGAGACGATGACCGCGTGCGTGAGGACTCGCAATGTGTATAATTAGAGTATGAGGAGTGTAGATACTACAGAAAGCTCGCCATTTTCGCCAGGCAAATCAATACTCCGTGTGAACAGTGAAGTTTGTGTACAAAGTGAGTAAGTGACTCCATCTCTACGATCACGATGTCAAAATTCCCAAGAGCTGCCCGTACAAAATTATTAAGAATCATCATGATCATCGTCTCAAACGAGTTTTTCTTCATAAGATTTCTTTGTATTCCCCTTCCTTTTTTATAAGTACATGTACATTCATGTATTTTGGATAAACATGTGCGAGGGACTGTTGACCGCGCGTGACTACCTAAGGCGCTGGCGTGCTGGCATGATTAGACGGTAGACAATTTCTACAGATTAGATTTAGGCGGCTTATGCCTATCCTGTCTTGCGCCCACGCGATTTCCTCCGCCTGTTTTGTTGTTGTTGTTGTTGTTGTTGTTGTTTTTGTTTTTTCCTCAAATGGTTTATTTCAGTTGCCAAACACAAAGGAGTTTTCCCACAGTGTTTGTAGCTTCTTAGGGGTAAATATTGGCTTGTAATTCGTGTTATATCATTTTCGGGTAACCGGGAACCCGCCCGAAAAATAGTCGGGTTCCCGAATTGAAAAAATACCCGAAACTCCCACCCCTACAGCAGGTACAGGTGTAAACATTACATTACATTAGTATTCAAGGAATTTCTTCCAACCAAGTACCCAAATGCTACTCCTAGGTTGAGATTGACAAGAGTGGATTAATGATGTCTTGCCAAATGACCAAGTGCCATACTGAGGCTTGAACCAACAACTGTTGCATTTCCAGTCAAGTGTTTAAACCAATCTACCAAAATATGGAATGTTACCTTGTGAAGAAGCTTGCTGGCAGCTGAACCGAAGATGAAAACTCCTTCTTTCTTAGAATGGATGACAGCAGACCTTTGGTAAGTCTATCAATCTAATTGAAATATAGAAATCATGAATTGAAAATACCAGGATTAGTGATCCTGCCACAGTATCCGTGGCTCCCCCGAAAAAATAATTAAAAATTAAAAAATTAAAAAACTGAAAATAAAAAAAATAGAAAAGTTTTAAAAATTCAGCGGAGCAAGCAAATTGATAGCAGTCTTTATTAACCCACAGGTTATAATTTAGGAAGTAACCCTACATTTACAATAAAAAATACAAGCATTAAAGTCCCACATTTCATCAAGCTAATTATATACATTGCATAGGGTTTGGATTACATATAGCATGTGAAGGAAATTATGTTACATCCACTACTTGAACTCACAGAAAGGGAACATATGTGAACCTCTTTAGTAGATAAAAAAGAATAATGAAAAACACATTATGCCACAACCACTACTTTATAAAGGGCCATTCCTAAACTGGAACTTCTGATTCTGTAATGGTTTGCCATTTCTTACACACCTGTCTTAGTTTGGTGTATGTTTCTATGATTGATCTCAAGAAAGCATCCCTCGACTCTGCCAGTCTGGCATCAACTTGATCACCAAGGCCATGGTCACTATTAGTCACTGTTGCTAAGTTATCATTGTTTATATTGGTTGCTAGGAGACAAGGCCACACCTCCTGGAGCTTTGTTACTATGATGTTGTGATCCAAGGAGAAGATGATGTCCAAGCAGCCATACCAAGCAGGGTGGAGTCTACAAAACAGAAAACATGGTGAAAATATCCTTTTAATTCACTTTTAAACTCAGGAATTCTTCTTTATATTTTTTTCTAAATAGCTACATGTAACAAAGTTTGAACAATTAAGTACTATCCCACAACAAATGCAAACAGACAGCCATTTATTATGTTTTCTCAGCAAACTGTACAAATTTTTGAAAATCTCCATTTTAAAATTCAAAATCCATCATCAGACAAAAACAAAAACACACACACACAAAAAAAAAATATATATATATATATATATATATATATATATATATTCTTTCGACCCCTAGGTGCCACCAAGTTCACAAACAATAGCAGCAAAACAAATTCATGACATGGTTTTTCAATATAATTTTTGCCTTTTTCATAGCTCATTTTGATTCAAACATTGTTCAATATTATCTTACTCTAAAATTGATGAACCCATCTTGAATTCAGAGAAGAAAATAAAAGCTTTTCTTTGTCAAAAATTATAACATACTATGTCAAAATTTGGAAGGTTGAAACTGATTAGATGACCACTGGAAGGATTAAATTGTATTTACCTTATATCTCTCTGTAATGTATTTGTACTCTGACCTCAGTTTTGTCTAATAGATAAACAAATAAGGTACAATGAGTATGATGGGTATAGTTTATTACCTTTTGTTAGCCATGAGATGGGAGACAACATCTTTAAACCAGTCAAATTTCTTTGTCCTCTCTGCTTCTTCTTCCATCACCTGATAAATTAGACAAAACATCCAAAATACATGACAATCATTAAAACATTGTGCTGTTCTCTCAAGGAAAAGATTGCATGCTTTTGATTTGATTTGATAAGATTCGATTTATTGGTTTCTGCATCATATTTTAAACATACATTTTTCAGATATGGTACAGATCTCATGCATAGTATATAATTATATTTGTTGAATGCATAATTGAATACATAATTGAGTATATAATTTTCCACAAATGAAACTAGTCAAGAGAAATCAAAGAAAGAACATTTCTTCTCGCAGTTCTCAGGGCAGTTGTGTCACTGCTTTTTTCAGGTGCATTGTCTGACAACAGTGAGATTGTACATTTTGTTTCAAGGATTTTATTCATATATCACTGCTTTTAGTTCCTCTTGTAGCATTATCACCAAACTTACAGCATAGCACGTATGAGAAGAGGCCAATTTGAGGAGTGCTTCCATAGTGCAGAGCTTCCTTTCCCACGAAGCATCAAAGCTGGTCGAGGGTTGACTGTTGGATTTGAAATTCATCAAACTACACATCTTCTGCAGCATCGCAAATGTCAGATCAGGACTGGGCCTAGATGGGACAAAAAGTATTAGGAAGATGATCTCCAAAGAAATGCTTGCATTCTTCACAAGTTCACTGATAATAATATGCCATGGAAAAGTGGTTTACAAAAATCAATGGCAGCAATCTTTCAGAATAAATGACAGCAATATGTAACTCTGTAAACTCTGATTCTGGTCAACATTTTTTATGATGAATTCACCATTTAATACTTTACATTGGTTCACATTCCACTGCAAACAGTTCGCTATCATATTTCTAAGGTAACATTTATATAATAGTTTTATATACTCAAACAAATTCAATTTTTTTTTATAAGTTTTAAGTTTTCTAGTGGTACTAAAACCTATTACAATAATTTTGTACTTTTTAAGACTCGAGGTATCTACTTACTTGAAGCTTGTGAGGAATGCAGAGTAGATTACAGGCAGTCCATAAACAGTGCTAGCTTCTCCTGACTGCACAAAGGGAAAAATATTCAAATAAAAGGTTAGTTTGGACCATATGGGAGAGGGTAAAGATTTCTAGTTTTATATGTTAATACTCCTACTCTAATTGGGGAAGGTGATGTTGATAAACTGTTTTTTTTTTTAAGCTTTTTGTTTGTTCTTTGCTTCAGGAATCTTCAAGTTAGCCTTTTGCAATTAATTACAGAAACAAATCACATGGACTAAAAAAGAACCATATCTTTATCTTTATATTTGTAACATTGGTATTATTCTTTTAATGATTCTTTCTTCTGAGGAAATATGATACATCTAAGTTAAATCTAAATTAAAGATTTTGTCACATAGAAAGCAAAAGATTCTTTTTTTATTTTACCACATGCTGCTAATATCAATGTGAAAGAAATGGACCAAATACAGACAGTGGTTCCTGCCCTTTCTAAATGTTGTGTAGTTTTGTAGCATTCTACATCAGAAGATGAATGAACAAAACACAACATAAACATTGTTTTTTCACAAGTAGGAAAAAAAGATGAATAAAGGACATACCTTGGACTGCAAGAATTCCATGAATTTGTCGACCACATCTGCCCACACTCTGCCATCTTTCTTTTGTTTGTCTCCCTCCTCAGACATCAGGTACATTCTGTATGCCTCGGACATGTTCCTAATACATAATTTTTAAAAAATTGTTCCTGTCAATGCATGCAGTTTCTCATATTTGTGTGGCAGTAAGATAT
This sequence comes from Heliocidaris tuberculata, assembly GCA_025618425.1. Lineage (NCBI taxonomy): Eukaryota > Metazoa > Echinodermata > Echinoidea > Camarodonta > Echinometridae > Heliocidaris > Heliocidaris tuberculata. Next base: position 6,378,212 of record CM046847.1, on the reverse strand, counting down.
TGCACAAAGACAAACCAATTTGGCCAGTCTTACTCTTATTCAGAAGTAAGAAAAATGTGTGGTGTGGCATTGTTTGAAGACCTATGAAGCCTTTTGTGCTACAGTTATTTTTCACAGATGAACCTCTTCCAGTGATCTGTTGTGCAATTGTGAGCAAAAGCTCCCAACTACCTGTATTAACCACACTTCACATCCTTCTTTGATCTTGACGGTGTGAAATCCCTTTGGATGAAATCGTCCCTTTCTCACAAGGTGAACATAAGATGAATTCAGAGTACAAACCAAGGACAAAATCAGAGCAAGCACTGAGTGAAATCCACCGAGGACAGTCTAGGACAAACACAAGAGGACTTTCCCTAGCTATTTGGCATTTAAGTTCTCATAGAATTATACAAGATATCAGTCACAGAACCTGAGCTCATGACACCTACCTGCTGAAAAGGAGAGTCCTAACAGAACTACCCAGTGAATTCAGGCTGGCTGCAGCTATCTCCTTGTTGCCATGGCGATGAGATGAGAGTATGGAATGCAGGTTCAGACAAGGGAGGATAAGCTGTTCACTTGTGAGACTGTACGCCTGCAACAAAGGAAAGGTAAAGGGCTAGGGAGATACTGCATTTCTCGTCTTTTCTTTGTAAATGACTATTACAATTCTGATTCATGAGAATGTGTTCGACCAACACTGTATACAGGCATGTCCAAGGTATGCCACATACGTTATCAAGTATTATGGAATTGCATTACTGCATTGTGAACATAAATTGAAGTAATCATATCATCTTAACCAATTTTTTGTCTGATTCAAAATTTAGGAGGGTATCAGCTCGATACAGTCACGAGATGTACTAAAATCTTAGCTGTGGTCTGCAACATATGGGACAAAAAAGCTTGGACTTGCAGGTATGCTTCGATCTTCTTTGACATACATTATCAGTATTACAGGAAAGGAGAGCAATATCAAGAATCTGCAAACTAATTTGAGAGAGATTGGGTATCCATTTCACTACAAAATTATTTTGTGATGCAGTGTTTTATACCATATCAACAAACAAATTTTTTTTCACATAAAGGAAAAATAAACAAGTGCAGTTTGGCATATAGAAATTATCAGGATCTAAAAATTATCAGGAACCTTATGACTTACATAAAGTGACAATGTTCATCTTTCAAGTCAATTTCTGGTTTTAGACCCTAAAACACAATAAGCCTTCAAAAAACCAACAAAAAAAAGAGATCACTGCTGAAAGCTGTCTTCTGTTTACCAACGTGGAAGTGTCGTGGTATATTCCATTCCTTCACTTGACTCTCAATCCAAGGATTGAAGGTTCGAATCTCAGCCTGGCACTTACGTCTTTTGGCAAAGACATTAATCCACATTTGCCACTCTCCACCCAGGTGTGAAATGGGTACCTGGCAGGATTTATTCCTTGAAATGCACCGTGCGCTGATTATGGCTGCCGGAACTAAAGCCAGGGTAATAATATCCAAACCCTTAGGAAGCACAGAGGGACGTTACAAACGTGATATGCGCTATACAAGAATGGTCTATTATTATTATTAATAAACAAATAGCAACATTTGCAATAAAACTCAAAATGTTTACCCACCCTCTTGCCATTCTGTTGCTGTTGAAGGAGACTGGCACATTTTGTCAAAGCCTTGCCCAGGACTTTCAAGATTTGACTACACTCATCTAAACAAGTGTTCTCTTCTAGTTGTCTGGTTGCCATCTGAACTAAAGCAACTGTCAAAGCAACCTGTACAGGGCAAAGAAAATAATTAGTAGCAAAGAAAACAAAATATGAGAATGCAATTAAATATAATGCATGATGCATACTTTAACTGTGCTCCTAGACAAGAAAGTATTCAACTTGTTGATATTTGTTTGACAAAAAGGGGAATTCCAGCGTAATAGACATGACAGTCTGACCATTTTCGGGTTATTTAGGACAGTTTTAATCAAAACCAAGAGTCCTAAAACATATTTTAGTAACTGATGGTTACATTTTTATTTTTCAATGGGTCTCAATCAATTTTGGCTTAGTATTCAACAGTTTGAAATGTCTACGACATCACCTAACAACCTTTCCTTTCCAGGCAAGGCTGAGGCATGCCCGATACCGTCAACTATTATAACTGTGAAAGGCTGCGAGTAGGACTAGGTGGTGCTGTAGTCATTTCATGGTATCACTTACCAAAGATTCAAACTTGGTGTTCTGTACAAAGCGAAGCTTCTCATTGGTGAGAGTCATATCACAGCAACCAATAACAACATCAGATACTTTCTCCTTCAACAGGGTGGATAGCAAGGCCTTGAATAAATAGACAATAGAGTATGGAACACAGTTCAAAAGGATTCAAACTCCTGACATGAGAAGAGATAATGTAACAAACTTGGTAAAAAAACCCTCCATAAATGCCCTTTTTAGGGGACAGATCATCAGCATGTTGTTTGCTCTGTTGTTTGAAGTTCCATGCTGGTTTTCGATATTTTGAAATGAAAATATGAGTATTAAATGCCATTTCTGTAAAGAGATATTGCAAATTTTTTACTATCAAATTTCATTCTACATACATGTAGAGGTAGAAGCAACTTTTGCAAGCTATGAAGTAAACCAAGACTCGATTAAACCTAGACTCGATTATTAAAAATTGTATTTATTTTTTGTTGTATACTCAAGAACTTGAGAGTCATATACATCTAAGTACCTGATTACAATCAACTCTATCTATGTTCTAAAACTAATTTCTAGGGGGAAGAAAGGATACTTACGGAGCAAAGATTTCCACGAAGACATATTGGTTTGCCTTCGCGTTGGATTGATGACATTTCTTGACTCTTGAGGGCATCATGCAAGAAGAGCCACAGGGATTGCTCATCAGCATCAGAAATACCATCTCTGTCATGATTCAATACAATCAAAACTTGGATTAAGATTTCTTTTACATACTATTTTGTGTGAATTACACTCTTCTCTCTCCCTCTCCCTTTTTGGGGAAGTCTTATATATATTCTATTTCTGTTTTTTTCTGCTCCGTTTGCACTGCTTCATACCTCTTTTATCAATGACGTCCATGTGTTTCTCTCAAGCTCAAGCTCATAATCATTTTTAAATATTCTTTTCTCATCACTTTATCTTTATCAGATTACAATCGAAAACCAGGCAACTTGATACACACATTTCTTCTCGATTTATCAACACATAATGATTTTAACCAGCGATGCTAATACCCTCACAGTTAACTTTCACATTTTACATATGAAAATAGAGATCTGATAACCCATGGCTCTGTTCAAAGCCTATCCAGTATGGCAATATAAATGCTACGAAACCATTTTACATTATTTCTATAGAATCAAAATTACAGTAATTTTTTCTTAATCTTCACCATTTCAAGTTGAACAATATACATGTACTTACTTCTCACTATTCAGTAGTTTAAAGCATACCCAATCCAGTAAGACCTGATGCTTGTTGGGTAGGAAGCACTGGTTAGACATCCAGCCAAACCTTGCTAGCTTTACTCGATCAGCTATGGGCAAAGAGTTGTCTTTTAGCCTCTTATGAAGACCTAAAATGATAGATAAACAGCAAGGAAGGTGAAGTAGAAAATTAGAGTGAAGAAAAATGAGATAAGCAAGCCATGGCAAGGTACAAATTTCAGTTTTAAACATTAATAAACAGATATGGCTGATTTATACTTTTCTTCAGCACAAAGTTAGTACCAGTTAGAATATTGAGCTTCTTCATGTAAGTTGTTACTTGTTTCCACGATGCTAATCCTGTAAAAAAAAAAAAAAGCATCAAAGTATTTGGCTATGAACTTGCTGGTGCTGTACAATGATGTTTGATTTGTTTTTCAAGTAGGGTCTAGAGTCTACTCTTGATGGCTATTAATGAAAGGCAAATATTTATTGTTGTTATTTGTCTCTTGGTCAGTAATCAAATGATTTCATTTATCAAAAATAACCAAAATTAATTCAAAGTCTGGATACTTCTTATTTCTCATTTTACCCACTCACGGAACTGCCACTATGAGGGACTGTGTCAATTTCGGCGGCAGTCAAGACCTCTAAATTGAAGCAGTTAAAACACCAATATAATCAGCAAAATTTTGAGAAAATACTCCCTCTTACATTTTAGGATGATAGAATATCTGATTTCATGCCAGATTTGTCAATAGAATATTTATCATCTTGATCAAGTGAAATTTTCAGGCTGTTTTACTTTTAGGCGGGGGATCTTGCTCCTTTCCAGCACACATATATGTGCTTGAGATCATACACTTGCTATGAGAGGCAATTCTTCATAGTACAAAGGTACGGAGTGTAAAGTTATCTACAATAACCTTGCATATGTGTGAGTGCATTTTACCTTATTTTTTCACTCACTTTATATAGTTACCCCCTATAATATTTTTATTTTTTATCATGCTTCTTCCGCTTCTTTCCCTCCCTTTTCCTTCTCCCCCTCCCCCCTCTCTCTCTCCCTCCCACACTATAATAAATGTGAGGAAAAAGAACAACAAACACTAGCTCTATATAAGTATTAAATTCAGAAGAAAAAAAAAATAGAGGGCACACAAACACACCAACAAAAAAAAGAGAGAAAAAAGATCAAACAATACATGTCAAGTCTTTTATAGAAAAAAAAATAGATGCACGTGAATTAGATCTACGAAATAGTAAACTGGCAATTTGATTGACATCAAACTAATAGACACCGGGAACAAGTCGAGTTGAGCTTGCTCCAATTTTTCAGCTCACATCTCACCAGTACCATAGCTCTGCAGCCAACTCATTTATATATGTGTGGGACAACAATTAATAGATTTTCAATTCAAATTTGTTCTGGTCGTCCAAGTAGACCCACTGGGATTAACAACGATCTAGAGAATCAATAATTAGGTTCACTCACATATCATATAATGAATAAAACCAGATTTCATTAAAAACTATTCTTGTCATTCATAATAAAGGCTTCAGAAATTTTTGAAAATCACACATGCTTACCTGCGTAGTACGCTGCCATCTTGAATCGCTCCTTGAAACTGGCGACCAATAAGCCAGCGACCAATAAGAGGATTATGGTGTCGTCAAAATCTCCAATCAAAAAGGAAAAAGAAAATTTTCCGGATCTCCATTGGCGATAACGTCAATGGGAATGAAGGACTAGATTGGAAGGCTTTTAAAACTATTGTATGACATTTTAACTAAATAATGACCTATATGAGATTAAAGCTGAATAGTTGCTCTTCACTCTCATATATTTCACATGCCGAAACTTTTTGTATGGGTCTTACTGTTTTAAAGTGAAATCAGAGCTCAAAACGGCATACCGGAGGTCTTATCTGCACAATATACGCAAAAAATACAAATGTCGTTTTTAAATTTGAAGCCTTTTAAAACTACCGTATGACATTTTAACTAAATAATGACCTATATGAGATTAAAGCTGAATAGTTGCTCTTTACTCTCATATATGTCACATGCCGAAACTTTTTGTCTGGGTCTTACTGTTTTAAATTGAATTTAAGGCTCAAACTGGCATACCGGAGGTCATATCCGCACAATATAGCGGAAATGTACAGAATTCGTTTTTAATTTTGAAGCCTTTTAAACTATCGTATGACATTTTAACTAAATAATGACTCATATGAGGTTAAAGCTGAATTGTTGCTCTTTACTATCATATATTGCACATGCCGAAACTTTTTGTCTGAGTCTTACTGTTTTAAAGTGAAATCAGGGCTCGTACCGGCGTACCGGGCGGCTTATCCCCACATTGCACACGGATATAGGCGAAATGCGTTTTTAAGTTTCAAGGCTTTTAAAACTATCGTATGACATTTGAACTAAATAATGACTTATATGAGGTTAAAGCTGAATAGTTGTTCTTTACTCTCACATATGTCATCTGCTGAAACTTTTTGTCTGGGTCTTACTGTTTTAAAGTGAAATCAGGGCTCAAAACGTCAAACCTGCGGTCTTATCCGCATAGTACACACGGAAGTGGACGAAATTCGTTTTTAAATTTCAAGGCTTTGAAAACTATCGTATGACATTTTAACTAAATAATGATTCATATAAGATTAAAGCTAAAAAGTTGCTCTTTACTCTCATATAGGTCACATGCCGAAACTTTTTGTCTGGGTCTTACTGTTTTAAATTGAATTCAAGGCTCAAACTGGCATACCGGAGGTCATATCCGCACAATATAGCGGAAATGTACAGAATTCGTTTTTAATTTAAAGCCTTTTAAAACTATCGTAAGACATTTTAACTAAATAATGACCTATATGAGATTAAAGCTAAATAGTTGCTCTTCACTCTCATATATGTCACATGCTGAATCTTTTTGTCTGGGTCTTACTGTTTTAAATTGTATTCAAGGCTCAAACTGGCATACCGGAGGTCATATCCGCACAATATAGCAGAAATGGACGAAATGCAATTTTAACTTTCAAGGCTTTTAAAACTATCGTAAGACATTTTAACTAAATAATGGCCTACATGAGATTAAAGCTGAATAGTTGTTTTTTTACTCTCGTATGTGTCACATGCCGAAACTTTTTGTCTGGGTCTTACTGTTTTAAAATGAAATCAGGGCTGAAATCTGCGTTTTCTCCCTTTTCTTGTCAGAATGTTTTTTTTTTTTTTTTTTTTTTTTTGTAAGAGGTTAAATTTGTTCATGTTCTTTGTACTTGAAGTTGTAAAGAGAAATTCTTCAACATTTAACTTAATATGTATTCCATTATTTATTCATAATTTCATACAATGCTCTTCACGACAGTCAAAGTTATGTCCAACTTGATTTTACTTTCGATTCAACACTGCGGAAAACAGCGAATATGCCGGTTACCATGTGTATTGTGCGGATAAGACCTTCGGTATACTGTTTTGAGCCCTGAATTCACTTTAAAACAGTAAGACCCAGACAAAAAGTTTCGGCATGTGACCTATATGAGAGTAAAGAGCAACTATTCAGCTTTAACCTCATATAAATCATTATTTAGTTAAAATGTCATACGATAGTTTTAAAAGCCTTGAAATTTAAAATCGCATTTCGTCCATTTCCGTGTGTAGTATGCGGATAAGACCTCCGGTATGCTGTTTTGAGCCCTGATTTCACTTTAAAACAATAAGACCCAGACAAAAAGTTTCAGCATGTGACATATATGAGAGTAAAGAGCAACTATTCAGCTTTTATCTCATATAGGTCATTATTTAGTTAAAATGTCATACGATAGTTTTAAAAGCCTTGAAAGTTAAAATTGCATTTCGTCCATTTCCGTGTGTAGTATGCGGATAAGACCTCCGGTATGCCAGTTTGAGCCTTGAATACAATTTAAAACAGTAAGACCCAGACAAAAAGTTTCGGCATGTGATCTATATGAGAGTAAAGAGCAACTATTCAGCTTTAGTGTCATATAGATCGTTATATAGTTAAAATGTCATACGATAGTTTTAAAAGCCTTCAAAGTTAAAAATGAAATTCGTCCATTTCCGTGTTTACTATGCGGATAAGACCCCCGGTATGCCGTTTTGAGCCCCAATTTCACTTTAAAACAGTAAGACCCAGACAAAAAGTTTCGGCATGTTACATACATGAGAGTAATGAGCAACTCTTCAGCTTTAACATCATATGAATCATTATTTAGTTAAAATGTCAATCGATAGTTTTTAAAGCCTTGAAAATTCAAATTGCATTTCGTCCATTTCCGTGTGTACTATGCAGGTAAGATCCCCGGTATGCGGTTTTGAGCCCCAATTTCACTTTAAAACAATAAGACCCAGACAAGAAGTTTCAGCATGTGACATATATGAGAGTAAAGAGCAACTATTCAGCTTTTATCTCATATAGGTCATTATTTAGTTAAAATGTCATACGATAGTTTTAAAAGGGTTCAAAATTAAAAACGAATTTTGTACATTTCCGCTATATTGTGCGGATATGACCTCCGGTATGCCAGTTTGAGCCTTGAATTCAATTTAAAACAGTAAGACCCAGACAAAAGTTTCGGCATGTGATCTATATGAGAGTAAAGAGCAACTATTCAGCTTTAACCTCATATGAATCATTATTTAGTTAAAATGTCATACGAAAGTTTTAAAAGCCTTGAAATTTAAAATCGCATTTCGTCCATTTCCGTGTGTAGTATGCGGATAAGACCTCCGGTATGCTGTTTTGAGCCCTGATTTCACTTTAAAACAGTAAGACCCAGACAAAAAGTTTCGGCATGTGACATATATGAGAGTAAAGAGCAACTATTCAGCTTTAATCTCATATAGGTCATTATTTAGTTAAAATGTCATACGATAGTTTTAAAAGGCTTCAAAATTAAAAACGAATTCTGTACATTTCCGCTATATTGTGCGGATATGACCTCCGGTATGCCAGTTTGAGCCTTGAATTCAATTTAAAACAGTAAGACCCAGACAAAAAGTTTCGGCATGTGATCTATATGAGAGTAAAGAGCAACTATTCAGCTTTAGTGTCATATAGATCATTATATAGTTAAAATGTCATACGATAGTTTTAAAAGCCTTCAAAGTTAAAAATGAAATTCGTCCATTTCCGTGTTTACTATGCGGATAAGACCCCCGGTATGCCGTTTTGAGCCCCAATTTCACTTTAAAACAGTAAGACCCAGACAAAAAGTTTCGGCATGTTACATACATGAGAGTAATGAGCAACTCTTCAGCTTTAACATCATATGAATCATTATTTAGTTAAAATGTCAATCGATAGTTTTTAAAGCCTTGAAAATTCAAATTGCATTTCGTCCATTTCCGTGTGTACTATGCGGATAAGATCCCCGGTATGCGGTTTTGAGCCCCAATTTCACTTTAAAACAATAAGACCCAGACAAGAAGTTTCAGCATGTGACATATATGAGAGTAAAGAGCAACTATTCAGCTTTTATCTCATATAGGTCATTATTTAGTTAAAATGTCATACGATAGTTTTAAAAGGCTTCAAAATTAAAAACGAATTTTGTACATTTCCGCTATATTGTGCGGATATGACCTCCGGTATGCCAGTTTGAGCCTTGAATTCAATTTAAAACAGTAAGACCCAGACAAAAAGTTTCGGCATGTGACCTATATGAGAGTAAAGAGCAACTATTCAGCTTTAACCTCATATGAAACATTATTTAGTTAAAATGTCATACGAAAGTTTTAAAAGCCTTGAAATTTAAAATCGCATTTCGTCCATTTCCGTGTGTAGTATGCGGATAAGACCTCCGGTATGCTGTTTTGAGCCCTGATTTCACTTTAAAACAGTAAGACCCAGACAAAAAGTTTCGGCATGTGACATATATGAGAGTATAGAGCAACTATTCAGCTTTTATCTCATATAGGTCATTATTTAGTTAAAATGTCATACGATAGTTTTAAAAGGCTTCAAAATTAAAAACGAATTCTGTACATTTCCGCGATATATTGTGCGGATATGACCTCCGGTATGCCAGTTTCAGCCTTGAATTAAATTTAAAACAGTAAGACCCAGACAAAAAAAAATCGGCATGTGATCTATATGAGAGTAAAGAGCAACTATTCAGCTTTAGTGTCATTATTGTTAAAATGTCATACGATAGTTTTAAAAGCCTTCAAAATTAAAAATGAAATTCTTCCATTTCCGTGTTTACTATGCGGATATGATCCCCGGTATGCGGTTTTGAGCTCCAATTTCACTTTAAAACAATAAGACCCAGACAAAAAGTTTCAGCATGTGACATATATGAGAGTATAGAGCAACTATTCAGCTTTTATCTCATATAGGTCATTATTTAGTTAAAATGTCATACGATAGTTTTAAAAGGCTTCAAAATTAAAAACAAATTTTGTACATTTCCGCTATATTGTGCGGATAAGACCTCCGATATGCCAGTTTGAGCCTTGAATTCAATTTAAAACAGTAAGACTCAGGCAAAAAGTTTCGGCATGTGATCTATATGAGAGTAAAGAGCATGCACTATTCAGCTTTAACCTCATATGAATCATTATTTAGTTAAAATGTCATACAATAGTTTTAAAAGCCCTGAAAATTAAAAACGCATAGCGTCCATTTCCGTGTGAACTATGCGGATAAGACATCGGGTATGCCGTTTTGAGCCCCAATTTCACTTTAAAACAGTAACATCCAGACAAAAAGTTTCGGCATGTGACATACATGAGAGTAAAGAGCAACTATTCAGCTTTCATCTCATATAATTCATTATTTAGTTAAAATGTCATACCATAGTTTTAAAAGCCTTCAAAGTTAAAACAATTTGCGTGCATTCAAATCGAAATTTTTTAGCTCTTCAATAATATCACCTTAAAGGAAATGTTTTCTGCTGCAATATAACTTAGTTTACCTTCACATCAAAGTGTCGAGTAATATTTTTTATGTCAATTTTATCATCTTATCACCCATGTTACACTTTAATTTTTTGGTTGGAACTTTTGAAGACACCATACCGCCAAATCCTATTGTTTTCCGCGCTAGCAGATGCCGGAAGTCTTATTGGTCGCGGACCGGAAGTCTTATTGGTCGCTAAAAGTAGCCAAATATCTTGAATGGTTGGATATTGCTATCTCTGCGGGCGCACGCGCACGACTCACTGAACTCTATGACATAGAGTTCAGTGGGCACGACTCAACTCTATATTCCCTCCATCGCTCACAAAGTTAATTTTAAAAATGCTTCATTTTACAGTAATTATCCCTCCATCTATGAACACATAGAAAAATGCCCTTCGAGAGGAGTGAGATTATGCATCATTATATTGCTGTACTTCCTTTGTTGAGGTGCCCTCATTCATTTCAGTGGCGGATCTACATAGGGGGAAATCCGGCCAGTGCCCCCCCCCCCCCTTTTGAAACCCAACTGTCATACCTTAAGTACACAAGGAAAAAAATTTGCCCCCTTAATTGTGTACTTTTCCTGTTCTGTGCCCCCTCTTATAAAATCCTGGATCCGCCCCTGCCCTCATTTAGGCAACTCTTTGGTGGGGAGGGGGGGGGGGCTATATAGGTTTTATCTAATTATGTTTTTGCCTTTAATTGTCTTATTACTTCTTTTTGACATTTTTTTCTTCATGTAATTTTATACTTCTTATTCATCCTCCCCCATCGACTCTACGATGGCCCTAAATGTTGACTGTATAGGGTGGAAATGCCATGAAGATCACCCCCAGCATATATAAACACACTTTAATGCCTAATAATTAGTATGGTAGAAATGTCATTTCCTAAAGTAAATGCATTTTTATTTGGGTAAAGAGATCGATAATGCTAGCTTATAAAAAGTTAATTTTCCCAACAGAATTTAGCCCTTACCGGGTCCCATTTTCAAGAGGAAAATCATTCCTGACATGTAATTTAGCTATACTTTATACAGCCCTTTTGTCAAATGAATAAGTTGTTTTCTATTCTGCTTAGAGTAACCATTTGTGAAGCAAACAAGCGTGCCAGTTCTTGTGAAATAAATTTGCCTTTATCGTGGTAAAATGTTATGTTTTTGGATTTTAACACTCAGTTCAAAGGCGTTTATCAGGCCCTGTGCATTTTTCCACAGGAAGCACGAAATGTCCTACCTAAGAAGACTAAACACCATTTTTTTCATACCTTTAACAAAATTCAAAACACAATGTTTTTCTTTATTTAATAATGATGTTATTATCATTACTATTATCATTATTATTAGGCCTTATTATCATTATTATTTTTATTATTATTATTATTATTATTATTATTATTATTATTATTATTATTATTATTATTATTATTATTATTATTATTATTATTATTATTATTATTATTATCATCATCATCATCATCATCATCATCATCATCATCATCATCATCATCATTATTGTATAATGAACATTGATTACTGTTCGTCTAAGTGGAAAGCTTCAGGTTCTAAAAGAGTGTCGGTACTAAAGTTATATTTAAGCATGGGTATAATTTAGATATTGGCTTTATTTTTGTCTGCATAAGTACATTTACTTGTTATAAGAAGATAAAGTATATATTACCTTAGTTAAGCTGTTCCTCTGCATGCAAAAACAAAACGTGGGGAGGCTGACTTAGAATTTTTTTCATGGTCTCTTTCATGTGTGTGTGTGTGTGTGTGTGTGTGTGTGTTCTTTCAGAAATTAAAGATAATGTTTTAGTTGTCATATGCATTTACTTTCATTGAAATGTTGAATTATGATTTATGTATAATTATTGAGAGGAATCAAAATAAAGATCACTGAAAAAAAAATAATGAACGGAAAAAAGCAATAGCTCGAAATAGATTAAGTCTACATCTTTAAAAATAGACTTATTTTGAATGTTGGACGGAAGGAGGACATACACGATAGTATTACAAACAGCTTTTAAAAACATATTCATTGTTACAATTGCCCTATACTTTAATTCGTCACCTATCAGATTTTAATCTATATCTTGTTCAGAAGTTGTACTGTGTTATTTTATTTATGAATGGCATGTTATGGAATTATATCATTTGTATTTTTTATTGCCCTGTTGAATTATACTGTGTCATCAATGCTTAATTTGTAGTATTCATTTTGAAAATCTGAATCAAGGAATAAAAAATTATGAAAAGACAACAAAAAAAAGTATCTATACCTTGTTCAGTTAAATTATACTGTGGTTGTTTATTTATGGATGGCATGTTATGGAATTATATTATTTGTATTGTGTTTACTGCCATGTTGAATTATATTGTATAATCAATGCTTAATCTGTAATATTCATTTTGAAAATCTGAATCAAGGAATAAAAATTATGAAAAGACAACAAAAAAAGTGAGTGTATGTGTTTGTGTGTAAATGGTTTTTACAGACGTTTTTCATACAAGAAACAGGATTATTTACGTCTGGGACCGACCTTTAACGTCACCATCCGAAAGATGTGACTGAGATTCGAACCTGGGTCCGAGAGTCAGTTTGTATGTAGGCGAATACAGAGAGCTACCCGCAGACGTTACCGATGGCCCAACTCCTTATACCGCCTCCTGAAAGTATCAGATGTTTTTTTATTTTATAATCGCTTTCTCCCTCCGTCTCTCTCTCTCTCTCTCTCTCTCTCTCTCTCTCTCTCTCTCTCTCTCTCGTGTTAGTCTGACGTAGATGGTCAAACTAGGAGGTACTATAGGGAAGCCTAGTACCTCCTTGGGTCAAAAGGGTCTTTGCCTGTACTATAATCTTTAAAATCAATATCTCCAAACTAACTGTTTCTTAGTTTACATTACGTAATCGGTCCATTGTCGAGCCCGCTATTGTTCCGACATACAGTTGGGGTGATGTGAAAGTTCCTTTTGGAAGACATTCGACTGATTCCTTTCACCAATAATCAATGCACAGTCAGCTAAAGCTAAAGATCTGGATGTATAAGTTACGTTCAAATTACCGGCCTTTTTGTATTTCATATATATAGAGCTATATGTATTAGTGCGCTGAATGACTGACATGAATTTGGACGGTTCAAAGAGCGTAGAATTGGAACTCTGAAACTTGAAAGTCACATGTAAAAGTGCTGACGTGGTGAGTAACATTATAATATACTCTCTCCCATATTCATGATTTACCATATATTTTAAAATTGTTGATTTTGTTATGCATGAAACAATCTCTCAACCCCCCCCCCCTCTCTCTCTCTCTCTCTCTCTCTCTCTCCCTCTCTCTGCCCGTCTCATAAATTATATCACTATTGAACACCATGCATTTGAATATGTGTTTTGTTTTTACATAATACATTTCTTGGGTGAAAAGCAGTAATTCATTTTTTTTATTTATTTTTTTTTTTTTTTGGGGGGGGGGGGAGGCATATACACTTTGCTTGTGATAATGTAGTCAAATGTAGGGGACTTCATAAATAATGTACAGATCAATACTGCAGACATGCTGTCATAACTTCAGGATGGAATAAGATTGTAGTAGTTTGTTCAAACAAATTTGACGTGAAATCGTTTTATACAGCGGCTATGTAGTAGGTTAAGAAATGGGACTAAAGAATAATAATAGAGCTAGTAATTCGAATGATGAATTATTCTATGAGGTATGGAAGTGCAGGAGAAAAAGAAACAAGAACATCGTGAATGGTGGCTACCAGAGGTTATATAGTTTCTGGCAGGCGCGCCGGAAGCAGTTTGGGATTAGGGGGGGGGGCGGCAAACATTCAAGGGGGCTCACCTTTCAAGGGCTCATGTCTTCTCACCCCTAAAAAAACACACACGCTTTCCCACCCTCTCACAACAATACAGATCCTACTGCTAAATCAAAATTTTACTCAAAAATTCTCTGACAAACATTTTTGGGGTGTATTTTTACTCGAAAATTCTCTGACAAGCAAAAGAAAAAAAAAAAAAAAAAAAAAAGGTTATCAGCATTTTTGGGGTGTATTTTTACTGGAAAATTCTCTGACAAGCAAAAAAAAACAGAACACCAGAATTATGCTAAAATTCTGCTAAATTTTGTCAAATTATGCTAAAGCGGTCAAAATTCTGCCAGAAAGCAGAATTCTGCCAACTCTGGCAACCTTGCGTCTAATACAAAACCTCCACTACGTTAAAGTTTAAAGTTTGAATGCTTTATCTGTCTTCAGTGATCTCCATGAATACGAAAAATGAATACAAAGGCTTACAATTACGTGATAAAGCAATCAAGCTTTTAATATAGACACGACTTTTACTCCTTTACTACTGATTTTTTTTTATGGGGGGGGGGCTTTTGGGGGGGGCGAAAATGCATTTTGCCCCCCCCCACTTTTTCGTTTGGGGGGCGACCGCCCCTCCCCCCTGCCCCCCCCCACTTCCGGCGCCTATGGTTTCTGGTGTCACAACGCCCTAAGATGGCTAAATCGAATTGCAAAGTCAAGAGTTAAAGTGTAATCCAATCGTTGTAATAATTTGATTTGTGTGAAAGCAGAAAAATCAGAGAAGTAAATTGGTGAAAGTTTTAACGAAATCGGACAAGCAATAAGAAATTTATGACTTTTTAATGTTTTTATGTTAGCACTACATATGGACATTTCAAATTGGCCGTATCGGTACTGTCACTATGATGTAGCGGCGGTCAACTTTCCCATTCGCTCCAACCAACAAAATTACTAAAATTTCAATTTTTCAAAATGTATTACTCATTCACATCTCTTTCTTTTTGGAGGACCTATAACAATATCCTACAATATACATGATATATTTTGAGTACTGCCCCGAGGGAAAAGGCGCTCAGGAGAAAACTGGAATTCATGGTGTACGACGAATGGGAGAATTGACCGTGAATATGTCACACTCGATACACCAAATTGGCAATTTGAGATTCGCGAAGATGTAATGATCCCATTTTTCATACATTCATAACTGTCTTATTCTTTGTCCGATTTCTTTCAAACTTTCACCATTCTGTTTTATCTTATATTTCTCCTTTCAAACAAATCAGCTTTTCACAAAGGTTGATTGCCCTTTAAGAGAGGGAGAGAAGAAGAAAAAGCAGAAGAAGAAGAGAGAAAAGAAGAGCAAGGCAGAGGTAAAAAGAATGCGAAAAAAAGATGACACAAAACACTCTCACATTCTTACCTGCTCAGGGCTCCGCTCCCTCGCATTTCATCGACATAATAGGGACAAGTATACCCATGCGTCATCAGGTACTATGTAATATTATGGAATTCACACGAATTGGCAAAAAATTGAAAAATATAATTTTAATTGATATTTTGTCTGACCCAAGCTCTAGGAGGGCTATCAGCTTGATGCAGTCATTATATATACTAAAATCTTAGATGTGGACGGTAACATAATTATGCATGATTTGCCCAGTCTAGTTTTTTATGTTTTTTGCCAGGGACCAGCGCTTCCATAAGCTCTGATTTACCTTGCTGGTCTCTGTTTTCATTCTCATTTTCATATAATTACCCTAATGTAGTCTTCACTGTTTGTTTGTTTGTTTGTTTGTTTGTTTTTGTTTTTGTTTTTGTATTTTTGTTCTTAACTCAAACGTTAATGCTCTTTATTTTGCTTGTAATGATCGAAAATGTTTCTGCACTTAGTTTTGTTGTCAATTATATTTCATATTGTTAATTGCACAATAGTTATGGTTATATACTTTGAAAAATGAAATGAAGTGAAATCTAAATCTGAAATCTGAATATGAATCATATGGGACAAAATAGCTTGGACTTGCCCATATAACTCATCCATAACCCATCCTAGCCCTCTATGGGGCTGGATCCCATCACCTAGATACACAATCGATGTTAACATCTGAATATATCATATCAAACCATTTCCCCCTTGTTCACCTGCAGGGATTGTACATAGATATAGGATTCGATACCATACCTGTCCCATTCTTCGCATTGCTATAGCTCAGGGCGACTCTACACCTTTGAAAATATTATACGAAACTTTATTCACTTGATCTCTTACAGGGATTGTACATATAGGTTCGGAACCATGCTTGTCCCATATACATTGAAGCCACTCTACACAATTTGAAACTATCATATGAAACCAGTGGCGGAGTTACATCATGGGGAAAACCTGACTCGTGCTCCTAAAAACTTGCCACCTTTATTGTGTACTTTTACATCATTGTGCCCCTTCTTCTAGAAAATCCTGGATCCGCCCCTGTATGAAACCATTTTTCTCTTGCTTACAGGGATTGTACATAGATTCGACACCATGCCTGTCCCATTCCTCAAGATATGCTCTGCTCGATCCAAGCGACTCTGCACCACGGCGGCCATGTTCATCACGGCGTTCTTAGTCCTCTATGCTGTGTTGTCATTAGGCGGGGACGGTAAGAAATCAAAACCTTATTTAGAAGCAAACAAATTAATGTGGTATTAAACTGGTAGAATCAGTGTCGTATATAGAGATATACGGCACTGGGGTAGAATTTGAATATGGCGCCATCTTACGGTCATATCTAAATTAAGATTATAGTCAGAAATTAGTTGCATTTTATTTTCAATTTTAACTAACAGCAGGTTTGGAAAATAAGCACATCTTTCATTTCAAAGTGTTGTTTTTGACTTGCAAATGTATATAGAAACTTGCCTGCCAGTAAGAAGGAAGAATGGTGCATGATGGGAAAATAAGATGCAAATCATTGTAAAGGTTGGCGCTATTTAGGAGGTTTAGAATGCAGCTAAATATGTATGAATTAGGTTTTTGTCAATTACTTTTAGGGCAAGTCCAAGGCAGGTCACATTCGTTACAAATTATTGTGGAAAAGTATTATGAAATTGTGAACATAAATTGAAAATTATAATTTTAATTGATTTCTTTTTTGTATGATCCAAGCTCTAGTATAGGGCTTGATACAATCATCATTATACTATAAAATCTTAGATTTGGTCGGTAACGTATGGAACAAAAAGCTTTGACTTGCCCTTTACACATCCATGCGGAAGGTGTTATACTTTTTAGTTATATCTTATTATATATACGTCTTTTTTTATTAAAAAAGAACATTATTTATGATATTATTTGTAATTTACACTATACACATTACACATGTTATATCAATTTATTTATTTATTTATTTATTTATTTATTTATTTATTTATTTATTTATTTATGGGGGGGGGGGTCATTATCAAAAAAGCAATGTCATGTTTGATTCTCACATCAGGGAGTTTCTGCAATTTCACGGTCAACCCCATGTGCTAAAGTGTCAGAACAGGGACTCGCAGTGACAGAATAAAGCATGTGAAGTGAATCCAAGGAGTTATCACAGAACTGTGATAACTCCTTGATGAAAGTGAAAAATAAAACTAACCTCCATGCATTCTGTAAGATTTGTAATCCCGCCAAAGGGTTGAGAAAAAAAAGAAGAAGAAGAACATGAATGGATGAACTCATGTTATCATAAAAGAATCTCTATGACAAAAATGATATACGTATTTGGTTTGAAAATATTTTTCCTTCATGTCTTTGAAAAGACATAACACTACAAGCGAGGATTCTGAAAATTCTCTGACAAGCAAAGGAAAAAAAGTTACTTTTTCTGGCGTATTTCTTGCACTTCCCCCGTGCCTTTGGGTTTAAACAAGGGGCAAGTCCCCCCCCCCCCCCCCCACCACCCCCTTGTCCCCATCTTAAATCGGCGCCTGCTTCAAATTCTCTATAAAATTTATTTCTCTATGATCCCACTTTCCTTCAGATGAGAAAGAAGAGCAGCCAAAGGATATTATAATGACCAGAAGTGGAGGCGATTTAACGCATATAAAATCTCAAGAAATACTGGTAAGTTAGTGAAATCATATTACATTATTATTATTAGTAGTAGTACTAGTATTGATGTTATTATTATTATTATCACTATCTTTATTATTATTATTATTATTATTATTATTATTATTATTATTATTATTATCATCATCATTTTTATTATTACTATTATTATTATTATTACTATTATTATTATTGATGTTATTATCATTATTAATATTACCACTATCTTTATTATTATTGTCATCATCATCTTCATATTCATCATTACCATTATTATTTCTGTTATCGTCAATATCATTGTGGTAATTATAATTTCTGTAATTTTCTGTCATTGTCAATATAATGAATGATGTTATTATTTTCGTTTTAGGAAAAGGTTAAAGAGGTAGTCGGGGCAGATGTAGAAGCAACTCAAAAAACAGACATGAAAGAAGACGAAGTCGAACTGATTGAAAAACTCTTCGAAAATACTGACCCGGCAGGAGGCAGCGCGAGAGAAGAGGATGCTGATGAAAATCATGGAATCATAGGTTGCGACGCTTGCGGAGAGACTCTCGAGGATGTGGACATTCCGTTTGAAATGACAACCAGACGAATTGTGGCAGAAGAGATGTCCACCGAAGTTATGTGGGGTATCATGGAAGATGAAACACAAGGGGCTGGGATGAACCAAACTAGAATCCTCACACCCGAAGAAAAACAGCTCCGGAGACAGGAGAGAGCCAACAGGACATTAGCGCGGGCGGCAGAGAAGGAGAGAAAAGAAGCGCTAAGGGTAGAAGAGAGGTACAACAGGACAATGGCTCGGATAGCGGAGAAGAA
Organism: Heliocidaris tuberculata; assembly: GCA_025618425.1. Taxonomy (NCBI): domain Eukaryota; kingdom Metazoa; phylum Echinodermata; class Echinoidea; order Camarodonta; family Echinometridae; genus Heliocidaris; species Heliocidaris tuberculata. Next base: position 6,359,148 of record CM046847.1, on the reverse strand, counting down.
GCGACTAGAAGCATTGTCCAACATCACACGCGTTCAGAAGAAACGGAAGGTGAGGTTAGAACATGCCTGCGGAAACTCTTTATACCTCAAGTTTCAGAACTTGCTCTATAAAGACACCCTGCGGCATCTGTTTGTGGTGGATAGCCAGAAGCTCCTCTTCTGCTACATTCCCAAGGTTGGATGCAGCAACTGGAAGCGCATCCTCATGGTTCTCGCTGGTAAAAAGAACAACATGGAAGGCATCACTTCCAGAGAAGCGCACTCGCGGAATGACTTGACTCGCTTCGGATCCCTGTCCATGGCTGAACAGTTCTACCGGCTCAAGAACTACCGGAAGGTCATGTTCGTTCGAGAACCCTTCACCAGGATCATATCGGCCTACAAAAACAAATACAGGGACTTGAGCGTGTTCCGTCAAGCACCGCCATACCTGAAGCAGTTTGCTAGACGGATCATGAGGAAGTACCGTCCTGGAGCCACTCAACAAGATCTGCTGACCGGTGAGAACATCACCTGGGCAGAGTTCACCGATTACTTAGCTGATCCTGCGGAGCGTCCACAGTTTGACGAACACTGGAAAGAGAGCTACAAGCTCTGCTCGCCGTGTAAAATTAAGTACGATTTCATTGGAAAGCTAGAAAACATCGAAAAGGAGGCAAACTATGTCCTACAAAATTCGAATTTTACTCTAAACCTAACCTACCCGAGTTCTACAAATAGTCATCCAACAAACAGCGCTTCGGCGAACATAAGTCACCACTTCGATGGTTTTTCGAAGGAAAAATTGCAGGCGCTTTGGAATATCTACAGAATCGACTATGCACTTTTTGACTATGAAAAACCATCCTTCGTACCTTGAAGATCAAGCTCCTTACTCTCTAATACCAGAGTCACACCAACAAGACCGACGCCAGACCGACAACAGACCGTAAAAATATTGCATTGCCACCAATGGCCAAGAATAGGTCGGTTTGGAATCGGTGTGGGCACGGTTTGGTGGTGTGACTGTGGTATAAAATATAGAGGAGTAGAAATCCACTTTTGGGGAAATCACTTCGTTTGGAATGGAAAATCCACACTCAAAAGAATGGATTCCACTATAATATGAAGGGGATTCAACTCCAAAGGAAGTGATCCCTTATTGTGACTCTTTCAAATGTGGATTTTCACTCCTCGCATTAAGTGAGTTGGAACTCAAGAGTAAACTATATGATTAAAATGAAATGAAATGAAATACCTACAAATGCCTCTTTTCGTAAGTTTTTACAACTTAACGACCTCTTGACAACATGAAGTAAACCTATTTTGTGACGGAAAGGAGCATGTCAGCTTTCAACCCGAAGAATTTTACAACTATCAATCTGACGGATGTTACAAATACCCAAAACTATTCATGAGCTGAGAAGACAAATTCTATTTTAGCTTACATAATTATCGCAAAGAACTGGTGACCAAACTCACTGACAAAATATTTTGGGCCGAATTAAGTGCACTTATCCAGATATAAACAACGGGAGTCCTCCCCAGACTGCATGGAAGCGAAACATACCCGTGGCGTAGACCATATTGCAAATTTTATTGATATTTTTATGTGTCTTATAGTGAGGGGGGGGGGGTGGTACTATGATTCTACCCTTTGCAGGATACACAACTGATATTGTGTTTCTGATCATGGTAGACGCCCATGTTTCATGTCACCAATATATTAATGCACAGTCGAATTCGACATTGCAATAATGACTGTAATTCTTTTCTTTCCTTCATTTTATTTCATCTATTTATTTATTGCTTTCTTTTTCTTCTTTCTTTCTTTCTTTCTTAGTTTTTTTTCCTTTTTCTTTTCTTTTTTTTTTTTGGGGGGGGGGAGGGGGACATCGTTGTTGTCGATCACCTATTTGTTATCATTATATCGGGTCAACAGCAGTAATATAACATGAATTTTCATGAAACGCATAATGAATGAAGAAGTTGTATACACGTAATAATTAGTTGTTAATAGTATATTCTTGTCTGTTGATGATTCAGTTTATTGTAACAAGTGATTAATTTCATACTGATGTTTTTAACTGAATAAAGCAAGTCACGAGAGACGACACTTTGTTTTGAGGATTTGTGAATATGATGAGAGAATTTTCAGGCTTTGTTTGGTAACCTGTCAAGACACACGTAAACGAGAGAGGACAAACCAAAAAGGGAGAGAGCTAGAGAGAAAGAGAGATGAGGAGGGAGGAGTGGATAGAGAGAGAGAGAGAGAGAGAGAGAGAGAGAGAGAGAGAGAGAGAGAGAGAGAGAGAGAGAGAGAGAGAGAGAGAGAGAGGGAGGGAGGGATTGTTTCATGCATAACAATAACAAATTTTGAATATATATGGTAAATCATGAATATATGCAGGTGTGGCGGACGGCCCATTTCAGTCATATATTTATTAACATAAACAGAGAGGGAGTTAGAAGAAAACCAAAAAAGGGGAGGGATAGAGAGAGGGGAAGTGGGAAAGAAAGAAAGAGATAAGGGGAGGGAGAGAGGGAGGTGGCATGAGAGATATAGGGCTTTCATGTCGTATGAGAGAAGAGAGGTGGAGACCTACTTAAAGAAATTACCTGTCAAAGGTGGCGTATAGCGTAGGTACAGTCAATTCCAGGAGGGCAGTGGTCTCATTAGGTGGGTTAAATGTCAGCCAGCGCAGTGAGTGGGGAGGGTGTCTGAAGACAGTGTCCTAATTTATCTTTTCATGTTCTCCGTAGATTAGCCCTGTGTCCCAGATGAGAGGGTTGATTATCGCCTTGCCTCTAGCCGGGGCAATTTCACACATGCTTGGGGTCACATTTTCTTAATCAGATTCTAGTCATTCTGACTAGGATTCTGTACATTTTTACTAGGATTCTGTTGATTTTGATTAAGATTCTTTTCACTTCAAACCTGAAACTGGTAGTTTTGACTAGAATAGTGCAGATGCCCGTGGGAATAGTCATTCTAGTCAAATCTGACTATATTCTATAGTCATATTTTGACTAGATTGTTTAAAGAGAACATGCTGTTGGCAACGCCTATATCCAAAGTCAGATTAATGACAAGGACCTCGTGAAACAAACAAATATTCATTCTTTTAAGGCTTCAAACCTGTAGACAGAGGCGGCGCTCCCGGGGGGCAGGAGGGGGGGGGCACAGTGCCCCCCCCCCCCCACTTTTTCAAGTATCCCAAAAGTGCCCCTTTTTATCTATGAAAAGTGTCCCTTTTCATAGCTGATAAGTGCCCTCTTTTTCTTCGTATAGTATCCCTTTTTCCTTTCTAATAAGTGCCCTTTTTACCTTCTGATAAGTGCCCCCTTTAACCTCAGACATTACAGCCTCTTTTGAAATCCAATAAGTGCCCTTTTTTGTCCGATTATTGCCCATTTTCCGTTCTAATAGTGCAATCTTTCCTTCTTATAAGTGCCCCTTTTCACCTCTGATAAGTGCCCTTTTTCCTTCGCATAACTGCGCCCCTTCTTCTTTCAGATAATGCCCTTTTCACCTTCTGATAAGTGCCTCTTTTGAACTCAGACATTACTGCCCCTTTTGAAATCTGTGCCTTTGTTTTTCGTCTGATTAGTGCCCATTTTCCGTTCTAATAGTGCAATTTTCCCTTCTTATAAATTCCCCGGCTTTTCACCTCTGATAAGTGACCCTTTTTCTTCGTGTGACTGCCCCTTCTTCTTCCTAATAAGTGCCCTTTTCAACTTCTGATAAGTGCCCTTTTTAAGCTCAGATAAATGCCCCCTTTGAAATCCGACAAGTGTCCCTGTTTTCGTCTGATTAGCGCCCATTTTCCGTTTTAATAGCGCAATTTTTCCTTATGATAAGTGCCCTATTCACCTCTGATAAATGCCTCTTTTTAAGTGCCCCTTCTACTTCTGATCAGTGCCCCTTTTTCTTTCTTATAGTATTATTTTCCCTTTTGATAAGTGCCCCTTTTGTCCTCTAATAAGTGACCTATCTATATACTTATATACATTTAATATATTTTACCTATATACCCCGATGTCGCTTCCAAACTGTGCCCTAAAGTCCCCAAAAGAGCCATATCCATGTACCTTGCTCCAAATAATCAGACAGGCTTCATAAATAATACTGATATCAGCACAAGGTGAGGCAGTGGAGCAGGGGGCAGGAGGGGCACAATCCCCTAAATTATACAAGAATGAGCAGTGCCCCTAAATCATAACAGGATGGAGGACAATTTTTTTCTAAAATTTTTTCAAAGCTCGCTCGCTACGCTCGCTCGCATTTACTATTGTCTTCTTATCATATTAGGAAAATCACTGCTATTCAAAATATCTTAAATATTTTGCTCGCTCGCTTCGCTCGCTCGCAAATGAATAATCAGACCATTACACTCAATTGCAAAGTAGTTTTTATCATACAACCATGTTAAGAGTCAATGTGTCGAAAATGATCTCGATAATGTATTAATCAGAATGTATAGCGGTATATTTACTAATGTCTCAAAGTGGTATTTTCCGCCTTGTTTTCACCCTTTGTAGGTGCCCCCCCAAGTGCCCCTTTTTGTTGGTGCCCCCCCCCCCCCCACTTTGAAAGACGCTCCGCCGCCCCTGCCTGTAGATACTATAATTAGGAGTGATAAATTAAATCATAATCCTGATTCGCGGGAAAAACAAACAACAAGAACAGATTGCATGCGATCGATCTACAACACACCCATATTTAATTATGGAAATTAGAAGGTCAGAAGCAAGCATATGCGACATTTATCGAGAAAATAATCCACTATAATAACTGGAGAAAGCGCACCATTAACACTCGCAAAGGTATACCCGTAAAGCCGTAAAGCCATATTTGGTTGGGGATTTCATCAATTTGCAGTTTATTTTGTTTTATGTGCGAACGTCTATACTTCTAATCAAGCTTCTAAAGGATAATGCTCTGTAAGAAGTTCATTCTTTGTAATGTTTCGTTTGATACAATAAGCGAAGGTGGAATACCGTCACGTTGCATTCCGATTTGCACAAGATTTTGGAAATATTAAAATCTCCGTTTAATAAGCCCAGAACTGCTTGCCCAAATGAACTGATTTGCAGAAACGTATTTGAGGTTAATCTTTGGAAATCAGTGTGCGACAGCGCGGTAATATGTTTCATAACAACTGAAAGCGGTAGAAGCTCTACCATTTTCAGGTTCTTATTCTCATTGGATAACAGCAAACAATAGTGCGAAATATCATCTTCTCTTCGTTGCGAAATTCAAGTCAATCTTCGAAGTTAATTGGATCAGCTCTTCGAAATATCCTTCCACGTTAGACGAAAGGGTGACTTTTCTGGAAGATAGTAATAAACGAAGAGATTAAAAACGTCACAGAAAGAATTTGTAAAATTCACCCATCAGTATTCAGATTCTCATACGGATTCTATCGATTATTCAACAGAAAAATTAGTGTCTCGTAACCGAAGTCACAGCTGAAAGGGAAAATGAACGATGGGCCAAGTTCCATGATGAGTTGAATTCTATATGGCTTTAACTTGGAGCTTTTCTGCTACGGGTACGCGAATGTCTTCTCGCCGCAGGAGATTTTACGTCCTTTTGCTAATTATCACAATTTTGTTGACTGCAGTCATGATTGTCTTGTTTGGATCGGGAGCCTTAATGTCCATGGAGACAGAGATAACTATTCAAAAACGAAGTGAGTGTATAGTTTTAAGGGTTTCTATTAAGAAATGACAATTCTCCAATTATTATATTTCATGAGTTTGTCCGATTATGTGTTTATTAATCTATGGATGCTTATTCAGTTTTGATAAACAGAAAACAAAGAAATATCGAACCTTATACCCCTCCATAAACCATGAAGGATGAAAACTGTTAATGTCAGGCATAGGCTAAAGCTAGAAGTGGGTGCCTATATTTTAACATTTCGGGTGAGTTTCGAGGGCCACAAACTGAATTTCAGAGTTTCAAAGCCATAGCGTTAAATTCTGCCAGATTTACCTTTATCATAAAACTGTTCGAATTTCTCAATCTAGCCTTAACACTGAACATGGTTAGCTTCTGTTCAGAATCAAAAGGGAGTTTACTCTATGCAAAAAATATATGAGTTAACGCCCTTCTGGCTTTCAACAGTGAGATATACATGTACAATTAGCACGTTTGAAATTAAAGTAATTTGAGACACCTTTAACAAATAAGGACACAATGACGGCTATTTTAATTTTCTTTCTGATGATCAATCGACTGATATGCCAAATTTCATGCAAGTGGTACATCAGTACACTACTCATCGTGTCGAATATATTGACTTTACTTCACGTTTATTTTCTGAATCATAAGAAAACGACGGCAACATATGGTGCTATATGCAAACAATATTACAGTGAGGCTCCACACGAACTTAGTCCAAATCACCGTGCGTTTATTCATGCAGCAGACATCTTTCAGTGTTCAAACATTGTCAAATGTGTTCACATTTCTAATTAAAGACCGTGATACATAGAGTAGCACAAAGACTATTCCTTTGGAAAACAAAGTATTTTGCATTCAGTGCTTGAGGTATTAATTTTTCCAGTTCTCAAAGAAAAAAACAAAAAAATCTAAGAAATTTTGGACCATTGTACGCACATTATAGCAGATTTACTTTATATCAATATAGCCAGTTCTGGATTGGAATAGGCCGATCGCTGTATTAAAATAATATTCAAGGTAACACATAGGCCTGGTAGAAGATTGATGATGCCGTCATTTAACTGTTAAATAAAATGTGTTTTTGAAGGTATGAATATGTAGACAATTTTCGAGTGTGTACAAAGCGTTTGTCATATACTTCTTCTCACTTTACATTTTAAAACATTGTAAAGGTTCACTACCATGTAACTCGTCCATATCATCCGTCGTGAAACTCGTCCAGTGCGCGACGTCCCCCAACGAATGTATCCTCGCTTCTTTTGTGTGTGACGTCACACCAGACTGCTCCGACCTATCAGATGAGAGCAACGCAACATGTAGAGGAAGTAAGATTTTATCGTTAGTTTCCATTGCATTGGACCTTTTCGTTTCAGTTTTGATTATAACTAAAACAACCTGTAACGAATTCTGTCATGAGGATTATCACTATTTTTATTTTTTATTTCATTTTATTTATTTTTTTATTTTATTTTATTTTTATTTATTTTTTTATTTTTTTTTTGGGGGGGGGGGCTGGTCATTGGCTTCTGGATTCCATATATCAGTAGGTCAGACATAAGCTTGGAATGTGGGTATATAGCAGTATAATAAGTTTAATTTGAATCTATATGCACTCGCAGGATAACAAAAGAATATGCAAATGATTACAAAAAATGATTAAATAGGCTCCATTAATTATTCGTACTTTCATTTCTAGTTCTTTTCTCTTCTAAAAGATTAACTGCAAGAAATTATCTCCAAAAATCTTGTCACGATGTCTCCCAGTATCTATCAAATGGCATGTAATTCTTCCTATCCACACAGTTCCTAGTTGTGACGAGCAAGATGGCGAGACGTGTTTGAATAACGGTTCCTGCGTTTCCCATCCTCGTACCACCAGTCGAGTGGCATACCACAGCTGCAACTGTACAATAGGATATACGGGCAGATATTGTGATGTACTAGCGCCTACAACTGCTGAACCATCTACTACAGCAATTGTAACGACCGAAGGTATGGTTACCTTAACTCGTGATATGATATCTACTGCGACCGATGGAGCGCAGATAATGCTGAGTTTGTCTTCGGTAATGTCAACATCTCAATATCCATCGTCAGCTCGTGTGACTGAAACGAAAACTACTCCTACTTTAACCGATGTACCTACTTACAGGTCTTATGGTATAACTACGCCTACCCCATCTTCTGATATTAAGTCTTCAACTATGTTTGCCCCTTCTCTTTCTACTACTGCTACCACTGACATTACTGGATCTTCAAATTCAGAAGACTTCACAAACAACGTCGCAGTAACCTCACCTGAAAACACGGTATCAATGGACCCACCAACTGCAACAACATCAACGTCACTGATGACACCTGTCTCCGAAACAACCGATCCCGGGCAACGTGAAACAATGACTACCAACACGAACCCTTCTGGGAACACGGTTACATTGACGTCGTCACCCGAATCAACGTCGCCATCCGCTTCGACATCCGACGTGGAAGGAATTTCAGCCACTACGTCTCACCAGCCATCGACATCTGAGGATGGTTTCACCAATGACTTGACAAGCACCACGAAGGGCTCGACTACCGATTTATCCCTATATACTTCAGAAGAGCTGCCTTCGTCATCGACAATAAGTATGACTACTGTTCCATCAACGTCACTTGTCACGTCTGGAATGCCTGCTTCAACAACCCAACAAGATCCAGTACCTCCAAATACAGGTATGTGATAAAGAAATCACCTATTACATTTCGGTGTGTTCATTTTGTATAAATTCTGCCCTTGATAACAAAAATCATATGTAATGGCAAATACTAAAATATTTACACGACTGTTAATCGCTCTGCAGCAAGCTTTATTCTAAAAAGTATTAACTTAAAATTCATTGCAATTAAATACCATTCTATTAAACATATTTTCGCTCATTTGTTAATAATATCACCATTAGAGGAAGAAGAAGCAGAAGGAGATGGGCGAGGAAGAGAAGGAGGAGGAGGAGGAGGAGGAGAAGAAGAAGAAGAAGAAGAAGAAGAAGAAGAAGAAGAAGAAGAAGAAGAAGAAGAAGAAGAAGAAGAAGAAGAAGAAGAAGAAGAAGAAGAAGAAGAAAGAAGAAGAAAACGATTGAGCCATAAATTGCCATCATCTTTGCCTTTTGATAAAATGGTAACTGTTTTTTTTTTTGTTTTTGGCATAGCAATATTGTAGGGGATTTAATTTAATGTAATGAAATCGTAAATCTCCCTAACTAATGTCCCTAAGTTCATCTCTCCATTTGTCTAGTATCTTTCGTTTGTAACGAGACCGACCTAATATTCTCTATTGTGGAATGTGCCACGCCCAATGAATGCATCTTCAACATCTTCGTGTGTGATGGGGTTCCTGACTGCAGCGATGGGTCCGATGAAAGTCTTGCTACTTGTCTTGGAGGTACGTCTTTATGAATCTCTCTCTCTCTCTCTCTCTCTCTCTCTCTCTCTCTCTCTCTCTCACACACACACACACACACACACCTATTGCTTATCTGGTTCTCAAAGGGATGCCCTGAAAATCTTATATCTCTTGCATTCGTATCTTCAGTTCCAAAAATGCCAAAAAATTAAAAATATGTGTTTTAAATATGTATTTCCTTGCAGAACCCGCTTGTGAAGGAGCACCAAGCGATGTGTGCGAAAATGGAGGCACATGCTATTCGAATCCCTTGACATCTGAACGGGTTGCTCACGTCACTTGCCTATGTTCGCCTTTATTTACTGGTGACAGATGTCTCGAGGAGGCAGTTTACACTACTACACTATCGTCATCAATATCAACACTGCAAACTTCTAAGTTGATGTTAACTACCCCGTCCGAAGTATCCACGGATATAGGTACTTCTGCTACGGAGCTTGTAACCCGGGATGACGAAGACACACAACCCACCATCTTATATATTACGACAGAAAGAGACACGACGGTACCAGTTGTGACAACCCGTGATGTTGAGGCATCCACGCCCCTCACATCGATTCCCGCCCTTCGGACATTTAGCGACTCTCCTGCAACAGAGGAGATTACAACTGAAATTACAACGGTTATGACATCATCATCAGATGGAGCTTATCCGACATCAACGGAGTCGGCAAAGAGCGATGTTTACACTGAAAATACAATGACTGTAGGGGTGTCTTCTTGGACCACGCAATACAAAACCACTACAGAATCCAGCTCAGATGTCACGAGCACACATTCAGGCGTCAGCGAAATCATCACCTCTTCTCTTCCCTTAACTACAGAATATGTAACCCCAACCGGACCATCAACGTCTGTACCGCTAACAACAGAAAGATCCACAACTACTGAAGACGTCGTGCCACTTGACACTGACAAGATAACTGATTATCTTACAACGGAATCTGAGGATATCACGACAGTATCAGTTACAGAGGTGACCAATATCCTCGTGTCCAGAAGTGATGGCGTTACTACAGAAAATCCAGACATAACAACTGTTTCAGATTTTCGTACCAAGTCGACCGTCGTTACCACAGATTTACCAACCCAAATGACATCTCTTAAAACATCAGCCACGACACTTGCCACTTTGGAAGCTAGTCAAATCATTACGAATACAAAAGGAGAACGTACAGAGACAACTTCTTCTGCAATGTCTGTCCCTGATAAAACGACAGAGTTGGCAACAACATTGGAACAATCGACATCAACGAAATCCATCTTTACTACCATGTCAGACTCTTTAAATAATTCTACTACGACTCTTGTAACTGCAGCAACAAACAGTAGGCCGGTCTCTTCTGAACCGTTTACAACTTTGGAGACAACCACTTCAGAGCACTTGCATTCATCAGTAGATACGAATACCAATACTGGATCACACTCTCTCACTTCGACAGAACCATATACGACAAATGTAATAACTACTGATGTCACCTTTGCAGAAACAATGCCAACAACCGTCTCGACAACAAAAATTACAACACTCGAACTTAAAGAAACGACCCAGCCAACATCGGAATCCAGTCCTACTGACTTTGTTTTAACAAGCGGTACTTCGACTTACACAACACTATCCACACAAGAAGGATCAGAATACACAAAGGCTACAACATCGGAAGCTACTAGTACTCGAATGGATACATCTTCTCTAACCGTTCCACCAGAGTATACAACTCAAGTCACACATTTTACCAAAAGAACGACGGACCACATTGACACATCGCTCCGAAGTACAACTCTCCCACCAAGACCTGAAACTACAGATGAAGCAAAATATCTGACTACATCAGCCCAGAAGTTATCGACGTCACCACCGTTGTCCTCATTTGCGGTCGAAACAACAGAGAATGAGAAATCAAGTACCACTGTCGAAGAAGACGGTGGCCAGAGTACACCTTCGGGAACTACCGAAAGTCCGACGACCGTCACTTCGACGTCAGTCACCTCACTATTGTTTTCCACAACCAACGTGTCATCAACGACCACGTCTAATAGAACACCGTCGTCCGACAGGGTTGTGCTGATAGTCTTGTCGTCGACTGCTTCCGTGATCTTGGTCTTGATCTTCTGCTTAGTCATTGTCGGGTGTTGCATCGCGAGGAAATGGCGGGAGAGGAATTCATATCTCGAGGATGACCAAATACCACTGAGGTCAGTGACCCTTGACATAATGATGATGATAATATCCATTCATATCTTGCATGCTTCATGCAGAATTACAAAGTCTGTGCTCCCTGATTTACCATATTTCGAGTCAGAGACAAAGAATATATAATCCTAATTTATCCAGGTCTGGATGTTTTAAGACGGGATCCGTAAGCGAACATATAAATCGTTGTAAATTGATAACAGTCTGATTTATACTCACTGAAAACCAACTCCCGAATTCAAGAAGAAAATGAGACATAATGATCACAATGCGACACGAGTGGCATAAAGGCACAGAAATGTCCATAAGAGTGATACATGAGATATAAACATAAAATTATAACATCCTTTGTTAAAGACAACTGAATATTAAAAACTATTAGTGAAATGTATCAGTGCTTTGAATCTGTCACCTTACAGATCCCTGCAAACCTATTCTCGACAGAGCAACAGAGGAAGGAAATATGGCCTAAATAATTTCGGTGAGATTTAACCTAAAAATATTGCATGTGTATATATGCAATCATACAAAAAAAAATCATACACTTAAAAACTTCTGTACAATTAAAGAACTGTAAAGTCCAAAAGAAATCGAAGTCTAAAATTTACGGTTAATAAACAATTGGAATGTTTCAGCAGATTGGAAACTGATGAAAGACACGTTACTAATGCTTTCATTAGTGACTCTACATCAACAGACAAATGTATTCAATACTTCACTATTTTTAATCAAAATTAGGCCTATTCCTTGGGATATGCAACATTCTATACAACTCATGATTAACGAACATTTATATGTTTGATATCTTTTTGCACGAATCCCGAAGTATTATAGATCTTAACCAATCATGACTTATAATGTTAATGTGATACAACTCTTATGATGTCTCTCCTTACAGAAATACTAATAGTCATTATTCGAAAGTAAATCAATGTGATGAGCTTTTGCTGCGTTTACATGAAAAATAGGGGAAGTTCGGTAACTGCGTAAATTGACATTAGTCTGACAGAATACTTTAAAATATGTAAATCTAAAATTGGTAAATAAAAAAATCGCGATTCAATCTGATTTTCTTTCTACGTTTTCTTTCAGAAATCAAGCCAGGTTTCGTCCATCGCTTAAAGCCATTCCAGTCAACTAAACTCGACAACGAATCTGATGCCCAAGAGGATGCATCTATCTCCTTCCGCCTTCATCCACGCTTTCGATAATCAACGATTACTTTGAGCAAATGCACGGTGTATACAACGACAGCTATGAATCTGATGCTTACAATGTAAATCATCACCAATCACGTAAAGAACTGCATGGTGATCAAGAAGGGGATTTGGAAAGTGAAAGTTTTGAGATGAGGTTTTTTCCCGATACCGAATATTGGATGCCATCGAGTGTAAGTGACGCCGAGGATATTCCGTATTACATCACTGATGATGCACCTTTGCCAGTTTCTCATGTCTAATTAAAAGTCAGTCCAGTCAAAGAAGCAAACTTGCGGCGAGTTATAATCATATTGAATGTTTTAAACACAAAAGCATGTATATGTATATGTATATGTATATGTATATGTCCGGCCATGTGCAAGGTCTCTCTTTAATACCGCATACATATTTCAGAGGCACTGACTTTTAAATCATATTATAAAGACGAGCAATCCAATTTCTTCTTACAAAAATGCATATTTTTGAAAGCAAACTTTTTAAAGTACCGCATGGTATACCACATGGTAGCAATACTCGCCAGGGAATGGAGATGGTGTACACATTGACTGGGTATTAAAATTGTAGAAGTTCCCTAAGATATTTGTATTAAGACTTTATAAATGCATTTTATTACTACTACTAGCAGCAGTATACAGTTGTAGTAGAAATAGTAGTAGTGAAAATAGAAGTAGAGAAGTGTTAGTATAAGTAGTACCAGAAATAATAGTAGTAGTAGTAGTAGTAGTAGTGGTAGTAGTAGTTGTTGTTGTTGTTGTTGTTGTTGTTTGTTGTTGTTGTTGTTGTTGTTGTTGTTGTTGTAGTAGTAGTCGTAGTAGTTGTAGTAGTAGAAGTAATAATAATAAAAATGTGTAATAGTAGTAATATCAATATTGTAACCATAAACGTAATGGTAAATGACAAAATGGAAGATTATTCTATGTGTATGATTTAATTTTTTTCATCCTCCTTTCATCATGAGATACTATAGAATCATGCTAGACATAAAATAACAAAAACTTGCTGATATAAATATATTTAACAAGAAAAAAATTGTTTTTATTACGTTTGATGAAACAACACTTTAACATACAAATGAGTGTAATTCTTAACTGAAATATAATATATTGAAACAATCATGCTATGTTACAATATATGTTCAGGGTGCCGTTGCATAAAACTTGCTATTATAGTAACTTTTCATGGAATACTGGATTTTGATTGGCTCTTGAGCAACATTACCATGGTAGTTACCATGGTAGTTACCATTGATGGCAAAGTTACTATAATAGTAAGTCTTTATGCAATGGCACCCTGATGTATTTATAGAAAACTATCCTTATTCACATTTCACTGAATTGGCAGCTACATAGTAGTACTCTTAAGAAAGTTTTGCAAGAACATCGTAAGTGATAAAATTGTTAAAGGTACTATTTAACATTTTCAAGTGAACATGACAGTGGCTAAATTGTCCAAAAAATGGTCCAATAACATAATTTTTTTTCAAGTGTGTGTTTTTTGAGAGAAATATACATGTACTTCAATTGTTTCGCTTGATTTTGTGCATGTATAAGTGCATTTAGGAAGATGAAGAAGACAACATTGGTCATAAATGTATATATCTACAAAATCATTTTCCTTTGGAAATTATCTCATTTTCTCACTCGTTTTTCAGGCTAATCTTGCGATCCAGCACTTGGAATTAATTTTTGCATCATACATGTAGCTCCCCAAAACGTTTAAATAGTAACTTGACGATACAATGATCTTGTATTTATCTCAAGTCCATATTTTTCACAAATCAAGTAATTCATATGATTCCAAAATATTATCTAAGACTTTGACCTATGAAAAGGACCCTTCAAAGTATCACATCTGTCAATCTAATTTTAGGAATAACAAATACTTCATGACAATAATTAATAATTCATCCATTTTAGAGTAATGATACATCTTTTAACTGTTCCTTGTCTGTCTCTGTTGTTACTTCATAACAATACAATCAATATATAAAGTAAACATTTTCTAAAGTACATACATACCAGTATATCCTTATCTTTTTCGTCAACATTGAAATTATTGCTATTTTCCTTGCCATTGAAGTTTTAATCATCTTGAGCTCATCAAGATTATACAAATAAGCATCATCACTTTAATGAAGAAAAATTAATCACGGTTAAACTGGGTGAGGTTACATCTCAACAATAGTTGTGACAACTACATTTTTTCTCAAAAGACAAGCAAATATTCATTTTCATAGAAACATGTGTTTAAATATCATGCAATCTAGTACTGACCATGCATTTAAAGGCTCTAATCACATTCCATGCAAAATATAGAAACAATCCGATATAGCATTTATGAAGACATACTCATAAGGAGATTTGAAAACACACACAACAAATGAAAATGTAATGTTCTCTTAAAGGTCACAGTCAACACTACAGTTATGATAATAATGCAATATTCTAATATACTGTATAGCATGCAATAAGTTACAGTGAAGAGTGTTTGGAGAGTGTATGTAAGCTTATGCACTATTTCCTTGTAAATGCTATCACATTCTTCTTTGATTTCTGAGAAAGTGGCTAAAACACAACAGCAACCCTTGTGTAATCCCTGTATGGCATTCACAAAATACAAGCTGTTAATGTGCCTCTATTGTATGGCCAGCATGCCAGTAATTATTACAGACAATTACCATGAAAATTCCTTGTAGAAAGTGATAACATGACAGGTGCTAAATGTAATATATTTGCACTGACTAAATGTACAAAGTCCCTACAGGGAGCTTTAAAAGTAAATACGTTTCAAAAATTCTACATAAGCTAGAAGGGAAAAAGAGCCCCAGGTGAAACCTACTAAGCGCATACATGTATCTTCAATCACACTCTTTTCAACTAAGCCTATGACTACCCAAATGCCTCCAATGCTAGCTCAAGAGGACCAACTTATATTATGTCCCACTGCAAATTACATCTTATAATAAAATGACGGCATGTTTGAAATTACAAAAATGAAAATATATTCTGGCTTGTTCCTGTCAAAAAAGGAAATTGGAATGCAATTAAAGTATACTAAACTAAAATCATACAAAAATTAGAAAAGTCAATCAATCAGCTGGCATAGGATGATTCAAAATTCATTTTTTCACTCTGAAGTATTGGCAAAATACACTGTAATAAGAACCCTGTTTGAAAAAAACAAAAAAACCTTCAACTAAGTATAATATATACTTCATAAATCTTAAATTCAACTGCATAAATAATTTCCTTTGCACAATTCTTTCCTTAGAGGAATTGGTGTCATTATACCACTTGTGAATTGAACACATTTCTTTTGCAAAATTATACAGTGTAAATTGAGGTTTTTGATCGAAGCTGAATTTGCGACATTTACTTTCAAATTCTTTTTACCTGATCTCATCATGTTAACCTGCAAAAGCATGTTGAAAAATGTGTCTACACCTTTTCAAATTTAGGCTAGCGCCCTGAAAAGACGTGTAGTCCTTCTAACCGGCAAGTGTTCTAAAAAAATTGTCACATAGTTGTACAAATAATTTTATGGTGAAAATGAAATAATGAATTTTAGTTCACAATTAATTCTTCTTTTTTTTTTTTTAAATAGGGAAACAAGATCAGGTTAGATAGGAATCAACTATTTGAAAGTCTGCTACTTGCCATCTATAAATCTACATTGTATCTTTTACCTTCTCATTTTGTATTTAATCACTTCATATCCCTTGCCAAAATAATATGTTGCATTTCTTATTATCATTATAAAGTTAAACTTATGTTATTTCTTTGTGTTTACCCAATTACAAATCTCTAGGAGACATTTTGTTCAAAATAATTCAAACATAACAACTTCTTGTATACACATGAAAATTATGTGAGGCAGGAGGTACTGAAGTTATTGAAATGAAAGTAATATCATATCCACACGGAGGCTTTCAATAATGTAAGGTATTTTGAATAAATATGTCAATAAACAGTAAACATTGCTCCTGTTTGTATGCGATTGCTTTTTATATGGTCTTCACATACATGTATATATCAGATCTGTAATAATGATACACTAAGGGTAGAAATACAATAAAAAGATAAGAAAATAATATGCAAAAATGAACCACTAGACACACTAAATATATGCCAAAGCCAAGTGCGAAAATAAAGAAGTCGATCTTTGAAAGCAGATCAATGAATAAATGGAAGGCATAAAATATTGAAAACAAAACAAATGGATAAAATAAATATTCACTAAATGATTGGTAATGCATGAGGGATCTCAGCTGCAAAATAAAAAAAAAAAAAAAAATTCATCTTTGCTGGAAATGAGAAATCAAAATGGAGTATGAAGAACCAGAAGATTTGGTAGCTGATGACCAAAAATCTTTAAAACGCAGCAAAATAAATTGCTTGTACTTCAAATTGGTCAAAGAATTGTTCTTAGAATATCAAATCCTTTCTTACATATATAATATTGATGAGGAAGAAAAATTTGCTAAGAATCCTGAGTTTTATGCCTTCACCAGAAATAGGCATGATCTTATTATAATTAACACAACTCATTAGTACATGTAATAAACTAATTTTTTTTACCTGTAAAAGCAACATAATTTTTCCAGTAATAAACAAAAGTTTTACACTTAATCAAACACAATCCTACCAATAATTAACATAATTTCACCAGTACAAAACATAATATTAAAAGTATTTAACAAAATTTACTAGTAATGAATATAAGGATCGAATGTAAATTTATTTTTACAATATGGTAATTAAATTTACCAGCAATAAACAGTCTTACCCATTAATTAACACTTACCACAATTCACATTTTCACAAGGAGAAAAAAAGTCTGTCAAAAGTTAGGTCTTCAAGACTTTTAATGGCAAAAAAATAACATGTTGCATGATGAGATCTATTAACAATATTTCAAGGTAGAATACAATTTTGAAAAAGTCTCTATTTCAGTTTTTGTGTTTTTTACCCTTTCATAGCAACTGCGAGCATTGAAAGATATAGAAATTTATTCAAAGACATTCAGTTTTTCTTATTTTTGCTAATTGTGTGCATTGTTGTAATGCATTACACCATGCTATAGATGCTAAAGTCAATAACCAGCAAGGTAGGAGGTCTATAAATGTGCTAACACCAGAGCATGAGCACTAGTATTGCTAACACAGGAGAAAGGGCATAGCTTTCACACAGAAGTATTTACAATCAAACATTGGATTTCATACTATTTCATTCAAAGGAATTCACTTTTTTCTTTATTGGTGTCAGCTAGCATAGGTGGATAACTGGATACAATAAGCTTCCCTAGCATTTTTACGTTTCACTGTGCTTATAGCACAGACTGTTTAAATACCAGTATTTACACTTTAATATTCATTTTATACTTGAGCCATTTTTCCTTTGGCGCATGTGCATGTACACAATGACGTAATGCATACGACAAAAGAGTTGTTGGAGATATGAATGAACTTCAAATAACAATACGGGCAGGGCATTCCTAGTGTTGAAAGTTCTACTGTGCTTTGCACCCAAGCAGTATTCTGCAAAGTTATAATATAGCTCTTAAATATCAGCATTTACACTAACACTGGATACACCTTGCAAGGATTCTTGGGGTTTGGATACACTAATATAAGGGTTCATGCCAATTCATTAGCACATTTAATGCCAGTGTTTTTGATACACTAACACCAGATCTAATACCCATTCATTAGCACTGAACATACACCTTGCTTAGGGTTCTCACAAGGTTCTACATACAAATAGAGGGGTATCAAACACCAGACTTACATGCTCTTCATCATATACCAAACTAAATCAGCATGCAAGTGATGAATGCCCAAGTTGTGTTTGTTCAACTGAATATCCACATCTGCAGGTTACAAAGAAAATAAAACAGGTGAATAACAAAGAGCTGTTATTTCAATGTACAGTTAAATATGTAAGTGCCCTTGCTATTCTGATGAAAACTGGATGAGTAAAATAAAATGTTAACAAGCTTTACCTAAAAGTAACATTTATAACAAGTCTTCAAAAAAGGCAAAAATATATGTACACTAAAATAACTACGAATGAAAATTCAAATTAACAGCCAAAATGTCCAATGCTATGAACAGGTCACCAATCTAAGCTGTTCCCCCCCCCCCAAAAAAAAAAACAAAAACAAAAACAAAAACAAAAACAAAAACAAAAAAAACAAAAACAAAAACAAAAACAAATCTATGATACCAACTTAACTGCTTCCCTCAAATTTTGAACTGAATTGAATTGAATTGAATTGAATTTATTTCCACATCTCCATTTAAAAACATTCATAAAACATGTCAAATGTATGTTCAAACAATGAAATAGTCTATACAACGAAGAAAAAAATGTTAATGTGGTGGGATCATAAAAAGTTTGATAAAAAAACTTGTAAACATTATCTCATTTCACATGAAAACAAAAATATACATCATAAGTAAAGAAAAATACAATAGAAAAAACAAATTTAGCACAGAAAATAGTAAATTAGTAAAAAAAAAAAAAAACTTCAGAATATTCGTAACAGTGTATTCTTTAGCAAAAATACTCCTTAAACTTGCGTTTGAATGTGTTGAGAGATTTAGTGTCCTTGATGTGTTGAGGTATATTATTCCATCCAATTAATGCTCACAGAATGAAGCAAGAATAAAATTAATATGTTGTAGAACCTTCCTAAGAAGACCACGAACTCATAGTGGCTTTCTTTACTGATTCCTTCCCCTAGGAGAGTTTTATAGACAGGTATAACTGTACCTACCTTCAGCAATTTCTATCTTCAGGCTGTCTGTAATCCAGTTTGAGCAGCTCAAAGATTTCCTCCTCTGTTTTTGCTTGTAAAGAACAGTTCTGATAACACGGAAAGAAAGTAAGGAAATATTGTCATCTTAATCATATCCTAAATATATGTTAGCATTGGAAACAGTGATAAAACTCACAGGATTTTCGTAAAACAAAAAAAAAAAAAAAAAAAATTGAGTATGTTTTTGGCATGGAAAGTAAAGAACAAAGTATTATCATCTTAATAATATCCTACAGCTACATTAGCCTGGAAATAAGTGATAAAACTCTCATCAATTTTGTAAGTACAAAATAGAAGGGATGGCTTTGTTGTGACCAAGATATAAAATATATTCTTTATTCAACTTATTGTGCACTTTAAGGTAATCTTGAGTTTTGGTGATGACAGAAAATTAATGCTCACGGAATCAAGCAAGACTTACACTGAATGTTCTATGCTATGAATAAATGATGTCTGTTGAATAATTTTCGTAGAAACTTTGTAATAGCTGAATGAATGAAATTTAAGGAAATAGTTCATTCATTTTTTGTGCATCAGGAAAAAAATTTGCCATCACTTATCCCCAACATAATTTACATTATTTTAAAGCATGAGGTGGACCTTTTCATTACAGTGAACTTGTGGTTTCAACACTCCATGACTCGCATTGTATTTGTGAGATATGACATAACATAATCAATCTCTACCAGTGAATAAAGTAACGCCCTCTACGTTGATGCGACTGGTCACCATGTTGGGGCTCGCAGAAAAACACTGCCGCTGTACTATTTCAAAACAATTTTATGCCTTTTCAGAATCAAATAATTCAGCACTGTGAATTCTTTTCCACAAATTAACTGCACAAACAGGCAAAAGAAGTATATCCTTATGAATGCTAAAGGCGATTTAATGTGTCAATCGATATAATGTCTTTTTTAAAATAAAACATCAAATCACGGATCTTTTGCATAGGAGTACATTGGGATCGTACACAGAAGACGTGTCTCACGTACTGTGTTTGAGTGTAGGGCTCCTAATTTTGCTTGCGTGGTCACATCAACTGCTCGCATAGAACCATGCGTAAAATGCTATATCCAGTGACAGAGATCGATCCATAACACACATCGGTTGTACACTGGTTAGATAAAGGCACAAGAGGGCAGCATACTCACATTTGTCTTGTCAAAGAGCCCATGGCTTGACAGATTCATGTTCATCACTTTGTTGGCGTAGTCCCTCATCGAGCGATTGAACATCTTTGATCCTGTCCATCCCAGGAGTGCAAAGGCATACTGACTGCTAGGAGCTATGACAAAGTCCACTCTCCTGGCCACCCAAGAACGGCCGCAATCTTTAGTCTTTGGCAAAATTCCACTGACAGATGCGGTACTTCCGTTTGCCTTGCTACTAGCAGATAAACCTGGAATTGCTGATCCATTTGCAGGAGCAGCCAAACCCATGCCTGGAGATGACTCTACTGCAGGAGGAAGTACATCCATTGCAGCAGAGTCCTGCTCAACAGTTCTTTCAGAGGACTTATCACATTGACTGCACACAGTCTTTGGGAGACGTAAGATACTGAAGCAACGTTCGTAGTGATCCATGGTGTTCCTTGGTGCATCCATTCCCTTCTGGACGGTTGTCTTGTTGACTGTGTTGTTCTGTACATCAGTGTAATCTAGAAGACCTTTCTTGGTGAGGGCTTGAAGCAGTGCGCCAAGGATACCTTTCTCCTTACCATCCTCAGGATGGGATATCAAGAAGTCAACATCATGACCACTGTCCTTTCCTCTATAAAGGTACAAAGATATAGTAATCAGCGATCTGTTGAGGAGGCATATTGATAAGGCATACACCATATAGAAGAGGTCTTAAAACCACCAGAACTCAATCACAAGAGATTAATCTCCAATTATGAACTTCTTTGGACATTTTGTGAGAAGAACACATTTGAAAAGTATCTATGATTTTGACCCAAACTGTGTATTACTTTTAAAATAAAGCTTCATTACAGTAATTTTGCTTCTACAACTACAAAACAATAATTGAAAATAAAAGGTAGGGACATAAATGACCATCAGTCATGACAATTGTTTTGTCTGAGAGAAAAACTAGATGTACCAAGAACAACAAATCCACTACTTTGACCACTTGCATTGAAAATCAAGCTTCCCAAAATAGCAAAGGATGTTAACATGCATCTATGAAAACAAAAAATACTGCACTGTCTGCACATAAAATCCAACTTCAATGGGACATGAATAACCTCATATACCTGAGGAATCCTCCCGTCATGACAACTGTGCTTCCTGGCCGTATGGCAGCGACTTCTTGGGAAACTGTATCATGGATCCACTTGGCTTCCTCTTTAGTGACAGGTGTGTTCAAATCCTCATAATACTCAATACCTATTAAAAGCGATTGACATAAAATGTGATGAAATGAATTTAACTTGCCAGACTGGGATATTTCTTGAAAACTACATGAAATTTCAGGCAATAAATCTATCGCTTTATGATAATTAACATTTTCTTGTGTAAATATTGTAGGGCAATATATTGTATATAGCAATTTTTCTGATAGCAAAATGCGATCTGACATTTACTCCAGAGACATTCACTACAAGTTTTATTTTGCCAGAGACAACATGCTAGTGAGGTGTCATAGACAGAGGTCAAACTTACAATCTGAGGTGCCCACACATGAGTAATCATGAGCAAAGATTTCAAAATAAAAAATGGTTATAACCTGTCAAATATTCATCTTTACAATATAGTACTTAAAAGTCTGGAACTGCTGAATATGTTGGGGTTCATAAATGTTCTTTACATGCATTTCACATCAAAATATTTCTTCTTCAAATACAGACAGTACTTGTAGATATTTGGAAACTGCAGTTTCCTATCTAACACAGATTGAAGCTGACATACATCCCCAATCAAATATTGAAATCAATACAACTTGCAACAATTTGCTGTGGATCTACAGTACATGGGGCTTCCCATAACACCAGGCAGCAGGCATTTAGCAAGCATTTCAAAATTAGGTCTCAAACTTGAAAAATAGATAGTCTGGAAAAAAAATGTGGATTAAAAAAAAAAAAACCGAGGATGTCTTCCACAACAAATCACCATTTTTTTTTAATAGTCCCAGATGCCCTCCTGGTTATCAAATACCAGCCTCTCCCCCCACCCATTTTTAGTATTTTCAGGATCAACTACTGACAAGAGTGGCATGAAATCCTCACACACTGACCTTTTAGCTGTGATCTAGTAAGGTTTAGAATATAACTGCCCTTCACATCCTCCAGACTCCTTAGCCCCATCTGACACCATTTAGCTGCAGTAGATATACCACATCCATACACACCTGTGAAAAGCTGAAATTATACAAGAGACACAAAGATGAGTTGGAAATACTCTGTGAACAAAATTACATGATCTACATCATGCACAACAGAGGTGGATAACAGAAGCCATCATCATCATCATCATCATTATCATTTATCATTATCATATCTCAAACTAATACATTCTTCTAAATTTTGAAATGACAAATGCTGCTGTGACAACTCGTTTGCAGTCAATTATTAACTTTGAATTATTGGCCTCATAATTTCAACCATAGTCTTAAAACTATGCCTAATCCCAACTCTAAACATAAGACAGAACTCACAGACATGTTCTGGTACCAGTTGCTTTGGAGAATCCCTTCAACTTCTGAACTGTACTCATTCTCAAGGATGTCCTGGAAGAAAAAGGTCACAAAAAGAATAACAAAACTGAAGGAAAATGAGATGACACTGAAGGATTCATCACCAACACCAAACCTTCATTGATAGATTTGCAAAAGTAATCATATTCTATGAATATTTTTAAAAGAACCAGAATAATTGTCAGAGAATCAGAGATCTGTCCAACCTAAGTACAATTGATCTAGAATTCATCTACAGGTGAATGCATTGGGGTTCTGGAAAGAAACAGCCATTAAAGTGAATACATATGATTATCAAAATGGTCTACTACATGTACCTTCCATCATAACAATAACAGTAATGATAATAATAGAAACAATAACTGAAAGAGCATCAATGAAAAATGTTTCTATAAAAAAGGTAAAGATTATGCATGGCTTCAGAATAATTTCTGAAAAAAGGGGTTACTTTCAACGTAATGTCAAAAAAGGGTATCCTGCTCCATTTTTAGTCCAAGTATTAAATTCAGAAGGCCTTTCAATTTTTGGTGTAAGGTCCTGCCTAAAAAATAATCAATTACATAAAATAGATATTATCATGTATCAAATTCCAGGAAGCTTGGCTAATGATCTCACCAGGATAACCCCTTTACAATGAGCTCCACCCCGGATGTCATACAAGTTGTCAATGTCCTCTGGCTTCTTGATCTCTTCAGGTAGAGCCTTGAGGGCAGCAGATGCCTTACGGAATGCCAGCGCTCTGGACCGGCTGTTATCTCCCATCCGCAGCTCGGCTGCTTTCTCCAGTATCTCCAATGCTTCCTACAGATCAAGAGAAATAAATAATTAGATTCTCAGACAACTACCCCCTAGTCTACCAACCTCTTTACTTCTACCACCTAAGAAATATTAACACTTAAAATTTACCCCATGACAACTACAGTACCCCTTACAAAAAAGTTGGCCATAGGGGTGGGGTGAATATCATAAGGGGTAGTTGGCTGGGTCAATATCCAGGGCCCCAACTTTTAAAGAGCTACCATAGATTAAATTGATCACAACTCAACTCGAGATTGAAAAAGATAATTCATTGGGGGACTTTATTGGGGGACTTACGATCCAAATTAGATCAATTTAATGTAAGAATTTGCAGTTCTTTTAATCTTTGAGACAGGCCTAGGCCGGGGGGGGGGGCACTCAATATATTGGACAGACGGGTATGTGCCGCTTTGACGAACCCCTTTTTTGACGGCCAATGGCCGTTCTCAAGATACCCGAATTTCCATAATCAGCAGTATTCACCCTTCTCACGCGTTCTCAAGATACCCGTGGGTACTTGTCTCGCTCCTTTTTCCCCGGCGCGGCCCGTTCCCTAGCTGTCGCGTGCCTACGTCCATTCACTTGCGTGCGCAATTGCATATATGCATGCACAAGATGTGAACTGCAGCCGACAGCCTGTGTGCTGCCGGTCCATCGTTTGCATTACACACACCCTCACCCTCCATCACCCTCACATATTTATGACATGTCACACACACAATTTTAAAGTGACATTGTAACGCAAACGATGGACCGGCCGCACACTGGCTACCGGCCGCACTTCGCAGCATCTATTCTATAGCATCCCCATACTAAGTGCCGTAGTTCCTTAGACCATGGTTTTTGGGGTATAATCCACCGTTCCAATGACCCAATGTTTTTCTCTTCTAGTCCGTTCCTTAGACCCCCGTTTTGAGGGCGGCTGCGGCATAGTTGTTGGAGGGGTTGTGGGTGGGTAGCTGGTCCTGATTGTTCGAAAGTGACATACTGACATTCTAGGGGAAAATACTGACCAATTAGAAACATGACTTTGACTTACAGTGTATTTCTTGTTGGGATGGTTGATAGGTGTTATCCTTTGGCAAGCAAACCTGCGATTCTTTGGTTTGTTTTCTCCCTCTTCTTCAAGTGCATCAGGATCAAGCTGAATAAAGAAGAACAAAACCATAAATGTTTTGCCAAAGAATTCAGGTAAAACCAACCCTGAGAATTAACTAAATTTCATCAGTTAATTTACTTGAGTGTTATTATGAGTCTTTTCATACACGTATTAACCTTGAATTCTACAAACAATTATCCAAACTTTTTCAGTGCAATTGGTCAAAATTGATAGACATTTCAAATAATTTTCCCCTTCATGTATCCTGTACATCTTCTACGGCTCTCAATTAAAAGTTAATGAAAACTACAAATGGCGGCACTGGTCCTAAAGGGAAGGAAAGCCAGTAGAAAAGCTGAAGAAAAAAAGCTGATACCCTACCGGTTTTCTAGCTGGTATTCTATGCTCATCTGTGATTTCTACAGGCTTGTCCTCTTCCATGCAAGATGTAAACCACTTCAGAGACAGTAGTTCTGCTTTCTGAGCAAACTCGTAGGCATTGAGTTCAGTATTCCGCTGAGACTTGCCGATCCTCTGTAAGACACTGATAACATGGTCTCGGGAGTTGAGTTCCGTCACGACGTGGGTCACAGATTCACTGCACATCGAGACAAGACAATTCAGATTTGGTTTAAAATCCAATAGTTTGAAGTGAGCTTTCACTTTTCAAATATACTCTGCCACAAATTTTGGAGTTTCCAAGATGAAATTGAAGTATTTCAATCATTATTTTATACTTCTTCTAGAATGACCTACCAAGGAAAAATCCAAATGGCCATTTATGGTAAGAGTGAGATTTCTAAGAGCTGAATTTGAAAGGAAGTAGATCTAGACCTACTTGGAGTATTTTATTAGTATGATGGGGAGCCCTATGTCTGCGCACCTAACTGTACATTTGACCTAAAATTTAACAAAAATTTCTTTAATATTCCACTAATGCTTAATTTCATATTATTCCTGATATTCTAAAGACTGAGTGTGCAAAAAATCTCATCAAAATTAGAGCAAGAACTATGCCATTTTTACATGAAACGGCGGCCGTGTCAATTTGACATTGAAAAAACAATGGTGCCCATATCTCCGCACTCATTCATTTTACACGCAGTTCGGGAGTTTTGACAAGAAAGACAACATTTTGAGGCCTGTGCATAAAATGTCTGAAATAAGACCTTTTTCAATATTTCGTCCCGTTTTTTTAATGAATATCTATCGCTATAATAAAGATGAAAAGTTCGTGTTCGTTGCTTGTTTTGTTTCATTAGAATCGCGCAGTTACGCGTGTGCGCAGACAAGGGCGCTGCGCAGACTTGGGCACTCTAGCCATACATGTGATAGAAAATATGTAGTATTTTGGCACTCACACTTATGCGAGGTTATTGGAGATAACCTCGCACTGCACTCTGTACCTTCATACCATGAGCAATTGCCTCCCATAGGCAAGTGTGTGATATCTTGCCCATGTGTGTGCAGGAGAGGAGCAAGATCACTGACCAAAAACAGCCTGAAAATTTCACTTGATGAAGATGATAAAATTAGATATTCTATCATTCTAAAATGTAGAAGGAAGTATTTTCTCAAAATTCTGCCGATTATGTTGTTGTTTTTACCTCTTCAACTTAGAGGTCGTGACAGGCCAAAATTGACACAGCCCCATATAGTGATGGTCCCGTGAGTGGTATTTTGGCACTGTTCGTTCTTAGTGCAGTTGTCAACATGTCAACGACCACCATTTCTTGGTGTGGTACCCACCATTTTTGTCCCCATGCAATAAACTGAAGATAACCTTGTTTATGTAATTGTGTGTGAGTGCTGAGGTTATCTCCAAATTCCAATAACCTTGTAAGTTGCATAAGTGTGAGTGAGTGCTGAGTGATTTCACGATAACGCCAATAACAGGGCTGCCAACTCTCACGCATTGAGCGTGAGACTCACGCAATTCACCCAATTCTGTCTCACTCTGATAAACAAATTCTCAAGCTGAACCCCCAAAATAGAAAGTAAAAAAAAAAAAATCTCTCCAAAATCTCTGATATTCCAAATATTCAATATGCCCAAGGCCTTTTGAGATTTTCTGGCGGGCACAAAGCAAAGCTTAACCAATGAAAATCATTTTCGGTAGTGCGCAAAGATTGGATTGGATTGGATTACGATTGGTTATACTGCGTGTATGTATATACGTGTGACGACTATGATGAGTGTAACTAGATGGCCGGACTGACATGGCTTTGGTGCGGCAGCCCACCCGGGGCCCAAGCCCGGCCGCGCTGCATACGTGGCTCAGCAGAGTTTGCCGTCGATCGTACACCAACGTAATAGCCAGCACATCCCTCTACGGCCGGACAGCAGGATCTTGAAATTCTTATTAAAAATCATGCAGTATTAAACAAATCTGGAATTTTGTAATTTTTCATGCGGTCAGTGAACTACATGTGGCATTAATAACAATGTAACCTATTTATTACTTATTCAATTCACTTTAGTAAATTAACGTTAATGCTGCTTCTGCTATGACTATATATGTGTTGAAATCATGACTAAAGTATGCACCAGATTGCACCATTTAAAATGTAAAATTGTCAGAGCTCCCTACCGTGGAAGGGGGGACACCCCCCCCTTCCACCCCCCCCCACCCCCCCCGGTCGCTTCGCTCCCTCGCAATGTCTCACTCTAAACTCTCACTCAAGGTTGGCAGCCCTGCAATAACACACACACACACACATAGCCTGGAAGGCTCTGTGAAGAGTAGTGTCAGCTTTTTTTTTTTTTTACTCTTCACAGAGCCTTCCAGGCTACACACACACACACACACACACACATCCAGTCATTGATGAAAATCGCCATTTAACCAATCACAACAACAACAACAACATTGCAAAGCCAAAGCCGAGAACAAGGCCTTAGCTCAGGCCCCATATATTAAAACCTTGTTCATTGGATAAGTGATATAGCCCCAGGCCCATTAAGCTTTACCCCCACTCCATGCTCCACGCCAGGCGCAGCCACGCCCGCGCCCACAGTGCGGCGTCCGTTCATGGCAGTGTCACGACGGGCTTCCCTACGTACCGCCTTGCCTCAATTTACTTACTTCAGCTCAGATGAGATCACGAATCCTTTGGTTCGTCCAAGGTGTCGAAGTTTCTTCAGACGTACTTTCTGGATTCTTGCATTGACGATGAAAATGATGATATCTGGAAATTTCACCGGAAACTCCTCCGAGTCTTGATTGTGAGAGTGCTTTCGACGTTTGGGATCGGGCGCCGCCATTTTGATTTAATTCAGTCTCGTTTGATTATATTATTCAAAAGATATAGAAATTTATTAAATTATTATAATTTTGCTGACTTAAATTGATTTTAAAATATAAAATATGTAATTTTTATATATAAAATTTGAAATATCATACATAACTATTTTGAAAAATAATCATCTACTATTTTAAGTAAATAATTAATATAATAATTCCTGAAAAATCGTCTGCTCTAACTTCTAAGACTGAGTCTTACTCTTAGTATCTTTCCATACAATAAGTCTTTTGAAGAATTAGGCCAAGTTAAAGTCTTACAACTTCAGATATCAATCACTGCATGCAGCCACTGAGACTGTCAGTGCTGCAGTTGTTAGGTGAGACACTCACTAATCATCAAACATAGCTAATTAATATAACTTAACCTTATTAACTTATATCTAGTCTGTGTGTCTGTGAAACTAAGATGGAACAGTATCTAACAGAAACATGATGTTGATAATTAAGATTATTTATTCATTCTGTTGATTCTAGTTTATGGTCAGGGGTCCTAAAGCTGCGCATCCCGCAAATATGCGCAATGCGACGCGTTCAATGCGCCAAACTTTTGGTGTGACTGAGCAACGAGATTATCATTTACGTTTGCCAAAAAGAATGATTAAATTTTTATTTATATTTGTGATATCATTATTTGGAAATCGGGGTGAAATTCACATCATGCAATCAGCTTCAAAATCAAGATCTGCATTCATTTATTACATGTGCGCAGCTTTAGGACCCTTTCATTTGGTGGACATCGACTTGAAAATTAATATTGATATTTCTCTGTCGTAATTTTCTCAGGGATTTGATTTAAGAGTAAGTAGAACCAAGATATATAAAAGAAATTTGCATAAATCATTGAAAGGGTGACTTTTTAGCTGCTAGAAACAAAGTGCATAGCTTTAGGTCCCCCCATCATATAAAGTTTTAATAAAAAGTTAGATCTAATTATTTTAAGTTAACTTAGACTTAGTCAAGAACTGTCTGGAAGTGATCAAAAAAGTCAAAATGATGGTTTGCAAACATGTGATGTGTATACATGTAAACATTAGAGGTCTACCTTTCAAGATAATAATGTTACAGTGGAAAACACTCCGTCCCTCGGATAGGACGTTAACTGGAGGCCCCGTGTAGAGGACAGTCACCACCTTTGCACGTTAAGAACCCACTGCACTCCTCGAATAAGAGTAGGGGAAACCCCGGTGTAGTGGTACACCTGCACATCCCAATCAGTTATGTCGGGAGGAGAGACCCGAGGGTTACAGTGATTCAGTTCGCTTTTCCCCTCCCAGGCACAGGTGACGCCAAATACTTAATAATAATAATAATAATAATAATAATAATAAATAATAAAGTTGTGTGAAATCTTTTGGAGTCTGGTACTGCTGTAGTTTTCTTTAATATTTCGCAATGAAAACTAAGCTGCAAAGCCAGAAATGAGAAAAGAGAATGACATCGCATAATGGTCTCACTTCTATACTCCACCAGGCCAGACTAGGAACTTAGTAGTGGTCAAAATTAGCTTTATACTGTAGTATGAGGGAGAAAAAGTAGTCCCAATGGAGTCATGTATGTCTGTCTGTCACAGTGTTTGTTGATCTGTATAAAATACATGATGATTAGCTCCTACTTGAATATGAAATCTAATGGTTGGTATTAATAATTGCCCATAAAGCCAGTTAAGTCAGCCTAGTCCTAGACAAATTCATTTACCTTGCAATTGATTACTTCTTCTTTAACTTAAGCATCTGTGATACATGAAAAGGACATTGCATTTAAAAAAAATGTTTTTCCTCAATTGACCCAATAAGGCCAAAAACATTTGTGAAAATATTGTGGCTATCTTGGAAGAATATTAAACAGAAGCCTTTCCTCAGTTGAAAGGTGTGGATGAAAAACTAGGAATTATCTCTCACTTGGCCTAACATAGTCTTATTATGTACATGTATTCTAATGATTGGTTGCAGATTCTTCTGAAGGGTTTTAACAAAGAGACGGCGCTCATGGCAGATGGCAAGGAACCTCCACCACCAACATCGGGCAAGGCTGGAGGGCAGACGGGCAGGGCTGGGGCAGGAGAAGGCATCCGCAGTATAAGATCTACATCATTATTCAGGGCAGTCAACTTTGAACTCTATGCTAAACCTGTAAGTACAGGGGAAAATAGACGTAGTAAGCAGATCAAATCTACATCTTTTGTTATACTTGAACTACACTTTATTTGCACAAATATGTTTTGTACTGATTTTGTTTGAAAAGTCTTTAAAAAATAGCATTGCATTTTTACATCACAGCATTTTGTTAATAATGATAATTGATAAATGAAAATACATGTATTTCTGGAGAGAAGGTTGAGTTCTGGAAAGGTGAAAACTAATTTGTGAGCTTTCTCATCCCTTTTACATCAGTTTTTAAGAACATCATAGTAGAAATGTTTCCTGAAAAGGATTGCTCTTCAAATTCCCTCATATTCGAAATATGATGAAAAATACCTGAAGGTGTTCAGGCTGAACATTCATGCCACATGTGTGTGCAATGCGTATGCTTTTCAGCCATATTGGGTCAATTTCTTTTCTTATCATTTTGATGATTCCAAAACATATACACCAATTCTTATATGTAGACATGATCAACCTTGCCTAGTTACTTTGAGACAACTTCTTTCACAATCTAATTGCATGAAACTCAACATTATCTTTAATGTTAAGCAAAAAAATCCCTCTGCTAAATATAGAAAACACTTGTCATGACTTTTAACATTGTTAGAGTTTAAATAAAATTTAATTTTCCTTTTTTTTTTTTAAGATTATGGTTATTTTCTAATCATGTTTTGAGGCAATAATCTAGTAAGTAATACCGAGTTATATTCTGTTGTTTTTTCCGTCTTATAGATATATATTTGTTCTCTTTTTCTTTTCCTTTTCTCTTCAGAACAAATTTGTGATGGGATTTGGCTTGGCTGCCCTCACTGGCTGTGTTGTTTATATTGCCTACCTTAACGCACAGAAAGAGAACCTACGAGACAGAGACATGTATGAGCAATACCGAGCTGATGGTACTACTATAATGAGGCCCAGAACATCCAAATGGGATTGACAGATGTTATATAGACCCAAATTTATATTCGAGAGTGGATCAACAGACACTAATGTATCTATGTGGGACTGTGCCAATGGATAAGAATGAATCCATGTGCCTTTTCTGTAATGAGATTGTAAGTGGAACAGAATCAGGTTGAGATAATCCTTAGAAGAACATCTCCTGTGGTGGAGTCTGCAGTAAATCTTTGTAATTTCAAATTGCATGCTGATTTCAATGTTTCATTAGGCTTTATGCAGTGACAATGACAGGTGCTTATATTATTATGTTTTTGACATAAAATTATAAAAGAATATTATTCCTTTAAGTGATTGGATATATGATATATCAACTAAGATTGATACTTGTTAGAGAGCTCAAGGTTGAAACATCTTCTTAAACCACACAAAATATTTAAGAAATACTTAAATTTATTTAAAGGAAAGAATCTTTTTGGAGATACAATGTTCAACACAAATTTAAGGTATGCTTAGACCAGCACATGTCAGATTAAAAGAGTGAGCTCTTTAGGACTGAGGGCGACTTTGAAAATTCTTGTACATGTATATGGATTCCAAAGTTTTTAGAAGAGAAAAAGCACTCCTCTCTCTCTCTCTTTCTCTGGCATTTTAGGAAAAAGGCAAATAACATCTTAGGAAATATTTCATCTGGACAAAATGCAAAAATTTTTGGAGACTTTTTCACATTATACAATTTGGAAAGAAAAGGCATTTTTCATGTTCATGTAACTCACCAGCATAAAATCTATACATTTTTTTTACAAAACCCTATGAATAAAGATACATCATGCCAATATGAGGGGCTATAGATGCATAGGCATTACAATATTGTGAGAGATTAACATCACAGAAGCATTCTGCCAAATTCTTAACAGCAGTTGTCATATGTCTGAAAATAGAAACACTTAGCAACCCCTAAGTTGTACATGTGCATTATATAGATGTAAGCAGGGGCGGCGCCAGGGTATTTTGATAGGAGGGGCAAGACGACCTAAAGATGACGTCATATTTTTTCTCCATTGAATAACAGGGTAATATAGAGTTATATGTTTAAGACCTCTCTTTTTAATACTCCTCTTTCTTCTTTCTTCCCTTTTCTTCCCTTTTCTTTCCTTTTCTTTCCTTTTCTTCCTCCTTTTCTTCTTTTTTCTTCTTTTTTTCTTTTTTCACTACTTGAAAAATTATAGGGGGGGGGGGGGCGGTCGCCCCCTCTGCCCCCCCTGTAGCGCCGCCCCTGGATGTAAGCTATGTTTAAGTCAGGGAAATATTTCCTTGGTTAAGTGATGATTAAAACATGAATGTCTTTAAAGGGCAATCCAACCTTGGTAATAAGATGATTTGTGTGAAAGCAGAAAAATAAGAAAAACAGGATGGTGAAAGTTTGAAAGAAATCAGACAAGGACTAAGAAAGATTTTTGAAAAATGAGATCACTACATCTATGCAAATCTCAAATTGGCAATTTGGTGAGTCAGTTGTGACATTTTTGTGGACAACTCTCCCATTTGTTGTACACAAAAATATCATTAATTTGCAATTTTCTTTGAGGCGCTTTTACCCTCAGGGCAGTACTCGAAATATATTGGAGATACCATATTGTTATAGGTCCTCATGAACAAAACGATCCTACTGAGTAATGCATTTTGAAAAAAAAGTGACGTTTTAGTCATTTTGTGTGTTAGAGCGAATGGGGGAGTTGTCCACAGCTATATCACAGTGACATTACCTATTCGGCCAATTTGAAATTCCCATATGCATAGTGATTACAACTTTCAAAAATTCATAACTTTCTTATTGCTCGTCCGATTTCGTTGAAACTTTCACCAATCTGCTTCTCTGATTTTTCCTCTTTCTATCAAAGCAACTTGCTATGAAGGTTGGATTTCCCTTTAAGTTGTAAAAGATTTGTATATAATTTTGTACTTTTTTATTATGACTTCAATGAAGTATTATGTAGTGCCGCAAGAAAATTAAAAGGAGAAGAGGAAGTGTCGGAGTAATGTGATGATTGTGATAATGATGATGATATTAATTAAACTTTTTATGCTCATCACAATCCTCCTCATCCTAATTATAGTGATAATGAGGTTGATGATGATGAAGATCATGATAAGGATGAGGATGATGATATAATAATAATAATAATAAAATAATACATAACATTTTAGCGCTTAATACAATGTTTCTAAGCGGAAGTAGTATATTACCCTGGCTTTAGCCCATATATATAGATGATGATGATGATGATAAAGATGATGGTGATGATAAAGATGAATCATTGATTTTTATGATGATAATTATGACAATCATGTTGAGGAGGATGATGATAATGAGAAAGATAAGGATAAAGATGTTTAGTATATGAATCTTTTCTATTAATACATCCTTTTGTTTTTATATCTCGTCATTGTTTTCTATTTCGCATCACCAGGTTACCACTTATGTAGACTTATGCATTAAGCATAGTTGGCCCTTTTCCTCCTGACGTGTCCTTCCTTCAGTTCTTTTCAATTGAAGCGTAGCGAGACAACAACAACATGTTTACTCTGAGCAGGAATGTTTTATCCACTAACTTATTGTCTTCCTCTACGTGTATTTCCTTATTCTGACCAAAGAATTTGTTCTGACTGTCATCTCTTAATATGCAGTACATATTCAATACATGTATCGTTTCCTCGTCATACCTATTCAATTCTCTTCTACTATCTGCTCGATCGGAGCCAGTATTAGGGCGTTAACTCTGAGTAAGCCCAAGGAGGTACGAGGCAAACTTGCCTAATCATATGATAATGCTCTTCTAGCTCCTGTGACTATCAGCAGTCTGGTTCACTTCTTCCCTACCTTTTCGCCTTCGTTCGTCCGTTTCCTTAATCACTCTTTGATTATATTACTGGCCTCATTGTTTATGTAACAATTGTTTTTGTCTTTTTTCTACTATATTTTGAACTCCTTTTATCTCTCTCTCTCTCTCTCTCTCTCTCTCTCTCTATCTCTCTCTATCCCTCTAGAGCTTTCACTATATCACTCTCTCTAACCTCCTCTTTATCAAATCTACCACCCCCTCTCTCTCTCTTTATACACGTGTATCCTTGTCTTCCTCATCTCTCTCTCCATTCCCTCTTTTTTCTCTATCATCTCTCTCTCTCTCTCCTCTTTCTCTCTCTCTCACCACACACACACACACTGTCTATCTCTGCACTATCTCTCTCCTCACTCTCACTCTTTGTTTAATTCTTTCTCCCTCAACTCCCTTTATTTTATTTTCTCCCTCTTCACCTCTCCCTACCTTCGTTTCTCTCATCTACTTTCTCTATTTTATCTCTCTTTTCTTTCCATCTCTCGACCTCCCCCCCCCCCCCACTCTCTCTCCCTCTCTCCCTCCATCTATTCCTCCCTTTTCTCCTTTTACTTTTCTTGTCTTTCCAGTGAAGGAATAAATAACTAAAATGAAATGCTTTTTTTGTTTATTTGGCTTTGATTTTGACCTCATTTCATTTACGTGAAGAAGTGTGACAATAATAGTATTCACCTTGATGTTTACAGCTGTTAAACCATATCAAAAAAATAATAAAAAGAAGGGTTTAAACTTGTCTAGGAAATTTTTCTTTTTACGTACAATTTGTATAATCTGGGGTTTTTTAGTGTACTTTTTCAGTGATTGCTTTCATGGCATATTTTTCAACAAATTATTAAAGAAGAAAAAAAGAAGAAAAAAGAGTTAAAGAAGAAGAAGAAGAAGAAAAGGAAGATTATGAAGAAGAATAACAAGAAGAACAAGAAGAAGAAGGAGAAGAAGGAAGAAAAGAAAAAAAGGAAAAAAAGAAAAGAAGAATAACATGTTTGGATAAAACGATAACGAAAACGGAAAAAAAATAGACAAAAGTATTCCGGTCTATCTCTCTCTTTCTCTCCCCTCTTGATTCCTTCTTTTTCTTTAATCTTTAATGTAATCCAACTATCTATCTATTTATCTATCAATATCTGTCTATCTAAAAATATAATAAATCTATTCATATTTCTTTAAATATATAAATTTTCTTATCTATGATATTTATTCACGTATATAGTTACATCTATCTATCTATCTATCTATCTATCTATAAATCTGATAAATCTATTCATATTTCTTTGAATATATACATTTTCTCATCTATAATATTTATTCACGTATATAGTTACATCTATCTATATATATATATATGTCCCTCTGTATGTCTGTCTGTCTAACGCCCTCCAATTTCCTTTCTCGTTCCTCCCCCCCCCCCCATCTCTCTCTCTCTCTCTCTCTCTCTCTCTCTCTCTCTCTCTCTCTCTCTCTCTCTCCCTCTCTCCTTGCTTGCAGTGCCTCTCGTGATTAAAGATCCCGTGTATGATGACGATTAACAATCGTTTCCTGTTTCTCATCCAATTAGGCCTACCTTCAACCGGGTTCTGTTCTTTGTAACAATCACGGATGGCACCTATATTCCTCCAACAACAAGATTATTATTACCCCTACAAAGAAATTATTGTCTTCCTCTTCCTCTTCTTCATCAAAATCATATCCGGTCATATCCATATCTCGAAGACCCTGATATCTTTCATTGCCGTGATTAACTGTCTCCGAAAGTGGAAAAGTGCGGTAATTATAGGATAAATATGCAGAGGGATTAGGACAAGACTTGAATCGTGATTTGTCTGGATTATATTAGCAACTTACTGTGTACCCAAATTATGACATAGTTAGGTTTCAAATCTGACATCCTGTTGTTAATATGCAAACTAAATCTTATATCTATTAATGGTACATAATTATGTTAAATATCATGATAAATATGTTAAATCTAATATCATATCCGCAGATTAAAGGTTCATAATGTATGAAATTTATGTGACAAACGGACAGAACACAAATCGGTATTAAAAATTGAATATTAAGCTTAGCCCCGGGTTATGCTATTACCATTATTATTAGTATTATTATTGTTATTACCATTATTACTATTAGTAGTAGTATAATTATTATGATCATTATTAGTAGTAGTAGTAGTAATAGTAGCAGCTGTATGATTATTATTATTATCATTAGTGGTCGTATTATTATTATTATGATAATAATAATAAAAGAAGAAGAAGAAGAAGAAGAAGAAGAAGAATGATAATAATAATAATTATTATTATCATTATTATCATTGTTATTATTATTATTATTATTATTATATAATAATAAAATAATAAGAAAATAATGATAATAATTATTATTATTATTATTATCATTATCATTATCATTATTATCATCATCTTCATCATCATCATCGTTATAATCATTATTAGTATTAGTATTATATCATCATCGTCATCATAATTATTATCTGCATCGTCATCATCATTGTTATTTAGGTATCATTATTTAATGACATACATCGGATAATTATAATATCTTACAACATTTTTGTTTGGAGGTCATCTTTATATGTGTTTTGTTTACTTAATCATGAAGGATATATTCAGTAGGTCTATGGATTTTACCGAGTAGGCCTACATTGTTTGCCAGATTAAAATGAATCTTCTTTTCCCTTGACTGTAAATAAGATTTGTGTCTGTAGGTAGCCTAGCTACCAGTGGCCTATAGTGACAGCTGCCCTCTCGTTAATACGTCCAACACAAGAATAGAATCCAAGGATTATGGAAGAATCTCTCAAGAACACGGGACCAAATGTGATAGACAGTTTCGTCACTAAATTTTTTTTCCCCTTCCGCCATCAGATTAATCCCTGAACCTTTTCTATGTCATGCAAAAGTTCTTTTATACTATCAACATGATCAAGAGGGAACTTTCAACCTTGCACAGCATACACACAGACATACGTCACAGGGGTCAATCCCGGGGTGCACTGGGGCTGCCCTCCTCGATTTTAACAATGTATTCTATATGTGCGATGAATCTGGCAACCAATATCTATTTGCATTCCCCCCCCCTCCCCCACCCCCTCCCCTCCCCCAGCCCCCTCCTGAAATGCATCGACACTGTAAACATTGCACGTGATCGGATTTTCAGACTCCACATTGGCAGTCAACCTTTGACAGGTGCTAATAAGAACGAAGTTACGGAACATTGGACTCTAATGTTATTAAATCTCTGTATAGTCTTCTAAAAGATAGAACGATTCCAAAGTCTAACACTATACGTGATAAGTTGCCATAACACAAACATTGGGCAAACTTCTTACTTGATTGATGCAGGGAAATGTAATTTTCCTGCTTGGTGCAAGCGTGCAAGACGTAGGCCTACTGCTGAATGTTTAGTTACGCGCCCGGTTGGCGGCATAAAGCAGTTCTCAATCTGTACGAAGGTCAGTTTTCCGGTCTTGCTCACACTCTTCATGATCAGCTCTATGCTTTCCACATGCTCTTGGTAAAACTATACTTCACATCGACAACTCCCAAAAGGAGTTTCATTTATATCCTTTTTTTCATACGAGAGTGTCAAATCTTACTTCATCGTAATTGCTTTGAAATAGTCACGCGTCTTTAACATGGATTAAGTCTGTTCGGTGTACTCTTTCAGCTCATTTCCTGTATACATTAACCAGCGCCTTTC
Source organism: Heliocidaris tuberculata (assembly GCA_025618425.1). Taxonomy (NCBI): domain Eukaryota; kingdom Metazoa; phylum Echinodermata; class Echinoidea; order Camarodonta; family Echinometridae; genus Heliocidaris; species Heliocidaris tuberculata. Next base: position 6,321,250 of record CM046847.1, on the reverse strand, counting down.
AGTAGATCTCTGCCTCTGTTGCGTGCCGAAGAAAAACTGTGTTTAATTAGAGAGAGGGAAAGAGGAGACGACAAATGCCATTTTCTTTTTTCTTGCGCTATTCAGAGTAAGTACATTGTAACTTCTATACTTATATTGAATATAACTATTATAGCAGAATATGTATTAGGAGCTGATGATGATCTTAGGTATGAATTTTCAATGTAATATATATATATATGTCATACATCGAGTTGGGAGTTTTAAGTGTTTAGAAAGCTATATCGTCATTTTGAGTTTTGGTTAATCATTAATTTTCTACTTTGAATGGGTTAACCAGTATCTTTTCCTCATACCTATCGTTCCGAAATACATGAAATGAGTTTGCATTCTATTTAAGTTTGCGATACACCCTTTTTTATAATGGGAGTCGAAACCAATGTGGAAGTGTCGACGTAGTGGAAGGAATAAAAGCCTCGATATCAATTTCGCCAACAGTATGTAACAGATCCTGCGCCGACAAAATTTTAGAGAGCATTGTCCTCCGCACTTAAATTATGTCAAGTAAACTAGAAAATTTACAGCCTTTCATAAGAATGGAAAATAAGAATGGAAACAACAAAAACAAAACAATTGATATGTCAAAATCCTTTCACACAATAAACCTGGATCACTGTGTTTTGTGCTTTGTAGAATTATGCCAACAAAAGCAAGCAAAGCCCCTTTCTCATCGGGCCTGCGTAGAGTTGCGTTATGCGGCGTACCGAGCAAGCCGAAATTACGCGCAGGATCGGCGTAGTCCCTGCGTAGGTTATGCATAGGCTGGCGTACGATGGCGTATGGTTGCGTACGCTGTGCATAGGCACCGCGTACCTACGGCATATGCAATTGGCGTAGGGTTGCATACGAATACGTAGGTCTTGCGTAAAGGGTACGTAGGTTTGCCTATGCTGAACCCACACTAAGCAAAAGTACGCAACACTACGACTTCCAAACGTAACACTACGCCAGCCTAAAAAGGATATTTCGTCAGACTGGCGTAGGGTAGCGTACTATTGCGTAGGAATGGCGTACAGTAGCGTATTGTTGCGTAGTGCTGCGTAGACTTGCGTCCAGTGCTCTACGCCGAAAGTACGGAAAAAAAATTAAATATGTTTAATTTTTTTGCGTCCATCTCGCGCACCCCTTTGCGTCCCTCGGCGTATTGCCACGTAGGCCAGCGTAGGCACAGCGTAGGGCAGCGTAAGCTCAGCTTATAGTCGGTACGCCGCACGACGCAACTCTACGCAGGCCCGGTGTGAAAGGGGCTTAAGATTTCATCTATCCTTTTTCTAAGTGTATGCATTTACGCAAGACCCAACTCCTTAGCCAGTGTCATAGAACTTTGTAGAGGCTATAATACTGGAGCGTATAACACTGAACAACTATAACAGTTATCGTTATTAATGTCATGGGGTTTATGAATCATGAACATGAGTTCACTGTAAAGGGACTCGGATTCCCTCACGCCGTCAATACTATATCCTGAAAGTTGAATCATCAAAGCCAGTATTATAATTCCTCAAAATGAGGGCAAAAACTTTAACCTGATTCCATGCATGTAAAGTAGATTGTTAAATGATCAGAAAGGTTTGAATATATAGAACTCAATGGAATTCGTTTCATGTGCTTCTTTTTCGTACATGCAGTCACTCAGTGAACGCTTGTAAGAAATCACATCACTGCCTGTGAACGTGCGTGCATCCCTGTAACCAGTAATTTCCCGCCCGTTTTGTCAGTGTCATATGCTGTCTGGGAAGATAACCACATACACCAGCGCGATGTATTCAACAAGTGTGAAAATGCATATCCTTATCACGGCTGCCATCCTGCTTTCACAAGGTAATGTTATTATCTTTTAAAAAACTTGTATTCACCTCAGATAGCTCCTTCACACCTGTCCCCTTCTTTACACACAATCTCGTGCCCTCTTTCTCTCTCTCTCTCTCTCTTTCCCTCTCTCCCCCAAGTTTCTCTCATCAAAGATGAAGCTAAGTACTGTTCGTGCCATATTTCGTCGAGAAAGAAATTCCACTGCCTATAGAAGTTATTACTCTGGTGTAATAGGAACAATTGTGCATTTTGAGGTTTTGGATTATAACAAGTTCAACTTCATCATACTAAAAATCACAGAGAATGAAAAGCTCTGGACACGGACATGGTGGGTACATGGGATTATACAAACATGGGTGGCATCAGAATGTGGTCCAAAATTATTAACAACTAACTATAGATTCAAAATATATTCTTTTTCATGTGCATGAATTTTTTTCTTTTAATGGTGTTTTGAGTGATACAACGACAAGTTATATTAGTCCCATTCTCATGTGTATCTATAATATTTGAACACCACGGCGGTGTAAAACACTCGATACTGCAAACTTTGTATATACACCAAATGCAAGATTAATTTGTTCATGTAATTCACATGCGAGTAGGGTATACCAACTCCTTGGGCATACTTGACAAAAAAGTTTGGAATATATATTTTGTGTTTGATCTTTAGTAGAATATACTTAACAGTAATATTAACGGTATACATCTTTTCTTTACAATACTTCAGAATACCTCTCGAGTGCTCAATTACAAACGCATCCACCAACAACACGGACAAATGCAGCTGCCACCACCAAGCCTACCCTGGCTTTCCACACTACAAAAATTAATATACCTACAACACAGAGACCAACAACACAGAGGCCTACGACACAGAGACAGACAACGAAAGGTGTGGTTACGCACACAAGAACTGTGACTAATACTGTTGGAACGGCTTCAAGAACTCCGGTAACATCGTCCACGTTGTTTCCGATGTCTTCAGTGCCATCTTCGATATCGATGAGTGCTACGATGTCGGGAAGTCCAACGATGACGGGAAGTACTGTGTCACCTTCGTCCTTTTCACCGGCAAGTGCATCTATGATGTCTTCTGATCCATCATTTTCGAGTAGTCCCGCTCCGGTGAAGTTGATATCTTCAAGCCCTGGAGGGTCACCGTCGGCGTCTGCTGCATCGCCAACTGGTGGGGTTGTATCAGCTTCTCCAAGCAATGCTTCGCCGAGTGCGTCATCAACCGGAGGTGCCACTGTAACAGGGTCAGGTCAACCAACGTTAACTGGAGGCGCAACCGTAAACCCGACTGGTCAAACATTGCACTCGACACCAACTGCAGGACAGACAGTTAGTATTCCATCTTCAGTTCCATCTTCTACACGATCATCAGCTTTACCACCTAAGAACTCACCACCAACAGGAAAACCTCCCGGTCCTGGGACTCCATTAACAACCAAAGCAAAAGCAACCAATACTCAAGCTCCAACTACTGTAGGGATGACAACAAACGCAGGACAGACCCCACCACACAGGCGGAGTAACCTCGACATCTACTTCTGGACAGACTGGACAAAGTACGCGAGGAGGATCTCCAGCTCCTATAAAATCCTCAACAAATCAAACATATACTACAGGCACCACACATGCAGGGAATGCGTCATCTACTGGTGAGCAAACAGCGCCTTTAGCAAATCAGACAGTACCAATTACTGATGTACCGACGACAATAAATGATACACAGACATTTGGGACCAAGTTGCCATCTACAAAGGCAACACAAACCCAACCTAATGGAGAGAGTGTAGGTACTACGCTG